>CM060366.1:38303356-38903356 GCA_030545235.1 Helianthus tuberosus | reverse complement strand
AACGGTAGTTGTGTTGGGTGGGCCTGAGTGTTGCTGCTGTCCACGAGGTGTCCAAGGCAAAGCCCAGCCAACCTGGGTCGGGTATGGGCAGGGTGGTGGTGTCTAATTGGGCCAGTAGGTTTGAGTGTTGGGTGGGAGCCAAGGCTGGTTGGGTGGGCCGTAGTAGTTTGGCCAAGCACCACGAGTCTGGTTGTTCTGGTTGTTGGGCCGAGTGGACCTACCAGACCTACGTCTGTTGTTGGATCCACCACGATAATTACCTCTGGGAGCATAGGCGGAATTGGGGCGGCGCTGGGGAGGCACATAGGTGGCTGCAGCAATTGGTTCAGAAGACACTGCTGCTATGGCAGTGTTAGTGTTTGCATCACTGAGAGAGTCACGAGCCATTTGTCTCTGGTGGTCAAGTCGTAACATCCCGATAGCATCCTCCCAGGAGGGAAGGTTCTAATTTATGAGAAAGGCGGTGGTGTCGTACTCCGGTGGTAGGCCCCGAACAAGCTGGATGATGAGTCGACTTTCTGGGACCGCGCTTTCGACATCATCTAGCATATCAGCCAATTCCCTAAGGCGTAGACAGTAAGCCTCAAGGGAAAGCATGGCCTTCAGTTTCAGATTGGAGAACTCATGTTCTAGAGCCGTGGCTCCAGAACCCTTGTTGTTGAGGAACAACTTAGAGATGCGGACCCATGCCTCTCGGGCAGTAGATTTGGTTTTAAGTACCCGAACCAACAGTTCATCAGACACAGTTCCGTATATCCATTGTAAAACCACAGCATCAAGCTCTTCCCAGGCTTCATAGGTTGGATCTTCTTTTGGTGATGATGGCGTACCATCGATGTGAAGAAGGACCTTATACCCCCGGGCGTGTAAGGTGAAAAGTTTGACCCATGAGGAATAAGTGACTTTTGTCCCGTCAAGGATCCGGACCTTATTCTGAATGTTTGTAACTGTGTATGCAGGCTGAAGGGCTACAACAGGTTTTTCATTAGGTTTAGCATTGATTTGGTCGATGGATTTGTCTCCCATCGTTACTGAACAGAAGGAAGAGGCTAGCAAGACCGTGGTCTGCAGCGAAAAAAGAAGAGAAAAAAAAGGCGGAGGTGATGGTATGAGCTTAAAGCTCTAATACCATGAAAACTGGTAAATGTTTTTGTGATTCTTCAAGGAAAATGTTACAGAATATATAGTGGAGAATACCACTGATTTACAGCTATCATTCCTAAACAAGGGCAACTAACTATGGAAAATATACACAATTACACAGCTATTATATAAATCAAATATATGGATTTCTATCGGCTAAAAGGTGTTTGGGTGTTAATTTTGAGCATACTGTGGAAGGTATAGTATAAACAATAAAGATATTGGATGCATTTATGTCATTAAGCTGTATAGTTTTTTACTACTGCTTATAAGGTTAAAGCTCAAATATTTACTTATTATGTTGCTGAGAGAATCTAGTTGATGAAAACATTGATAATTCTAATATATATAATTGTCATAGAAATTACCTAGAGAGACTTTGGTGCTGTTTTTTCAGAGGTAAAACGTCTGTAGTCTGCGGACCACATCTGCAGACATCTGTAACAGAAGAGATGGACCAAACCTCCGCAGCAGCGACGGAGGCAGCAGGCGGTTATTGTGTGGGATCGACGAGGGCGGCGGCTTGGAGGCAGCAGGTGGTTGTTGTGTGGGGTCGACGAGGCAGCAACGACAGAGGCAACAGGTGGTTGTTCTGTGGGGTCGACGAGGGCGGCGGCTTGGAGGCAGTAGGTGGTTGTCGGAGGAGGTGGAGGTGGTGGCGGAGGAGGTGGAGGTGACGATTGAGAGGAGGAGAGGGGTGGAGGAGAGGTGCTAGGGTTTTGATAAGAGATGTCTGTGTTTTGAGCAAGAAGAAGAGGTTAGAAGGGTTGGAAGAGGTGGGAAGACATTGGACCATGTCTGCGTGGGGAAGAGGACGCGCAGAGGTTTGAAGACATTTTTTAATGAAATGTCTTCTAAAAAACAAACGGTCTGCAGAGCTAATGTCTGCGCGGCGCAGACATAAGAGGCCGGAAGAGGTTTACAAAGGTTATATTCTCCAAATCGAGGATTAGTCAGTTGACGTCTCAAATGCTGAATATTTTCCGATGTTGAGCACAGAAAAGATTCAAATAAACTGCTTTGAGATGGGACATGGACTCCTTTGATGAAGTTCTGATTGAGCATACACCACACTCACAACCATCCAGTTGGCAGTTTCGCACAACCACCATAGTTAACTGTTTTAACGGAATTCTACATCAAATCCAAAAAAACACCTAGAGTACGTCAATGTAAAATGAAAAGTTTCATTAAGATTTACCTACACAAATTGGGTTCTGATCTGAAAATCATCTTTACCGAATCGACATTCTTTGGGTGGAATTAGTACTCTCGGTAGGGCTGGCATATCGGGTCAACCCGATCTGTTAAGACACGAACACGATAAGACACGAACACGAAACCTATAAACACGAACACGACACGAAATCTTATCGTGTCAGATTTTCCAAACACGAACATGTTAATAAACAGGTTATACGAAATGACCTGTTAAGACACGAAAATGTTGCCAACATATTATATGACCTGTTTAAGACACAAACACGACCTGTTAAGACACGAACATGACCTATTTGAAATTAGCAATTAAGGAACCTGTTTAATGAAAATTTAGTCGCCAAAGGTTCACAAAAGTCATAAAAATGCATAAACACATAATGTCTTAACAAACTTAAAACGAAATCCATAAAAGTCTAATCATAACATCCAAATTGTTTCAACATTCAAGTTCCCATATGCCTTTCTTTCTCAAGATCTTCAATTCCAAACAATCAAACCTACACACAAATAATTACAGTCGTATTAGGCATGGACAATTTGACACACAAATAATTTCTAGAAACATTTGAAGTGGGTACCTTGAGATGTTCTCTGATTTTTAACAAGCAACACTACTTGAAGCATTTGGAGTGGATACCTTAGGATTGTTCACGGAATTTGAAGCATCTGATTCACGGCTAATGTCAAGCGACATTATATCTTCTGTGAGCTCATCTACACTAACTTGGTTCGAACCTACAAAGTACAAACAAATATACATAATAACATTAATAGAATACCATGCAAAAAAAATAAAAAATCAAGAGAAAAGACATTACAATAATCTCCAAATAACCAATCTTTTGTGCATATGAGAGCCTCAACGGTATCTTTGCCAAGTGAACTTCGATGTTCATTAAGGACTATTTCACTTGCACTGAATGTAGACTCTGATGCGACAGTAGATACTGGAAAGGTCAAAAAAGTCTCTTGCCATTCTCGCAAGTGCGGGATATCTAAACTCATTGGCTTTCCAAAAAACCAACACATCAAGTTCACAGCTTCTAGATCGACTTTGATAGAATCGGAATCCATATCCACCTACAATAGATAAAAAAATAAATAAGCTACACAAAAAGTTTATAAGAAAATTTAACCAAAAACTATAAAGTTGAACCAACAACATACCGGTGTTTTGCTCTTCTTTTTCCCCACCTTATTTTGTGAATCGCTCATGACTTCAAATCTAAATAAATGATGTTTAATCAGTAACTGTTGAATCAATCATATAACACTTAGTATAACACATATTCACTTCTTATCGAGTAATGAATTAACAAATAATTAAGTTTTAAATTACAATCTTTATCATTTTATTAAAAAAATAAATGAATGGCTACAGGTGTGTTCTTTTCTAATACAACGGTTGACATTAAAAGTCAAACTATATATGAATTCATCTGTTAATTTTTGGATTATATTAGAGCATTCACATCCAAAGAACTAAATTGTGAGTGTGGGGTTTTTAAAATATAAAGAGTATAAAAAATGGTTGTGAGTGGATGAGAGAGAAAATGTTACTGTTCTTCTGTATATTTGGGGGGACACTGTTCACCCACTATAATTTTTTAATATATATTGAAAGTGGTTGTGAGTGAAGGAGAGAGAAAAATGTAATAATAAAGGTATAAAAATATTATTTAATTGAAAAGGAGAGAGAAAAAGTATTTGTTTTTAGTGAAAATATATTGATATAGGAGTTGTTTTTTAGTGAAATGTATGTATAATTTTAGGGGGCTGGATGTGAATGTTGTTAAGATTTATATGTTTCACATAATTGCAGCACTTTTGATGGGAAATAATTATCTTTCTTATAACTAAAATTGTATTGATACTTATTCATATCCTAATAGTAAAAAAACTTATAGGCCTACCTGGTAAAAATCGCAACATCTAAAAATATAAAAAACAAATGCCCAATCAAAGTTGTATAAACTTATAATTTCATTGTTTTACGAATAAATTGTCATCTTTTAATTACCAAGTATATTCACAGCAGAAAAACAGATGAACAGAACAACAGAAGTTACAGAACGATGACACAAATCAAGTATATTCACACAACTCAGAACAACAGATAACCTGAATAGCTTGCCGGCGGACGATGAACGGAACGGGCGAACGGCTGAATAATGAACAGAACAGATGAGAGTCTTGTCGATGCTGAATGATGATGCTGATTGCTGAACGATGAACGGAAGTTACGGAACAGGCGAACGGCGATGTTCAGACTTTGACGGCTGCTGGAGAGTTTCTTTTACGGCTCAGACTTTTGGAGCGTGAATTGAAGAATGAATTTCAAAATTAGGACTCTAGGTATACCCACACCCACCCCGCGTCTCACACATACCTGATATATTTTTTTTTAGGGTAAATTACTTTTTGAGTCCATGTGTTTTATGGGTTTTAACCACTTGAGTCCAAAAGCAAAAAGTTTAACGACCTGAGTCCCTATAAGCATTTTTTTAACCATTTGAGTCCAAATTTTAACACTGTTAGAATTTTTTGGTTAAGTATTGTTAAATGACCAAAATACCCTTATAATTAAAAAAATAAAAAAAATCTCTGTCTCTGTTATTTCTTTGTCTATGTAAATTATCACATTCATCTCTCCCTCTCATCTCTTATCTTTCTTTCTCTCTCTAGACCACCATCAACACCACCACCGTCACCACCACAGCCACAACCACCTCCGTCTCCAACCACCACCTCAACCACAAACCTCCAGCACACTCTCTGTCTCCCTCTCTCTCTCTAAATTCTAAAACTGTAACCTCTCTTTCTTATATCTACCTTAGGTTTCAGATCGGATGTGTAAGTGAACTTCCAATCCCCAAAAGACGAAACGAAACAGAGCGACTTTGCCCTAATATCTCAACACTCTGTCAACCACAAAAAACACATATAACAGAGCATCACTCACTTTCACACTTCTAATCACACATTAACTGCATCTGAATCACTAGACATTTTGAGAATATTCAAAGAATCATCAAAAACAGTAATCCTACTATGAGAATTTCAAATCGAAATCTAACAAACTACAGCCTGAAACGTCTCCAATTCCTTAAAATTCTAACAAATCACAGACAAAACTAAGCCCTGATTTAACCTGACAAGCAACTCAATCTCCACAAATTGAAAACTACACATACAGATTCCAAAGGACAAAAACACGATATAACAGAGCATCACTTACTTTAGAATTTAGAGAGAGAGACCGAGAGTGTGCAGGATACAGGTCACACATCATCCAAAATTGTTCTCCTTAGCACACACCATCACCAACGATGCTACTCGCACTCTGATTTCCACCCAAGTCAGAAGTACAATATGTCGATTCAAGCAAATTGATTCCCAAAATTGAGGGTTAGACGATGGAGGATGGGGAATCGGTAGGTGTAATGGTGGATTTGCATCAACCTCTGCTACCCTCACCAACCATCGAACTAGTATCCGTCTTGGATGAACAAGATGAAGAAATTGAAGAATATGATGATGAAATTGAGCGAAATGGGGATCGGATTTGTGTGACTTATTACCAGCGGTGGTGGGTGTTGTGGTGGTGGTGACGGTGGAGGTGCAGCGGTGGTGGGTGCTGTGGAGGTGCAGCGGTGGTGGTGACGGTGTAGTGGTGGTGGTGACGGTGGAGGAGCAGTGGCGACGGTGGTGTTGATGGTGGAGGTGTGGTGGTGGGTTGGAGATGGTTTAGGAAAGAGAGAGAGAGAGTTCTGGAGGTGTGGTGGTGTTTATGATCTGAAATATGATTTAGAGAACATATATATAATAATAAAATGGTTTTTTTAATTAAAAGGGTAATTTGGTCATTTAACAAAAGTTAACAGAATAATTTTAACAATGTTAGAAATTTGGACTCAAATGGTTAAAGAAAATGCTTATAGGGACTCAGGTCGTTAAACTTTTTGCTTTTGGACTCAACTAGTTAAAACCCATAAAACACAGGGACTCAAAAAGTAATTTACCCTTTTTTTAATTAAAATTCTTAGCATGTCATTAACGGGTCTTAACAGGTTAACGGGTTTTAACTTGTTTAGACACGAAATTTAAACAGGTCTTATCGTGTGGACCTGTTTAGACACGAAACCTGTTAAGGTCAAACACGAAACCTGTTAACTTCGTGTAGGTTCGTGTCGTGTTATCGTGTTCGTGTCAAAATTGCGCCCTAACTCTCGGGTATACAGTATACCCCTATGAGTAATGTAAGGGTATACGGAGTGGGTGTCTAAACTTGTGCGGTGAAGACTTTGCCGAGCGGTATACACCACCCCGGAAGACTTTGACGAGCGGCAACTTTGCCAAATTGGTAATCGGTTACCGAGCGGTGAAGGGAGAGGTGTGTGTGGGGGAGTGGGGTCCATGCCATCTTTAACCAATCACACCTTTTTCCTTTTTTTTTAAAGTTTACCACTTCATCAAGTGTCTAATCATTGCCAACACTTTTCAACATAGTTTAAACACTTATGACTGAATGACGTGGCACACTCTCATTGGTTGATTTTGAAGTTTACCACTTTCAAGTGTCTAACCACTCCCTACACCCTAAAAAAATAACTCCACAATAGCATTTGAACAAGGAAATAGAAGCCTGACATGTTTTCCAAGTTGACGAGGTTGATATAATTAACATACTAGATTTCACTTTATTACATGAAATGATCGGGTTTCGCCTTTGTGCAACACGCTCATTGGCATTGGAGGGGAAGTGAAGATTTAGGTTTGAGGCCATAGGTCTCAAGTTCGAATCCGATCCCCATTGGGTCCGTAGTGGGCCTTCGGCGGCGGGTTTCCCCGGAACTGGTGATGGTGGGCTTGGGCTACCCAATGCTGTCTGGTGTCGCGGGCGTATGGGGTCGCCTTTTGCCATTGGGTTACCCCGGATAGCCGGACATTTATTTCGTTGGCCGTTTAAAAAAAGTATTCGTGCAACACATTTTTTTCTTAATAATAGGAACAGATGATACACTGACAACAAGAGCAAATGAGATATTACCCTTATTGAATACTTGTTTGAGTATACGTTATGAGGATAGGTGAGAGGTGGCACTCATGTTCATGTACCGCCTAACATCTTTGTGGTCTTGCGAAGAGAGAGTATTACAAGGTTGAGGGATGGTAGTTGCATGATCAACTGAAGTGATATGCAACTTATGCAGAGTTGGTGAACTCATATTCGGACCAACTAGATACAGGGTAAGTAGGATAGAAAATGGCAATTTTTGTTTTGTTTGGAGTCACGGGCCATAAGCAATGAACAAAAACGTCTCAAAAGGGCCAGTGGTTAAACAATACGCGTAGGCGGTTTCCCAGCTCTAGTCGGGTCGCAATTTCATTGAGCTTGGACATCGTATTTCAAGAACTTTCCCCAGTTTTTTAACAACTTTTTATCAAGTTCTCAATGTAAAAATGCGTAATCACTGAATGTATTAATTTACGCGTTTATTTATTTTGAATTTTAAGATTTGGCAATACCTGTCAACTTTAAAATTGGCAATACTTGTCAACTTTAAAATTTACTTACAAAAGAGAGTTTGATGCATACTTTTGAAAAAGTATGATTGCAAGACCTTGACTTCCATTTTCTGAATGGGACCTTTCACTAGAAATCTATATGTAAAAGAACCGCTAGTCGTTGACTTGGAAAAAGTGAGCATAGAGTCAGTCATACATTCAACACTATTTTGATTTGTTGTATCAAAACCATTCAAAGACTTGGATATATTACAAAAAGGTTAGATTGTAGTATTCCTGATCAAAGATACTTCACTTCTGAAATACAAAATCTGTAACCAACAACATTCAAATGAGTCATAAACAAACATGTGTTTTGAGCTTTCTTTTCTTCTTCGTTCTCATCTTATCCTATGGTAAAGAACTGTCTTTTGTAGTTGGTATTAGTAACACATACAAGCACACGTTAGTAAGTTATGATTTTTATTCTGAATGCAATTTTCTTTCACATTTGTAGGAGCTTCAGGGGCTACTATTTTGGTTATCAATGATTGTGGCTTCACTGTTTGGCCTGGAATCTCTGGCAGCCCTGTTCTCGATATCACCGGATTCGAGCTCGCAAAGGGGAAGAGTCAGACCTTACAAATTCCTGAAGTATGGCATGGTCAAATCTGGGGTAGGACCGGTTGCACCTTCAATGCGTCAGGTCATCTGTCATGTAAAACAGGCGACTGTGGCTCCGGTGAAATGGGGTGCAACGGAAGAGCAGCAACCCCACCTGTTACACTTGCGGAGTTTGAAGCCATAGGGTTCAAAGATTATTATTATAATATCAGTCTTATCAATGGCTATAATTTACCAATGACTATGGAGGCTGGTGGGTCAAGTTTAAAGGCACTTAATTGCACGATAACAGGCTGCAGTGATGGTTTGAACCAGCTCTATTGCACAAAAACAGGCTGCGTTGATGATTTGAACCAACGCTGCCCGATAGAGCTGCAGTTGGAGAGTGGAGGAGGGTGTAAGAGTACATGTCAGGCCTTTGGCAAGCAGGAGTATTGTTGCGACGACTCTTTAACATTAGGGACGTGCAAGCCGACAGCATACACTCAGTTCTTTAGATCAGCGTGCCCAAGATCTTCTTATGTAACCGGGTTTGTAAGTGGTGTCAGATTTTGTGATGATGTGAATTACACTGTCAGATTTTGTCCCTCTGTTGACACATTTTCAACGATCAAACTTGGCGGCCAACTCAACTACTATGACCAGCTTGTCTCCATCCGGGGAAATTTCACGCTAGGATTCTTCAATAGCAATGGTTTTTACTTGGGAATTTGGTACAGCGATGATGCTGAAGCCCGAAAAGTATGGGTCGCCAATCCTAACAAGCCAATCAAATCCATATCAGCAGGCATCATGAGCCTCTCCATCGACCCCAACACAGGAAACTTGATCATCACTACTGGAGGGACGACTCTGATGAATATTACTGATGTTCAAGCAGGTCCAAACCCAAACGTGACTGCAAAACTTGAAGACACAGGTAATTTCCAACTGATTAACAAAATCGACATGAGGGTTTTGTGGCAGAGTTTTGATCACCCAACGGACGTGCTTTTACCGGGTATGAAGCTTGGTTTTAACATGAAAACAGGGCAGAACTGGACCCTGGCTTCTTGGCTGACTAAAGAAGTCCCTCCTCCTGGTGCTTTTACTTTGAGCGTCGAACCTAATTATAAAGGACTTCGGACACTAATGATTCGTCGACGAGGCAAACCCTACTGGACGAGAAGTCTATCCAATCACATATCATTCGAAGATCTGTTTACATTAGATCACCGAGGTAGACAACCTTATTATAATCTAACATCTGTTTACAACGCAGAAGGATGGTACTTGAGCTATGAAAGTAGTTATCTTGAGTTTCCAATGTGGATTT
Organism: Helianthus tuberosus; assembly: GCA_030545235.1. NCBI lineage: Eukaryota > Viridiplantae > Streptophyta > Magnoliopsida > Asterales > Asteraceae > Helianthus > Helianthus tuberosus. The sequence continues at coordinate 38,893,545 of CM060366.1, read as the reverse complement.
TGACACCAGAAGGGCGAATTACTGATGATGATAGTTCTGTGTTTTGGACTCCTGAATTTTGTTATGGGGATGATTCAAGTAATGGTTGTGTAGAGTCCAGTTTGCCCCAATGCAGGAATTTGACAGTTGTTACCGATAACTTTGATGAGATAAATGGAGAATTTGATCCTCGCACTGCAAGTGCTACTGATAGCAACTCAAGCCTAAGTATCAGTGATTGTTTTGCTAAATGCTGGAATGATTGCAGTTGTGTGGGGTTTAAAAGCCATACCATCGATGGAACCGGGTGTGATTTTTGGAGTGGAAGCAATAGTTTTTTGGTGTACCCGATTGAATCTTCTGGGTCAAATTCTAGATCAAAGTATGTGATCAGTTCCCTTAATCTGGTTAGTTCAAGTACAGGTTCCCTTAATCTGGATAGTTCAAGTACAGGTAAAAATGTTGGATTCCAGTGGTCAATGCTATTATTCTAGTTGTTTTGCATCTAAACAAGTCATTTTGCAGGAAAGAAAACCAAAAGAAATATGACATGGATATGGACACCCATTGGTGTTTCTATTCCTTCGATTTTTCTCTGTTTTGCACTTCCATGGTATATGAAGAAAAGAAGACGAACACGAGAAGGCATGGAACTATAAGTGACATTAAATCTATCTTTTGATTGCGCGTCATAGTTGCTTCTGTTGTTGAGTCATTGATACTGATTGCAGAAAACCAGAGACGGAAAAGAGATGAATATTTCCTTGAGCTTTCAGAAAGCTTCAAGGATGTGCATCAACTTGAAAGCAATACCAGGAATGGAAAGGATCTGTTATTGTTTAGCTTTGCCTCCATCATGTCTGCCACTGGTGACTTCGCTGTTGAAAATAAGCTCGGACAAGGTGGTTTTGGACCTGTTTACAAGGTGCTGTTACTTTCTCTGGCAACCCAATGTCATATAATTATTTTCATTTCTCTGATCTAACAGAAAACGCACAAGTTGATATTACAATAACAGGGAAAACTAAGCGATGGGCAAGAAGTTGCAATCAAAAGGCTTTCAAGAACATCAGGGCAAGGGCTTGTGGAGTTCAAGAATGAACTAATACTCATAGCCAAGCTCCAGCACACAAATCTTGTTCGGGTTCTTGGGTGTTGCATTCACGAGGAAGAAAAGATGTTGATATACGAGTATATGCCTAACAAAAGCTTGGATTTCTTCCTCTTTGGTATGCATGTTTGTAACATATGTGCATATGACTGTTTTACTTGTTGATTTTCATATAAATAATTGCCTCTTTCTTACTTTAGATGAAAGAAGAAAGGCTGAGCTGGATTGGCCTAGACGGTTTAACATCATTGAAGGAATTGCTCAAGGGTTGCTATACCTGCATAAGTACTCAAGAATGCGAGTTATTCACAGAGACCTAAAAGCTAATAACATTCTGTTAGATGAGAATATGAACCCAAAGATTTCTGATTTTGGTATGGCAAGAATGGTCAAGGATAACGAGACTGAGGCAATGACTAACAGGGTTGTAGGAACATAGTAAGTTAGCTCTTTCTGTTACTTCATAATATCAGTTCAATATTTGTTTGTCAGATTTCATTGTATTTGTTTCTTGAAACATAACTAGATCGATTTGCTATGCGTAGTGGTTATATGTCTCCGGAGTATGCAATGGAAGGGACATTCTCCATGAAGTCTGATATCTTCAGCTTTGGAGTCCTAATCCTGGAAATTATCAGTGGCAGAAGAAACAGCAGTTTCATTCATCTTGATCGCACATACAATCTTATCGGATACGTAAGTTTTACTAAACTCACTTTTTTGACATCGTTTACATACTATAGCATTTTAAAAGTTAATCCCTATAGGTGTTACGTGGGTCAAACCACAAGGACCATCTGTGTAATTAACTGGACCACTTAACTAGAAAACAATAATAAACTAGTTCAGTCAACTCTAATGATCTAGGCATGGGAGCTATGGCAACAAGAGGATGCATTGGAGTTGGAGGATCCAACATTTGGAAATACTTTTGTTGTACAACAATTCTTGAGGACTCTTCATGTGGCCCTTCTCTGTGTACAAGAAAGTGCAGTGGATAGACCAACAACTTCAGATATGATCTCCATGCTTCTCAACGACACCATATCGTTACCTGCTCCAAAAAGACCAGCATTCTTTAATGGAAGAGTCGAGTCGAATTCAACTCCAGAAGAAAGCAAACCGAACCATTACTCTGTGAACGGTATGACCATCACTGTTATGGAGGGTCGATGGTAGCTAGCTGTTTTTCTTTAATTATGTTTATCATCCTTTGTTTGTGTAATATTGGCTGGTACATAATCTCATGCATGTATATATGTAACTCCATTGTGATTGTTGATTCTGATATTCCTATAATAAGCTAGCCTTTGTGACTTGTTAAAGATTTGTTTGTATTTACGACCCAACTTTCCAGTAGTCGGGCCCTGATGTGACAGTTTAATGTATATTGTTTTTTTTTTTTTGAACGGCAAATTTGGATCGGACCACTGGAGTATCATCGTGCCACCAGCGGACCCACCCGATCATATCCATCTCCACTAGGCAATAATGTCCTACACCAATTCAGGAGGAAACCCAATAAATCTGGGAAACCCCCCCCCCCCCCCTGTGAGAATCGAACTCATGACCTAATGGTCATAAGCCTTATCCCACCACCAAGATACCACTAGGCTATAATGTCATGGGTAGTTTAATGTATATTGTACTAGGTTAAAACCCGTGTGGTACACCGGGTTGGGTCATAACTAATTCTAAATTTTAGAATACTTTGAATGTATGTTTGAGTTTTATTATAGTGATTTAAAGTTGCTATAAAACGTAAACTAATAGTTACATTAAATTTCGCAACATATAATGCCAATTGAATTGAAAAGAAACTAATTTTGAAATTCAAGCAAAATTCATATCATCTAAAAAGTCAAAGCATTTATTTCCTGTTAACCGGTCATAACTCATAACTAACATGATTTTGTGATGATTATGTAATGATTTTGTAACCAAAAACTGCAGATAAACTAATTCTAATGCAATACAAACTCACCCAAATCCGAAGGTTCACGACTCTCAAGCTTATCTTCTTCGGTTTCAAAACGTGTGAGTCTGTTTCTTTACTCCAAATCTTGACAGGGCGGGCCGGTAAGGGGATCTCCCAGTTCAATTGAAATATGCGTATTAGATCAAGCAGGTTTTGGCATGGGCTGTGACACTTCAAACAATTCACAATAATCCAAAAAGGCATAAAACTAAAAAACAATATAACATAAAGTATATAAATACTCCACATGTATTCAACAACATGATCAAATCCATACTTAAATTATTTTAAAAAACATCAAAAAACCATTTCAAATACAAACAGATCAACTGTCATTTTATGCTAAAAAGCCACACCACAAACAGCACGCCAAACACTATACTCACGCCATTTCCGCCGCAATAGCTGCTGAATGTATAATTCATTTTTTTTTTCACAAGTTAAAACTCGAGATCGGTTCTCTTTATCCGGTTCCATGCTTGCAAAACCATTCGTTTGAGCTTTGGGCACCTGCGTTAAAAGAGATGGACTTTGTTAAGGTCAAATATACAAAAATATCAATCTTAGTGGGAAAATGGGCAGATCGAGTAACGGGTCAAAATAAGTAGGCGGGTAGAACATCGATCATAACAGAAACCCTAAAACTAAAAATTGATCGAAAATTAGCGTAAATTAGCATTCGAATCGACATGCATATAGTAGAAATTAGATTGAAAACAGACCTAATGCAGAAATTGTTGTTGAATCTGAGTTATCATCAAGAAGCCTTTATCACAGAGATGAAATATTCTGTGTGTGTGTGTGTGTTTGCCACTTTGCCCCTTTTTACTCTTGTTTTAACGCAGCTGGATCTGAAATCCGATTGAAAGATAAAAGCAGAATTAGCTCTGATTACAAATTCCAGAAGATATAGACCTTCATTAACATCTATTCACACCCTTATACGTAGGAGACGAAGATACAATGAATCGCTAAGAGTTGAGGCTTCAACGGAGAGAACACAGAGAGAGAAGAGGCGGTTGAACAAAATTAGGGTTAAGTTAAAAACTGGTGGAGTGACAGGTGTCAAAATAATAGGTGAGTTTATGTATGAATGAAAGGTAAGTTAAAATGGCTTTAATCTAGAGAAAATTACCAAATTAGCCAAGAAAAAACTTTGACCATCAAATTAGCCATTTGATGCTTCCTTGGAGCAGGGCATCCACCATTTAATGCGTCCGTCAATGGTGACTTGACACGTGGCAAAAGTTAGTTGATAGGTCAGCCGCCGACGCATCCGGGCCAAAAAGTAGGCTGATGCGTCCGGCTTAGCTGCATCCGGATACAAATGGCTGGCTCGGCTGTGGCTCGTTGAGTGGCTCCTTGGAGGAGCTGTTAGACGCATGGTGGCGCATTGGGAGCTGTTAGACGCATGGTGGCGCATGGGGGGCATCGGTTTCCGTGCTTTTCCTTTTCTTTTTTTATATTTCACATATTCATTTACATTTTTTGTTATTTCAATCCCTTTCTACTATATATATAATGAATAAAATCATATATTTTCAAAATTTTCTCTCCAAACCAACTGATTTATAAAAGTCTTTATAAAATGCTTATGTCAATGTATCCGCCTTTTGATACTCTCAAAATAAAAATGAAGTTGTTTAACAGTGTTGAAGATGACGTTTTCCTGAGCTTTAGAAGTCCTAGTGTTTATGGGTGACGGGACCTGCCACTAGTGACGGAAGTGATCGTCGTTGCCATTTATTGTAGGGGGTTTAACGAAGAAATGCGAAGAACTCACCTACAACGGGAACGTTGGATCACTTCGTGTTATCGGATTTCCCCGTCCACGTCCTCTACCGCTCCTCCAAAGCCACCAAATTATTCAAAAACAAACAGGAATTGGAGACCGAGCTTTGTGGAGGAATTGGATCACTTCGTGTTATCGCTTAAAAAATATATTTTTTATTCTGTAATTTATTTTTTTGGTTTATTTTGGTTTTTTTTTTATTAGGTTTAATTGTTGAGTAAATAAAAAGTTGTATGTTTTTTATTTTATTTTTATTTAACATTTTTATCCATATCTCCATCTATATATTTAAAATTTGGTAACTAGTATACCACTTTAGAAATAATTAGAAGAGATGGGTGGTGGTGAATTTGAAGAATTTGAACCATCGGGTGATTGCAACCCACCACCATGCTACCCTTCATCGCCACCAGCCTACTGTGCACCGCCACCAGGCTGCCGTGCACCGCCACCAGGCTGCCGTGCACCGCCACCATCCTACTGTACACCGCCACCATTCTGCCGTGCACCGCCACAACCCCACTGTACACCGCCACCAAACCACTATACACCGCCACCAGGCTGCCGTGCAATGCCACCAGGCTACCGTGCACCGCCCCCACCCCGTTTAAATCCTAATTTATTCAACCCGCCGCCTCTGAATACTGATGATGAGTGGGACGGTATCACCGATGAAGAAGCAAGCTTTGCTTACGATTGTGCCATGGCAGAACTCCAGTTTTCGTGTTTGCGAGTTGGTGGTAGTCAGTCAAACTACATGGATTGTGGGAAGCCCAAGAAAAGTGACCAGCGTTTAAATTAGAGAAATAGTTATTAATGGTAAAATGTATGTTAATGGTAAAATGTATGTTAATATCTTATCAAAAAGTAGTCCAAATTTTAGGTGAATTAAAAACAAATTTTATATTTTATATATAATTCAGTAATTTCTTATGAATACACATAAATATATGAATCTGAATTTAAAAAAAAAACTTGCAAATATTTTCTAAATTTTATATATTAAAATGTTAATATGTTATTAAAGAAATTCATATTTTAGGTGATTTGTTATAAAAGAGAAATGAAAAACAAATTTTATATAAAATTTAGCAATTAAATTATATTTTGTGATTTTGTTATTTTTATAGTATTAATTAAATTATATTTATAAAGGAATTATTACATAAAGAACAGAAAGTAAAACGATCATGAAGGTAAATTAAAAATTACATATTAAACTACGTTAGGACGTGGTAAACAACGCCAGAAATACAAATTATTTGCCATGAACCTTTTATATGACTTCATTTTTTTATTGATGTCACCGGTGAGATTTATCGGTTTATCTGTAACGAGATGCTCCATCAACATACATAGATACACAGCTTCGTTTCCAGTCAAAGAGAAGTTTGACACGACAAAGTTATCATTCATTTCAAATGAAATGATTTTTTCTGGCTTTCTAGTCTTTTTCCAATAGCGCAAATTAACTAATACTGCTCCTAAGTATACGCATATTTTTGTCAGCCTAGGGATGACAACCTGTCTGTATTTTTCGCCTGCACAAATGTCTTGACCCAGGAACATTACCAGCTGTTGGGTTGCCAGCTCGAGACGTAGCATTAGCCACTCTTTATTTTCTAGCGGGATCGGGAAAAAAACATAATCAATGTCAAAAAAGGAAGGAAACGGGCTTAATTTACCGTTACAGTAAGTAGCCGCATTTTTCGGAACCGATTCCAATAAACAATCATAAAACTTTGGTGGTAGTATTGTCCAACGTAGATTTAACAAGGGGTCTTTTTGAAGTTTTCTACTTCTCCAATTCATCAGTCTTCCAACCCACGCTTCGATATGCTGTAAAAATTGTAGTGTTAGTAACATTTTTTAACAAAAATATAGTTTACGCAAAATTGTTCATATAATTTACTGTGTCGTTGAGATAGCCGTTGAAACGAAATCCCAATAAAGTTCCCCAAAAGTTTTTGTCAAGCTGTACTGATCTATTAAAAACAGCTGAATAACAGAACGGTGCGTCGCCTCTGTTGTATAATTCGAGCACATCTTTCGACCAATTTTCTGTTTCATCGTCTGGTATCGCCCATCTACCGCGGTTGTGCTGATGTAGGCTATGTCTATTATGTAGACAGTCTTCTTCTCCCATTTTTGGGGGGTTGGATGATGTTCCGCTTTCTGCTGCAGTCACCGGCTTCCTCCATCGATTAAGGATCCAACTTGAGGATTTTTTAGCAGGTTGAGAGCAGTATTCTTCACCAGCTAATTCTTTTCCCCGCCGTTCGGACATGCTTTTTTTATAAAATTTACGGAACCACAGATTTTTTATGTGTTTTTGCACTTGTAATAAAAGATACTTATATAAAAAAAATTACATTAAAAAAACAAGATAAATGAGATGGGACGTCCCGACGCATCCGATGCGTCTACGAATCCTAGAAAAATGTGTAGGTACGTGTCCGACGCATAAAATATCATGAAATATGATTTAAATTACACAAAAAATTAAAAGTTACTTATATAAAAAAAAAGATTACATTAAAATTTAAAAAAAAAGAATTTAAAGAGATGGGACGTGTCCGACGCATGCCATGCGTCATAGACGCCTAGGAAAGTGTCCTTGACTTTTAAATTTTTAATGGTTTATTAAAGAGATGGGTCTGCAATCCGATGCAGCTAAACACTTTTCCGACGCATCCCATGCGTCATAGACGCCTAGGAAACTGCCCTTGACTCTTAAATTGATTAATTGAAATTAACGTTATTATAGAGGCATCCGATGCAGCTACACATTAAACGAGGGGTCCATAGACGCTTCCGGTGTTAGACGTCTCCCATTGCAGGGACCACCACATGCGGTGGTTACACTGTTCCTAGGCTGCTGCTTCCGAAGCGGGTAACAGGGACCACCTTTGCCGGAGCTCCGACCCATCTTTCCTCAGTAAACCACACGATCCGACCCGATTCCGTTACTCTCCGACCCGATCCGACCCATTTTTTAACGGAAGCACGTACAATGAATCAGAATTATTGGGAGGATGACTCAATCCCAAACTTTAACATTGAATTCACTGTAGAAGATACGGTTGCTATGCTGGACAACACTCTTCCGGCTACCACTAAACTGGTATTTCTTAATCTTAATTTTTTATGGTAGTGTTATTGGTTTTTTAGTTTTTGTTGTAGTGTTTACCATTCATTATCCCACTGATGTAGGCTAAGGCTCCTAGAATTAGAGTTAGAGCAGCTTGGACGGTTCTAGATAAAATCAAGAAGAAAATGACAGGTAATTTAGAACATAGGCTAAGGCAGACGGTCTTTGGTCACTATTTGGATCTTGAGTCTGTCATTTGTGAAAGCCCACTTTTGCTTTGTGTTGCACGACATCAGGTTCCCACTGATAATCCTAGCAATGGAATAAGTTATGTGTTTGGGAATGATTTTATTCATTTTACTCCCATCCAGTTTTGTCTTATCACCGGGTTTAGATTTGGACAGATTACAAATACGATATATAATGGATCACCTAGTTCGTTCAGATAAAGAATTTTCCCGGGGACACGCGATGTAAAGTTACGTCATTTAGAAGATGCATTTGATTTGGGCTGGTCACAACTCAGTGAAGACGATTGTCTTCGTATCTGTCTGTTGATGTTACTAGAGTTAGGTTTTAAAGGTACCCAACGGTTCGAATCCATTGACAAAATGGTTCTGAATTTGGTTGATGATTTCGAAGCATGGAACAACTTTCCGTGGGGTAGCTATCTTTGGCAGAGCACGTATGTGCATGTTTATGATTTGAGTCGTCGACACCAAGAGGGTAACGCTGGGTTCTCGTTGCCTGGTTGCGTTTGGCCGTTCAAGGTACAAATTTTGATTTAATCTAATGCAATACATTGCAACCGCTTACTTAAAATAAAATAAATTAAATTTATGTATATGTGTAGATGTGGATTTATGAAGTCTTTCCAGAATTTAAGGAGATGGTTTCATTTTTTAAAACCGAAGCAATTCCAAGATTTTTGGGTTGGGGGCCTGGAAAAAGGGTTACAACTGCCACCGTTGAACGCATTTTTGAATCTGCACAAAAGGTAATTGCTGCAGTTTGTTATTTTATTCTCAGTTATATAGTAAGATTAGAATAAATTGATTGATAAAACTTTTCATTATTCAATTCTTAGAATGAACATTACCGTCCGATTCAAACCATATTGCCCACTAGTCAGGAGATGCAGACTGAGTGGTACATATCGAGTGTTCGGTTTTTAGATAGTATTCGTATAGCAAGTGAGGTACCCCATAACATGCAGCCCAATTCTGATACGATGCACAGCAGTGGTGAGATTCCAAATGATGGGGTTGCTGACGGGTTTGAAGGTTATGCAGTGTTGTCCCCCATGGCCACCCAAACAGCAAGAAAAAGAAGGTCTGCAATTCATGATGGAGGAAATGTTTCAAATACGGATGAATTAGAATCGTCTCTTGTTGAAAAATTTAAATCAATATTGGACGTGAACAATGAGAAGTTAAGTTCGCTAATTGAGGCAAAGGTTGAGGCAAAGGTGAGGGTGAAATTAAATAAGAGACTCATTAAATAAATGTGTTTTATGTAATAGTGATGCTAATATGTCTATTTCTTATGCAGCTAATGAGTCTAAGTCTTGATCATGGTAGCGTTCATTCAGTCGGAAAGGTAATGTTGTATTGCGAGGATTTAAGCAATTCAATTACATCAAAAATAATATATACTAATGTTCGTTATCACTTAAACGTATGTATGTAGCCGGAAGTAGACTCGTTTGTGAACTTCAATGATGTTGGTGCTTATGAAGTGGCAACTGTCAAGTTGCAACCGTCTGACGATCTTGTATGTAATAATACAAAACAGTTAGTCGACGATTCCCCGACAGCCGCGTTGCGGCGATCAGAGAGGTTAGTAAAGCCCGGTCCGTCTATGCTATCACCTTTTGTTTTGTTCAAGAATGTGTCAAAAAGAAACAAGAACAAAGAAGATAGTACGTGTACGGATAAACAGATTTAAAAGATCTGAGATTGGTATATCATCGAACGATCACTGGTAAACAACACGGATTCAAGGACCCGGAAGCTTGGAAAAACGATGGCCGGTGAAGTTGGTCCATAATTTTGGTCTTCGTTGCTAGGTGACGACGGGTCCGGTTGGTTAAGTGATGATGTAAGAAAATTATCAATATTCATGCTTTCAAATTATTTATATTTTCAAATCTGTTATTTTAAAAAAAAATTTCAAAACAGCATTTATACGGTTGGATGATTAAGGTGTACGAGCAGAGGAACGACACCGATCGTTGGAGCATTCTACCACCCTATTTTCAATTGGCCGTAATTCAGTGTGATGCACACCGGAGGATGGAGGGCTATTTCAATGGGTCCTTGATTCCTATTCCACCAATTTCCGAAGTTGACGAGGTAAATTATGTTTGAATGCCGAAATGTTTATATATATTTCATTTAAAAATAAAAAATTACTAGCAACTTTTTTATGCATGGATAGGTTTATGTTCCGTTGAATATAAAAAACGTGCATTGGCTTTTGGCGGTGTTCCACCTTCGCAATCGGACTCTCACAATTTACGACAGGTTCGTCACATCATGTATATACTACCAATATAGTGCATTGAATCAATTTCTTACAATTTACATATTCCTACGTGTGTAGTTTATTGCAAAGTGAAACCATGGTGAAAGACAAAACGGAAGTCATTTACCACATCAATTTTGCCTTCGACATATGGCTACGCATCAACGGATACTATTCAGCCGATGAGCCATTAAAGATGTCGTTGTCGTTCAAAGTCGTTTACCCCACGCAAGTACCTCAACAATCAGGGAGTTTAGGAGATTGTGGTGTATGGGTTTGCATTTTCATGGAAAGGTTGATCAACAAGGAACCCTATTATCGAGAAGAAAACACCGCAAAGGCAGCTTACCAAATGAGACAAAGGTTGGCTATCATGTTCTACGATAGCCTGTTACCGGAAAACTTTGATCTCGTCAGTAGTTGCCAGTCTTTTGAAAATGATGAGGATGAACAAGTTGATGAAAAAGTTGTAGATCCGTAAACAAGGTATTATGACATTGAACATTTGCATTGGGCCAGGCAATTTCTGATTCGCCCCATTTCTGATTCGGCCCAATTCTGATTCAGATTTGGGGCCCAATTCAGATTCAGATTTGGGGCCCAATTCAATGGCCCAATTCCGATTCGCCCCATACTATTTCCACTGAATTAAAATTGTTCGATTTCAAAAAATGTCATTGGGCCGACCCAATCTGGTTATGCTTTAAGTATTGAAACAGAGTGTTTTTAATTGTTTGTTTATTGTTTATGGCCCATTTTACAATTTATGGCCCAATCTGCAAAGTTTATTTTCTGCAAAGATCATATGCATTACGGGTTGGGCCGGCCCAAATCTGATCAGATACATTAAGTATTACGGGTTGGGCCATTTTAATATTCCTTCATCACAGTATTACGGGTTTGGCCATTTTAATGCACATAATATCAACATTTTCGGGCCCAAATCTGATCCATATTCTCCCCAGTTCTGATTTGGCTCATTATGGCAACTTTTCAGGCCTATTATCAACTGGTACAATCGTTGACAATATCAACATTTTCGGGCCCAAATCTGATTCTCCCCAACATTGGCATGAGAAGGGGGTGCAGATTTATGTAAAAAAAAAAAAAACTTGTAAACCAAATATATATTAATATAACCAAATAGATTTAATGCACTATTTTCGGGCCATTTTAATGCACATAATATATATTAATATAACCAAAACGGTGCGTTTCATACATATCTTAAATATTAAAAAAATAAAAACTTGTTAACCAAACTAGTACATATCGGTTAACAAACGGGTGATCTTAGACATAAGTGACGAACTATATGAAGATTTACAAGTAAATCTTCATAATCTCCCAAACAGAGACCCGATCGAAGTCTTCATGATACGTCAACAGGTACTCTAGTTTTGAGTCCTCGATCACTTCTTGTTCAGTTACCTTCTTTTTCTCCTTCGACGCTTCCTTTAGCCTTCCATTGAACCTGGAACACATGCACCTTAGGTAGGCCGAACGGGTCTCCACCTCCTTCACATCTCGTTCTGTTTCACCAACATGTCTACAAAACATGTGGAACACGCTGACCCAAAAGGCGGCATCCATAGTAGCATGCCGGCATAGGTGTCTTGTTTCAACGTAGGACATTGCAACGGCAATGTCTTCAACCTCGGTCCATGAATCATCCATATTCTTGAAGGTTTTGTGTAGAGCAAAGAAAGTGGAATGAATGATGAATTCAAAATGGGAAGTAGGCTATATATATAGGCATGGATGTCTTAATTAAATGCAAATTTAGTGTGAAACAATTAAATAATCTTAATTGTAACTTAAAGTTTAATAAAAGAACTAAATTGTCATTCCATCTCACAATAATTAAATGCTAATTTTGTATAAGTTAAAAAAATACCTTTAAATAAAAAAAAACAGATTCTAAGACTTTATAAAAAGTTATTAAATTATTTTATTAATATTTCCTTTACCTATTTTTAAGAAACGGTTTAAAAAATTATAATAATAGTATTAGTTATAAAAAAAGAGGAGGTAGGTGGAAGTTATTATTGGTCTATAAATATGGACCATTGGTGGGATTTCTTCATACCACCACAAATTTGCACAATAATGTCGTCAAAAGGAAGGCGTCAATCAAGCATTCCAGATTGTGTAGAGAACACTGTTTGGCTTAATCGGGATGACCAATCTGTTTATTGGTCACAAAATGTTCTTGACTTCTACTACGACGATGATAGCCAATTTTGCTATTCAACTTATATGGGGCAAACGCCATTAGACAGAGAGTGGTGGGGTGGAGTACTAGGGTATTGTGGAGATGGATTTATGCAAGAAACGGTAATTAGATTATTTTACATAGTTTTATTAGTTATATTATTTATAATTTCTAAATATGATAATTTAAAAAAATTTATAGCATGTCCGTGCATGGTGTAACAAGCTAATACAAGATAGAGAAACAGAAAATCGTCGAGGGACATCTTCATCAAATACTGTTGGTTGGACCATTCTACCCCCAAATTTTATAAACCTTCTGGCGGAACAGGATCAAGATGCTTACGGATACGCTACTGGCAATGTAGAACTTTACCCTGCCTTTTGGGAAGTGGATACGGTAAAAAAAAATTACATTGTAAGAATGAGCAACATAGATATGTACTCACTAAATATTTACCGTATCTCCTTTTCAGGTTTACATAGCAGTATCGCAAGACAAAGAAGGTTGGATAATCTTAAAGATAGATATGCACTCACTAAAAATTAACGTTTATTTTACCAATAAATGTGATGCACTTAATTGCGGGGAACGATTCTGCATTCACAGAAGGATACACCAAACTCTAGTAGAATTCGAGAGTCTCTTCTTGTGGTTCCTCGGTCGTATACAATATTGGGAAAATGCTGGACTAAGTGAGGCTGATGCGTTGGAGTACACCGGGGATGTTGTCTGGCCTACATCGGAACATCGGGTTGGTCGGAATTCGGGTGTGATATTGTCTATGTTACTGCAAAATCTTGTGCAAAACAGTGTACTTCCAAACTGGCAGGAACGAAACATGCAAGATGCATGTATGAGATATAGAAGATTTATGGCAGATCAACTGTATTCTGCACGTTTCACACCCCATTAATAATCTAATTAATAAATAATGCCTAGTGAAATTATTGTTTATTTAGTTAATTGAATCGAAATTTTTGTTAATTTAATAATTTAATTAATAAATAATGACTAATAAATAATTTAATTTAATTATTGTGAGATAAATTAATTGAATCGAAATTTTTGTTAATTGTTTATTTAGTGAAATTATGTTCTTTTTTTTCAATTATAAAAGACTTTTTTTGTGAATTACAAAAAACTTAAAACAGAAAGTTAATATAAATAAAATAAGGATTGTAATATATCTTAAATAGGATATACTTTTGGCATAAATTTATACAAAAACTTCTTCTTTAATCATCACCCAAATTGTACAAGGGGTATGTATTTTGAAGTACATAATCCTGAAATTCTACGGCTTCAACTTGGACGGGTGTGGGTTGTGGCTTAGAGACGGTGCGAGAAGAAGTCTTTGTTTTGGGCGGTGCTAAACAGCTCGCACGAGAATGCCCATACGTTTTGCACTTACCGCAATATATGGGAGTTGGGTCCTCTCCTAGTGATAGGATTCGTTTGTTTTCTTTCGGACGTCCGGCATGTCGTTTTGTAATAAGCGGTGGTTGCAGATTCACCAGTCCATCGGGTACTTCCCACTCTGATTTATCAGGGACTGGATTTATATGCTCCTCATAAGTGGATTTATAAACTTCATTAGTGTAACATGACATCGCATAATGAGCACAATCTGGTTCACCTAAAAATCTATATACCGCAATAACGTGCCCGCAAGGTAACCCAGATACTTGCCAAACCCGACAACTGCATGTTCTGTTAGAGAAGTTAACTAAACCTCTCTTTCCACCGTCATCAACATCAAAACTGTCCTGGGCAATTCCAGCAACCACCCACGAACGAGAACCTTCAACTTTGCCTTGAATTTTTTTTTGAGCCCAGGTTGTAAGCAAGTGTTCCCCTTGAATTCCCTCGTTCCGGCGATCATAGATCCATTTTTGGACAGACTGTCTAAAAAATTCTATCAGTTGGGTTATTGGAATTTTTCTGGCATGTTTTGATAAAGCATTCATAGATTCAGCGCTATTAGATGTCATGTAATGATATCTTCTGGCTGGACAATGTGCTCTTGACCATTTGTCAAACCCAATTTCTATAAGAATGTTCCGTAATCTTGGAACAGCGGCACATAGCGCGTCGAATGATTCTTGAAAATCGGATATACGGTAAGATTTGCAAGTCTTCCACCAAAGACTCTCATATTCCTTTTTTTTACGGTAAACGAAGGTTGACCATCAAATGACGACAACATAACCCGTGAAAGCTTCTTGGAAATCGGATATACGGTAAGATTTGCAAGTCTTCCACCAAAGACTCTCATATTCCTTTTTTTTACGGTAAACGAAGGTTGACCATCAAATGACAACAACATAACCCGTGAAAGCTTCTTGGAAACACAACCCGTACGGCTAATTGTATAGAAGCTGCCCGGTCAGAAATGATTGCCAAATCTGGATGCTCGCCGATGCATTCTTTCAGTTTTGAAAGGAACCACGTCCACGACTCACCGTCTTCAGATTTACCAATGCCATAACCAATAGGCAAAATCTGATTGTTTCCGTCCATGCCAACAGCTAAAAACATTGTTCCTTTAAATTCACCCTTCAAGTGGGCCGCATCTATGATGATAAGCGGTCTTAAATTACGGACAAAGCTCCGAATCTGAAAGCAATACGATAATGTTAGATTTTTGTGGAAACTTTTATTTATTTATTTATAGTCTTTCACTTACCACCGCACCTATGGCCACAAATAACATTTCAAAACGACTTTCAGAATCAGTGCGTATGTGTGTCACTGTTCCTGGATTAACCTTCTCCAAGTTATAACAATAGACGGGAAGTTCGGCAAAAGAACTTGACAAACTACCTTGCAAAAGTTCTAATGCGTTACATTTCCCACGCCATGCTTGCATGTATGATAAATTGACTTTTTCTTTAATCCTAAAATCCTTTACAATTTCGGTCGAACGGTATATCCGTCCACAATCTTTAAATTGTTCTTTTAATAAGCTACCCACCACCATTGGGTTTGCTTGTCGCATATGTGGATATGTTTGCGTCTTAGAACATGTATGTTTGTTGTTAAAATGTTTAACGTAAAAAACATCACAAGATTCCCGACTCGCTGCCTTGAAATTCCACTGGCAATTCTCATCAATACAAGATACTTCGTAACGAGTTTTGGATGATCTGTCTACTTTATACGAAAATTTTTCGGAAAGATACAATTTTCCTAATTCTATTTTCATTTCTTGTTTGTTACGGAAAATATAACCTATGTAATACTGCCTTTTATTTTCAAGAGGACAATTAACATTATCAGTAACTCCAGATTTATATGATGCGTTACATTCATCTTCAGAAAAAAAACATTTACGTTAAGATGGGGACATTTAAAAAAATTGGAAGAACCCACAGATGAACCAACTTGTTCTTGCACCACATATAATTTAAATAACTCATGAGGGTTTCTTTCCACAATATTGAAAAAAAAAAGTAAGATCGGAATCATCAATTATATCAATGGGATCGCTAAAACTTGACATTTTGTAAGATACACGTGTGATGTTTTGAAGACCTGTTGACTCACTAAGATTTTTTAAAAATGTGTTATAAGAAATTGTAGTAGAAGTTTCAAAACCACGTCTAACAGAATCTGGTTGGACCACGTACTCTAGCCTCCCATCAACGACTTCCCACTTGCCACCACAGTAAACAACAAATCTGACTGCCATATCAATAGAGAGAATAAAAATATGAAGATGTATTTTTTGTAAAAATTTGGAGAAGAAATTTTGTAAAATGTCTAAATGGTACTGGTACCTAGAATCTAATCTAAAAATAGAAACGTGTATACATTGATAATAAATAAAAGAGAAATAAAAACGGAAACTAATTTTTTTTGTCTAAAGCGTCTCTCGACTCCTCCAATGCGTCTGTCAGTACTAAAGAGTCAAAGGAACAGTAGTTTGACACGTGTTCTCACCCGCATAGGGACGCATAAATAAACGTGTTAAGACGCATCCAGAAGCTAACAATGGATGCTTCTTCTAGACGCATAAGAAGCAGCACTTAGGGGCATCCAAAAGCTGACAAGGGAAGCGTCTTCAAGACACATACGAAGCAGCTCTTAGGGGCATCCAGCGTCTGACAATGGAAGCGTCTTCTAGACGCATACGAAGCAGCTCATAGGGGCATCCAAAAGCTGACAATGGAAGCGTCTTCTAGACGCATACGAAGCAGCTGTTAGGGGCATCCAAAAGCTGGCAATGGAAGCGTCTTCTAGACGCATACGAAGCAACTGTTAGGGGCATCCAAAAGCTGACAATGGAAGCGTCTTCTAGACGCATACGAAGGGTCTCTTACGGACGCATAAAAACTTGTGCCCAGCCAGACGCATCACACTAAGCCAGACGCAAGCTAAAGTGGATGCGTCTGGTAGACGCCTTCGAAGCAGCAGAAGTTTTCAGACCCAATCATTGACATACGTGTCGCTTGACTATTCCCTGACGCATCCTTAAGACCTGCAGACGCATGAACACTCTCGAAATATGTGATGCCCTGTTCCAAGGAGGCATCAAATGGCTAATTTGGTGGTCAAACTTTTTTCTTGGCTAATTTGGTAATTTTATCTTTAATCTATACTATATTATAAAGCATTTTCATAGGGACTTCTTAAAAATTAAGAGGTACAAGTACAAATCTATACTATCAATAATAAGAGAAGTTGAGCTGATGTAAATCTGCCTTAGTGTCAACTTCAACTTCTAAGCTATGCCACGTGGACTCGTTGATTCATAATTCTCTTTGCAATATTTATATCTATATTAATCAATCTAAAATATAAAATCTGATTTTCTTATTGTTAGTGTAGTTGTCTGTCGACTTCATCTTCGTTCGAGTCTTAGATTAGTAATGAAAGATCAAGTCACGCAGTTCGAGTTAAACAGGAAACAAAGGTGAACAAGCCAGTTCAAACGAAGTGGACAGTTCAAACGAAGTGGACTGTTCAAACGAAGTGGACTGTTCAAACGAACTGGAAATAGTATAAATATGTGACTTGAGTTTTTCATTTGTAACTTTGATTTTTCCGGTAGCGAAGCTCTGCCGAAGTGTCTCCAAGTCTGTAAACGTTCTAGAATCAATATAAGAGACAGTTAATAGTGAATATCAAGCTGAAACAAACTCTGATTCATCGTATTCCGCCTTTGAATTAGTTTAGAGCTCTTCTGAAGACTCGTTCAGATCGATTCACGATCCTACAAGTGGTATCAGAGCTCAGGAGGAAGAGCTCTTGATATTTCAGCTCGATTTCATTAAGATTTCTACTTCTACACCTTTCTGTCATTTTTTTAAAAAATTTAACAAGATTTTCTGGATAAAATGGATTGATTTTGAAGTATATTGTGCGAAATGGTGTTTTGAATAATCTGTGAAAGTATCAGATCTTAAAACAGATTAAAACGTAATCAATTTGTTCTAAAATCAATCAGTTCGTTTGAGACTTATCCATTTCACACGAACCGGAACTTCGAACTCAGATCTAAGACGATTTACTGGACGAAATTGAACGGAAATCACATCATTGTGTTCGGAATCCAGAGTAGAACAATCCTTGAACATATCAGAGTCTAATCCAACCGAAAACGTGATCAATTTTGACAAAATTACATCAGATCGTTTGAACAATGTATCAGTTCGTATGAGATCTTGTTCAGTTCGTATGAAGTGGTTCAGTTCGCATGAAATTGACATACAGTTTGTATGAAGTGCACCAGTTCGTTTGAATATTGATCCAGTTCGTATGAAGTGATTCATCAGTTCGTTTGAAAAGTCATACGAAGTGAGACCAGTTCGTTTGAATGTGTTCAAAGAGTTCAGTTCATTTAGAGGATCAGTTCGTTTGAAAAGTCAGTTCGTTTGGATAGTTCAGTTCGTTTGAATCCTAGTTCATGTGAACATCAGGTCGTTTGAACCCCAACTCGTGTGAACTAGTTCGTTTGAATCCTAGTTCGTGTGAACATCAGGTCGTTTGAATCCCAACTCGTGTGAACTAGTTCGTTTGAACCATTAGTTCGTGTGAGAGATTAGTTCAGTTCGTTTGGAATTACCCACAGTTCACACGAAGTGAACTTCCAGTTCGTCTGAACCTCAGTTCGTGTGAAGATCTCAGTTCGTTTGAGGGGTTCTAGTTTGGTTGACAAGAGGTCGTTTAGGTTTTGAACTCAGTTCGTTTGAAAGAGGATATAACTTGAACTTGATATTTCGTTTAAAGTGACTGTCTTGATAAACGTGTTTACGAATCATGGATATAAATTTCTTTAAAATGACAAAAGAAACACTTGATAGAATAAATGTATTAACGAAAGAATTTGATTCATTTTCAGGTTGTCCAGGAGAAAGTACAAAAGGTATCATTGATAGGTATAGCCATCTTGTTCGCTCAATGTCTGAGAAGGGTATTCGGAAAAGTCCAAATGAATGGGTTGATAAATTAGCCAATGCCATATCTCAACAAGAGTGGGGTACATATCTTTTGGATTTAAAAAGAACTGGAGAATACTCTAGATTGACAATTTGTCAATTCATTGAGAAACTTGAAGAACAGATGGAGAGAAATGCTGAGAAAAAGAAAAGTCAAAGTGGAAAATCAATATTAAAGAAGAGCAAGAGTAAAGGTGTCCAAGTGGGAGAGGAACAAACTGAAGAGATTTCAGTTATGAAGAATGAAAAGAAATCTGCTGATAATCAGATTCTTGTTTTGCAGAAAAATTGTGAGAGGTTGAAATCTGAAAATGACAAACTGTTAAATGATTTGAACAGTTTGACATTAGAAAACAAGGTTTTGAAAGAGAAAGAACAAGATTTTGAAAGCAAAAAGAAATCTTCAGAAGATGAAGATTTCTGGATAAAATTGGAGAACAAAAATTTGAAAGCAAATGAAACAAAATTTCAAGAACAGTTAAAAGTTTTGGAAAATGAAAAATCTGTTCTTAAAAACATTAAAATTGAAAACGAAAAAACAATCAAGTCCCATCTTGAACGAATATCTCAGCTTGAAAATGAAGCTGAGAATTCAAGGAACAAAATTGATGAGCTTGAAAAGAAATTGAAAGGTTTTGTGACTTCATTTGTGTTCCCCTGTCCAAGACCGATCAATTCCGTTCCAATAAGTGACTATGTCACAAACTTTGACAAAGTCAAAGTTGAAGATTGTGATGAGAAAACTGATGATGAAAATGAGGATTTTTATTCAGCAGACGAATCTGAGTCAGAGTCTGATGCAGAAAATGAGAAAAAGAAAATATTTTTGAAATTAAAAGAAAAATTTCAGAAAACTGTTCTGCAATCAACTGAAAAGGGAGAATGCTCTACACAAAAACTTTTGAAGAAGAAAGTGGAACAGAAACAAAAATTTAAAAATTCAGAAAATGTTTATAACTATAATAAAAGCTCATCAGTTCAATCATCCAATCATTATAAAAAATCACAAAAATTAGAAAATCAAAACTCAAAAATTGTTGGTAATAAGTGGTGCAGGACGGGCCACAGTGCTTCAAAGCCAAATCCAGCTTACAAGAGGAGAGATGGATATCACCAAGCCAAACAGTGTTATGATCTGAATGTTTGGACTGAAAATGGTGATTGGTACGATAACAGAGTGTGTTACCGATGCGGCTATCAAGGACACATTGCTGTTAACTGCCAGAGTTGGAGTTTTGAGTCAAGGAGATGCTTTAACTGTAACATCATTGGCCATATTGCTAGAGATTGCCCAATGAGATCAAAGGGAAGACCGAGGGCTGAATCTCAGAAAATGGCAATGAAGAAATCAGTCAATGTCAAAGCAAAGCCCAAGGAACAGAAAGTTCAAGAACCTAAAGTTCAAGAACAGAAAGTTCTAAAACCGAAAGTGAAGCTTTCTCAAGGGCAGAAAGACAGACTGAGGAAAAAGAGGAAGAAAGCAAGAGAGTATCTCGAAAGGATTTTGTCCTCGGATACAACTGGTAAAACAGATAAAAGTTCTGATAAATCGTCTTGCTCGCCAAAGACTGACAAATCAAGCAAAACGAATTCTTCAGATACAAATCTGAGGACAGAAAAGAGGAAAAAGAAAGAGAAGGAAGTTAATCAAGAGATTAACAAATGTGGCGATGAATCTGGTTCTGTGGAAACAAAGGAGCCACATGTCGGCGATGAATCTGGCTCATCAAAGTCAGACAAGCCACATTCAGGCAATGAATCTGGTATGGTAAAACCAGAGGAGCCATGTGTTGAGGTAAAAAGTGGTGATTCCGGTTTGACAATGAATGATGAAAATTTTCCATCATTGTCAAATGGAATTTCAAAATCACCCAAGGACCGTCAGGCTTGGGTGAATCTGTTTAAATGAAAAACCTGACTTGCCGGAGATCCCAAGTTGGTAATCGTGGATCATGAATCGGCATCATTCTTTATCATGTTTGTATAATGTGTTTTTTGAGAAGTTTTGCAGGACTTGCCGGAACTCCCAGGTTGGTAAGCGAGGAGTAGGAATCGGCACATTGAGAATTCAATCAACAGATGATGTTTGATTGAAAATGTTTGATTGGATTGATCTTACAAGTGGTAAATCAGGGACATTAAGTTGTATCTGATTTTCTACAAGTGGTTGAAAAACAATGTGATGATTTGATCCCCAATTTTACAAGTGGTAAAATCAACAAAACTTATTTTCTGGAACAACCATTTGATTAAAACAAACTTAAGTGTTTTGAGATCACAATGGGAAAATAGTTTGTTATGAGGGGGAGTTCTGATTGTTTATGCCAAGTGGATGGCAAATTGAAGTGATTCGATATCAGTTGTCATGTTTGTGTACAGTTTGTTTTCAAATTTCCTAAAATGTGTTTGCATTTTAGGGGGAGTAAATTTTTAGAAAATCCAAAAACATTTGAAAATTTGAAAAAGCCAAAAACATTGAAAAATTGCAAAAAATGTGTTTTGTTGTGAAAAAGAGGAGATGATAGTAGATCAGTTGGATTGTCACAGCACGCTAAAGAAATGTAAATGTCAAATGTGATAAGCGATCTCACTAAAGATGTGACGATTGGCTCAGCTAGACTAGTAGATTTGCGATAACGATACAAACCTAAATGAAAAAGCCTAGTTCTAGTGGAAAACATGGTCGAAAGCATAGTACTTAGTTTTGTCCTTCTTGACTGTGTACCTACTCAGTAATCGCTGATTGTCGAAAGACATAAAACTGGTTAAGTTTGTGAACTTTTACAAACTTTGCTGAAAAGTCGCTGTGATTGTGCATTTTATTTTGCGAAGACTTAAACTTGTTTGATTTCTTTATTTTGTTTAAGCATCGGACATCCTCTGCGTATACGTGAGTATCGACCTGGATGTTGTTGCCTAAACGTTCTGCTTTATTTTCTTTGGTGTTTCGTTTAAGCTTTGGACCTCCTCTGCGTATACGGGAGTATCGACCTGGTGGTTAAAGCCAAAACAACTTCAACTTATTTTATTTTTCTTATTTTGTTTAAACATTGGACTTTCTCTGCGTATACGGAAGTATCGACCTGATTGTTAATGTTTAAACATTCTGCTTTATTTTCACACAATTCATAGTCGATAAAAGTTTAAAGGCATTACTTGAGTTAGTGTATTGCATGATGAGGGGATATGCTGAGATTGTGGGGTCCATAAGAATTTAGTGCTATCTAAATATACCTTAAACGTATCGGTAAGCATTTCGAAAGTTTTTAGATTGAGTTTAAGTGGACAACAATATCGTCAATCTACGTGAATCGTTTAGAACTTAAAACGATTAAAAGCTTAACGGTGCTAGTGATTGGTCACATAAACTGATATGATCCTCTTGCACAAACTCACAAAAATATTGTCTGTAAATATTTCTTTATTGCATTTCTGTTCTATTCAAAAATTCAAAAAGATTTTAGTGTGTTTTAGCATAAATTTTGATAAAATACAAAAAGATTTTTGACAACTGATGTTGAAAAACTGATATTCAAAATCTCAAAGGTTAAACAAGATGAACAGTTGGGTTGGTTAATTGGTCTGAAATGTTTAAAATGATTCATTAATTTGAATCAGAATTTTGAATGTTTTAAATTCTTGATCAATTATAAATGAAAGTGATTCTCAAATGTTTAGTTGATTCATTAAGTTGAATCACAACATTGTTGGTTTGTAAATTGTGTGTTTGAGATATGTAGGTTTCTGATCCTGTTGCTACGGAAAGCCAGGAGATGCATCAGAACTTGAAGAGAGCTTAAATTGAAAAAGCCAGGATTTGATTTCAAAAACGGCGATCCCAGCTTGATGATAGGGGGAGTCTGACGTGAGTTAGATCCAGAGAAAGATCCAGGTTCATGATTCCAGGAAGAGTTCCTGAAGAAGACCGATCAAGATTGAAGAGTCGTCATGATGAAGACTCTCACTGAAGATTCCGTCAACATTCAAGGGGGAGTCTGTTAGTGCAGTTGTCTGTCGACTTCATCTTCGTTCGAGTCTTAGATTAGTAATGAAAGATCAAGTCACGCAGTTCGAGTTAAACAGGAAACAAAGGTGAACAAGCCAGTTCAAACGAAGTGGACAGTTCAAACGAAGTGGACTGTTCAAACGAAGTGGACTGTTCAAACGAACTGGAAATAGTATAAATATGTGACTTGAGTTTTTCATTTGTAACTTTGATTTTTCCGGTAGCGAAGCTCTGCCGAAGTGTCTCCAAGTCTGTAAACGTTCTAGAATCAATATAAGAGACAGTTAATAGTGAATATCAAGCTGAAACAAACTCTGATTCATCGTATTCCGCCTTTGAATTAGTTTAGAGCTCTTCTGAAGACTCGTTCAGATCGATTCTCGATCCTACACTTATTACTTAAAAATGGTTTTGTTTAGGAGGGAAGTTTGAAATTGCATGGAGATAAGAAATTAGCATTTAATGTTGTGTAAGAAGTAATCATTTCTATTAATCTATCTAAAATATATAATCTCATTTTAAATTTTTACTGATTGCATTCTCAATCTTTCTTCTCATTTCAAAAGCTCTTCATCTTCTATACAATGCCATCCGGCAAGAAATCCGGCGTTGAACCAAAAGCCGCTGAGAATATCAAGAAATCCGGCGGTGAACCACCATCTTTGTCACTTAGTTTCATTGATGATTTTAATCCGTCCAAAAATATGTGGAATCCGAAGTGTCCAATAATCCGGAAACGGGTTCAGTTCTTTCGGATGGATCTGATCTTTCTCGATGAGAAGGTATTAGTGTTTGTCAAGCATTTGTCCTTTTTTAGTCTTTTTATCATTTTGATTTTGAGATTTGTGTCTCCGAGGTGGTTCTATAATTTATGTTTGTGTTTTGAGTTTTGTGTAATTTAGGTTTGTTAGTTACAGTTGATTATTATTTGTTTTGTGTAATTTAGGGTTAGGTTTAAAGAAACAAAGATGAATATTTGTTTCTTTGTTTTTTTATCCGAAATAGATGATTATTGTAAAGTTATTGTTTGTTTGTTTGTTTAAAGAAGCAAAGGTTGTTTTTTGTTTGTTTTTTGGATCCTTTATAATTTATGGTTAGGTATAAAGAAACAGGATGAATATTTGTTTGATTGTTTTTTCTCCGAAATATAGATGATTATTGTGAAGTTAGTGTTTGTTTCTGTGACAACTCTCACTAAACCAGGTATCCGTACATTTAATTAATTTTAATTACGTGCTTAAGGACTGTGCTAAATTACAAACTGATGACGTAAACTGTTTACTGATTTCTATAACATACATACATATGCATCACATTTCATACTGTCACTCCATTCATTACATACAAACTTTGGTGACATACTTGATGCACAAAGCACAGTTAACACACTGAACGAATAATTCAGAAACATGCTGACAATGCCAGCACATGGACAGACTATGTTTTAAGGCCAGTATGAGCCAGAGACAGGGTACTACATTAGTATGGAGTGTAGGGAAGTGAGGACCATAAAACTGCGTCGCTAGGTGATAGTTAAAGTGCCGGCAAGTGCCAAAACACACTTTAAGTGCAGAATTCTGCATTTATTAATAAAATTCAGCATTGTAACATGCTAGTAGGGTGCAAAAATATGGCAGAATAGTCCTGTATGCTTTCCTAAGTGTCGGGAATTAAATGTCATACAAAAATATATATAAAAGACACCTTACGGAATAATTAAACACTTTAACGGAACGGTATCCAACCGAACAACCGGACATTACCCGGGACACCAAAATTTTGCCAAACACACTATTTTATTATTTCTTGGCTAGTTATGATCCCCTTTCACCCTAACACCCACTAAATATCAAGTAACTAATATATGTAAACATATCCTTGGAAACTAACTAATGTTTACCAACTTAGTCAAAAATTTACATCCAACCCCCCCCCCCCCACCTTAACCGAATTCGGTCACCAAGGACCACCCCACCATACTTCATATCTTGTACTTAGATATAATTCCATTATTCTATTAGATGTTGCTTGATCATGTTACCAAAATATATGAAGACATCTTTATAAAGCATGGTTGCCTAGATCATCACCATACTTCAAATATCCATTCCCTCACTCCCTTCTCCCTCCCTCTCGGCTCATATAACCGCCACCACCATCACCACTTTAACACCATCATCTTCTCCCATTTCAAGCTTGTTCAACCATTAGAAGGTGCTTTGTGAAGGTGGGAACTTGAAAGACTTGAAGGAACTTCATTTCTTACTTTCTTTCACCACTTTCATCATCATTTTTCATCATCTTTGCACTAGAGATCTTCCCTAGCCATTGTGCTAGTAGTAAGTTCTTGTTTAACTCTTGATCACCTTATTTTTATGGTTAAAAGTTGTAATATGATGATTATGTTTAAAACACTAAAGAACAAGAACTAAGAAGATGAACATGAAGCTTTACATAAGGTTGAAACATGAAGATGAAATGTTGCTAGTAGAATATTGTAGTGAATATGTTGTTGATTGTATGATGATTCTTGGTTATGTAATGTTAATCACCATATGGAACTTGTTAAGTGATGATTAGAAACATGACTTAACAAGGTTAGGAGAGGATATGATGTCACATAACATAATCATCTCCTAGTTAAACATGAACTTGAAAGAAATAGATATATTGAAAAATAAGTGAACAAAATAATTTGATGATCATGTAGATCTAAGTTTTACAAGAGGTTTTTCTAAATAAACCAAGTTCAAGAACATATTTCTAAAAGATTATGACTTTTACATACACTTACATATTTTTGGAAATGAAATAAGTGTAAAAACCTTTTATTTACAAGAAGAGTTCAAGAGTTTTATTTTTGTAAAAATTGTTTACAAGTTGTAAACACTAAACTTTTGCAAGAGAATGGTTTTTAAAGGAATAATTACACTTTGAAAGGTAACTAAACCCACTAAAACACCACTAAGTTACTACGCGTTTTTACTAAAAACCAAGTTCATGTTATTATGTAAAGTGCATTGTTTTTGCACTTGGTTAGTGTAGCGTTGTTTAATAAATTGTTGTTGTTTGATTGGATGGAATTTTTGAAAAGAAAATGATATGCTAATAAGCATGGACACCTCCGTTTACAAAGGAAACTCTGGTGAAATTTTCTAAAAATTCCAACACTTAGAAAATATTTTTCTAAACAAGTGTCACAAGTATATTTTATAACTTGTGTTTCGAATATAAACTTCGCCGTAATTTTTGTAAATACAAGTGTCGGAGGTTGATTTTCTTAAATAAAAATGGATAAATATATATTTAGAATACATATTTTATACTAAAACGCTAGTGTAATTATTTGTTTATTTTGTGAACTAGTTATATTATTTAGGGCAAAATAATCTAACTTAGCATAATGCCATCACATTTATAATTCTGGAAAATACTTTTACGAATATATTTTGGGTAAATATTATTTTAATATAAAGAATGAAAATATATTATTTTTGGGAAAAATATATATTTTGGGACTACATTAGTTCGACAACTGTGTTAAATATATTTTTCTAAGTGAACCTTAAAAATATATTATTTTCGGAACCACCAAAATACATGTATAAATATCCCCATCCTTGGGAAGGAAATACACATATAAAATACTTGAGAAGTATGAATACGAAATAGTTGCCTAGCTATTATTCCAAAACCCTAAAAATAAAATTTAAGTTAAAATAATTATTATTATTTTAACAAGAAGTTATGACTTGGAATAATAACAAAGTAACGTAACTCAAACACGTAATACAAAAGCAAGGCACGGCCCGTTCGTCTAATAGACATTAGTACGTTGTAGGTTGTCGTGTAGCGGACCAAGTTTGAGTTGACGATACGATTCAGGAGACGCACTACAGTGAGTTCATGTCCCCTTTTCTCTTAACTGTTTTCAGTTTTATAACTTCGGGGGTGAAATACATGTTACAATTATACATGCATTTTTATACATGGTATGGTTAGCTTAAGGAGGGACTTTCATACACCGTTAGATCATGTGAGTGGGTAGGCGGCTACTAAAGGCCATTAATCCTCGTCGTAGGACCGAGGGACATGAGTGATAGATCTATTTGGGTGTAGCGAGCCCACACCCATGAGGCCGGGGTGGCCCATAGTGGTGATTGTGTCTTACAGCCGGACGCCCGGTGCAACTCCGCTAGGTTTGAGTCTTCCTGCATCACTTCACACATATCAATGGCCTTGCAAACCATTGGTGATCTCTTTTTTTCCTTATTGCTACATACAGGGACTTTCATACATCGTGCAAGGGTTATACATACATCGTTTCCAAAGGTTTATACATACTCACATACACATGAACTCGCTCAACTTTTTGTTGATTTTTCAAACTAGATGTATTTCAGGGAATTGATCGGATCTGGCAGGTGATGCACGTTAAGCTGCGTATTAAATAAAGATGTCATCCAAGATTGTTGGGTTTGGGAGGTGTAACCCTTACCTGGACGGGTCACATGTCTCCAAACCTCGTTTTATCTAGAGTCTTTTGTGGTGTCTTATGAACACGTTTAAACAAGTATGGTTTGTAACTTATCGTAAGTGTCGACATTTTCAAACAATGATGTTGTGGTATTGTTAAACTTAATGAATGGATGAACATCTTGTGTTTTATTTTCATATAGCATTGTTATGATTGCTGCTATGGTATTAAGAAGTCACACCGAAATAATCCACGCTTCCGCAAAAGCCAGGGTGTGACAGCTTGGTATCAGAGCCTCGATCATAGCGAACTAGGATTCATTCTCGAGTCTAGACTATGATCACTAGGGCTCTCACGAAAATGTTTTCAAACATTTTTACATTGCATATACTAAAAGTCCAGATCCGGGGCACAAACATTTTACAAACAAAAGGCACAAATACATCATTCAAAATTCATATTTCAGCCTTAGAGGCTGGGGAGGTTCAGTCTTAGAGACTGAGGGAGGTTGGTCTTAGAGACCAGGGATTTAGTCTTAGGGACTGGGAAGGTTGGTCTTAGAGACCAGGGAGTATAGTCTGGGGAAGACTAGGACGATTACTTGCTTACATTGTTGTGACTTACATGCTTATTTGATTATATGTTGATGTATGTGCAATTGTCGTGATTGTTTTATTACAAACGTCATGTCTTCTTCGAGTGGAGTTTCTGACCCCGTGGCAGTAGATTCAGATGACCCGATGCATACAGATCCGGAGGTCTTTACATCTGATACGGACAGTAGTAACGACGACGATTTCCAGCCTTTCGCGTTGCCGGATTTCGGTGACGATGTTCAGCTCGCTGATGGTATTCCTGATGGGGATCTACCCCTCGTTCCGATTCCTGCACCTGTTCCCCTTGCCGCATTTCCCGTAGAGGATTTGCCACTCGATGTTTTGTCTGATGACTACATCGACCTTTTCGTCGAGGGTCCCCCTAAGGACGACCATGAGGGTGGGGCCCCGATTGCTGATGATGTCGCCATTCCTTTGGTTGAGGTTCCGGTTGCGGATGCTGTCATTTTACCACCTGTTGAGGCTCCCGCTGAGGAGATTTTATCTGATCAGCCCGGTACTGATTCTTTTGAGTCAGTATCATCTTCCACTTTGCACGCCGTCGGACTGCGTCGATATCCTACTGACTCCGACTCCGATACAGCTATGTCAGCTGTACCTGGTTCACCCCACGAGTTTGAGTTTGATCCTGTGTTCGAGGATGAGTTTGATCCAGTTTTTCCTCCTGGTTTTGATCCCGATCACGAGATCGAGTTTATTCCTGATGACCAGCCCTTGGAGGCACCAATGGTTCCTATTGATCAGCTTCTTGATGTACCTGCCGACTTTGATATGGCCTTTGTCGACCCTGAGCCTGTCATGGCACCAGAGCCTGTTATTGCTCATGACCTTGTACCTGTGCACGACCATGTTCTTGATGATGCTCCAGTCGTTGCACCGCCTGTTGTGGATGCACCAGCCATTGCACCACCCATTGTTGATATTCCCGTTATTGCACCGATATTACCTGATTCGGCCCCTGTGTATACTGACCATGCACCTTTTGCCACTCACATCAATCCTCGTTATGCTGACACCCGTAATGGGTGAATCGAGGATAATGATGACTACCCTCTGTTTGTGCTACCAGTCACTCCTCCTGTGGCACCTGTTTCCGCACCTGTTGATGTTCCATTGTTCCACCCACACATCTCTGATGTCCACCGCACCGACCTTCCTATCACTTTTCTCTAGGACATTCCTCCACCTCGTCCTGGGGAGGGTTCATCGAGACAGCATCCTGCTTTTGTACCGCCTGTATCGTCAGCTGTTCCATTCATGTCTCAGTTTCCTCACACTACACCATCTTTTGTACCTTCGGGCGAGCCGTTTCTGTGGTCTTCGCCCAATGTTATGCCGTTATCAGACCCTTATCACCCTTTTCATGTGGGGTACACGACGGACGATATACTCATCTCCCTACAGTTACAGCAGGAGGCACTGGGCCGGAGAGTTCATGAGTTGGAGACGATTCCACGTCCTACTCCGTGTCATTGTCAGTCTCCTTTTTCTACACCACCAGCTCCTTTTCCACTACCCCCTGATTCTGATGTTCGCTTCCTTACTCCTGAGCAGCAGATTGCGTATCTACTGCGAGTTGTCCACGCACTCGAGGAGGATTGGGTGCTTATGCGCCGTTTGCTTTTCTCTTTTCCTCCTCCTCCTCCTCCACCATCAGCGTAGCTATATTTTTGGTTTGATGCAGGTAGATTATTTTGGTGAGAAAGTTGCAATTGGGCCAACATATGAAGACTTTTGGAAGACCACGTTTTTGTATATGTTTTTGTGTAGACAGACTTGTATTTTGGGGTGATGTAACCCAATGATCTTATTTTGGTGTATGATGTACTGTGAAACATGTTTATATTGTGGTCATGATTAAATGAAAGCTCAATGGCAACGTTCTCACTACAAGCATTGTTGAATTATTTGTTTTATATTATAACATGGGATGTTATGTGTTATGAGGTTGATGGATGTTAGTACATACGCATATTACTTACTTACTACAATTACTATGACCTGACCGATATGATCTTCTTTTAGAAGATGCCTCCGCGACGAGACACACGCTTGCCTACTACCGAGGCAGAATTACAGGAATGTATTTCAAAAGCAATAGCTGATTATGAGGCCTCGCGTGCCGAAACAAGCAGGAATACCTCTGTAACACCTCGGAAAATTTCGTCCAATAATGTCTTGACACGTGTCATAAGGTTCCGGTATGTGAAAACATACTTTAGGAGGACTAAAAGTGACAAACAGTGAAAACTGTTTGATAAAATGCGGGAAGCACTTTTTGTCGCATAATGGACTTAATCTCTATAGCATATTTGAAGCTTTTAAGGGTGTTATCTGAATCCCACTAAAAAGTATATTACCATGGTTGATGATACCAAATACAACAGCACCCAATTCCAAGTCATGGGTGGTGTAGTTCTTCTCGTGTATCTTTAGTTGTCGTGAAGCGTAGGCAATGAGGAATCCTTCGAGACGTGAACCTGTCACCCCACACCGGGCCCAACCTGTCACACCCCAAATTTCCACGTGTCACCGGTGGGCCCGGTGGGGGAGTATCGTGACGTAATTGATATCATCATAGTCAAACAACACAATATATAAATGCACAGCGGAAGCAAAAGATAAATATATTACAATCCGAATATAAGGTAATATCAGAGTATTACAACGGAAAGTAAAAAGATCCACAGGCGGATCGAATAATCATAATCATTGTTCAGCAGACTTTAGACGCCTAGGACTTGTAAGATTCCTTATAATCGCCCTGAGCTTCCAGTCAATTACGTTCAGTACCTGTCACTTAACCTTTTGGAAAAATACGTCAGTTTTCACTGGTAAATACAATTTAACTGACTCATTTTGAAAAGAGTTTGAAAATTGATTTGAGTGCAAACGACACAAAATATCTTGACACAGTGATTAAATTGCACAGAGGCAAAATTAATCTTTTATAACTTGGGACAATTTTATTAGTAAAAATCTTGTATCCGATTTACATATTTGTCCAACATTTAGGGCCGGTGATTATACAATACAATACAATACAATACAAGCCGGACAAGATTAATCGACACACCACAAATATAATCTCACAAGAAGTTATCCTCACGAGTGAGTATACGTTTTACATATGCAACAGGAGGTGTTTTGTCTACACCTTGTGCTTACGTCGTGGCCATTCACTTTTTAAAATGAGCCAAGGATATCCAGGACACGGTCATTAACCCCCAATGTTATTTGTTATCAAGCAATACGAATTAAAACGGGATTATGCAATTCAATCATCTCCGATCAAAAGGTTTCTACACCCGACCAAGCGGTATCTTTACAATACCGTACCCCAAGCCCGTATAAGGGAAAATAAGTTAAAAGTATTTACCTGAGCTAGCTCCTGTCTTAATTAATAAGAATTTAATAACTCAGCCGTGTTCGCTTAAGTAAGCGTAGGTACCATTTACCGGAAGACTCTAGTCTGGAATGATGACATAAATAATTAATTAGAATGCTAACGGGTCTTTAATTAAGCCAAAGCTTAGACCGGTTAGACTTAAGGAAATATACGGTTCAAACGCACGATTAAGCGAAGACCGGATAGAATGTGATTTAGACCCGACAAGTTTGAATACTTGTATAATATGGGTATACTAAATACATTCTGGATTTTGAGATAAAAATGATAACGTTTGACCCGTTTCGGTCAATTTACGCAAACTAGTTACGTAAACCGAACCGAACGCAAAAGGGCGTTACGGGTAACCAAAAGAGTCATATGCAAGTTCCTTGAGATAATATGCTTTAAATATGATATAATATCAGCAAGTTATGTTCTATTATGCCCCGAATAATTTTTAAACTCAATTTATGCCTTAGAAGGGCATTTTGGTCATTTAAAATGTTATAAAAGAGTTAAATTGGAAATCTGGGTTTCGGGTTTGATTTATACAGTACATATACTTAATTTGGCATATTATAACAGTAGGGTATGACCCATATACCAACTTATCATTTAAAACCAAACTATGCACCATAGGGATCATTTTGGTAATTTCACAAGGGCTAAAAATGCCAAAACTGGAAATCTGAGTTTATAATATTGTACTTACTGTTTTTATATGAAAATATGCTAATTACATCAGTAGGTATAAGTCTTATATGTTTGACATGGTTATAGCATATACTATGCGTTAAAAATGCCTAAAAAGGCGAATTAGAGCCGTTTCCGGGTTTGTAAAAGAAAGCTGAGATTTTTATACTTCCAGAAGGTTCAACATACATTATTTAATAAATAAAATCAGTAGGAAGTGGTTTGGGGTCAATCGGATGTATAAAACTCATTTTATGGCTTAAACGGTCAAAACCGGCATTAACCGAATCGACTTAGCGACGTATGATCCGATCAGCCAAAAATTAAATAAAAATCTTCAAAAATCCCAGAATATTATATAACATCAGTGGGTAAAAAGTTTTATATCGAAAAGTGGCCTGAAATAGGTTATACGCTAAATGCGCCGTTTATTTAACATAAAGATATAGTTTTACGCTATCGGCCATAACTCAAAATCTGGACCACCAACTGATCTCAAATTTTCGGTGCAAGTTTATAAATTAATAATAAAGATTTCTACTCTTTCACTTTTCCAAAAATCACGTTTTATATCAAAAAGGGCAAAATAGTCAACTTTTAAGCATAATCGGAAACACGCATATGAATCGGTTAAGCATAGACTCAAGATGTAAAAATTCCAGAAAGTTATACATAAATAAAAATGGTCAAAAATACACTCCAATACAGATCTCAAACATGCATGCACGGATCCGAATCGATAGTCTACGAAAAAGTCGTTTTATAAGACTTTCGGTTCCGATCCGAGTTTATACTAAAGATTGTCGAGTTGATTATGAAAAAAAACATTCTTATATTCATTATAAGTTATTTTTGATGATCAAACTGATTGCATGTCATCTACATTACCATTTATGCTATATTTCGCAAAAACGATTTCTGTTGACTTTTTAAGAACATCTTTGACTCGACAAATAGCATGCTTAGAGTGGGAATCAGAGAATACCCTTTGGAGGGTTTGTTTCCCACATAAATACCAACATATCAGTGGTTTCAATTGAGAAATGACAGAGCCAAACTCGTTTAATCGAAAAGTCAAACTATATGAACAACGGTTTGACTTTTAACTAATAATCAAAGCAAGAACGAATTATAAACTGATATGGAAGCTTACAAAGGTCCTAATGAAGCTTAGTTAACACTTAGAGGCTGCCTTGTCATTCAGAAATGCTCCAGAAGTTGCCTTGAGAGTTTTGCAAGTTGTGGGTGTTCTTGATCACAATGCAAGTGCCTCAAAAATGAGAGCTTTTGATCTAATTTATGGTGAATTCAGATGTTACAAGAGTGCAACAGGTGTCCCAACATGCATGAGGGCTGATTGGTGAGTTTTAGAGGTGATACCAGCTGTCAAGCACTCAAAATTCGGACCCAAACAGCAGCTGGTCGCAATTCTGCACCTGGGGCTGCCAAACTTAAATTAAAAATGGCAGCTTTGGTCCCTGTCTTTGCACGCGAGGTTTTGGCTATTTATTTTGACTCGTAAACCCCCAAACTTGGTTTTTAAGAACCTTGGGACATTTACAAACATGGTAATGTCCTCGGATAACTTTGCGCTCACCCGAAAAGCCATGAAATTCGACGTTGACGCTTTTAGCCCCTCAAGTACGGTTTTGGCCATAACTTTCTCATACGATAACGAAACTTCATGAAATTTTTACCACATATTCTAGTGAGTATATTCTAGCATTACAAAGCTTCGGGGCTGCCAAAAGTTCACTCAGAGGTATAAATTCAACATGTTGACACTTTTAGTCCCTATAGTTTGTAATTCCTCACTTTCGTGCATTTTCCGCTTCGTATGATCCATGATCCATCCGTTTAAGGTTATAAACATTATGTAGGGTTATTATGGAGTCTATTTATCAATCGTTGACCCTTTGAACCCTTGAATTTACATAGTTTCACCGTTTGTCAACTTTAGTCCCTCTAAAGTTTGTTTTCACATATCCAAAGCTTATGACACGTGTCCAGACATTATTGGACGTAAATTTTTGAGGTGTTACATCCTCACCCCCTTAAAATAAATCTCGACCTCGAGATTTGCTTAAAATAAAGGGAGTACTTTCTGTCCTGCACTGAACTTAAACTTCCTCAGTACATTTGGGCCTTTATGGCACTCCAGCTGTCCTCTATAATAGGTCATGTATCCTTTTGGAGTTTCTTAACCTGCCGATCCTAAATCGATACGGTTTGCTCAACATATAATAAATACGCATATCATTATGTGATAATGCTTCTCAACTTATTGGTGAACACATCCTTAAATCATTAGTGTGTTATTGTGTTGCGAGCTCCGCCAAGCTCCTTAAACAGGTTTTAGCTTATAAACTATTTGATCTCGATACATTCGATTCCTTCGTATGATTTTATATATTCAGAGCTTAACTAGTCTGATAATTAATAAATTGGTACACCCTTCCAGGGTGATATCTTTGTTGAACCTTATTCCAATGCAACTTTCAGATCCTGATAAGTGGACTTCCCAAAGTCTCGTCCATTAAGCGGATGTTTTGAAATTTCATCTATACAAGGTCTCCGAAAGAGCCACCTTGATACTTATATAACGATTATTATAAAAAGCTTATCTTAAGGTGAAATGGTTATTCTAACCATTGCTTAAAACTAATCTTAAGGAATTAGCTATTCCTTGCCGTTAGTCGAACAAATCGACGATCCTGGGCAGCTGATAAAAATTCTTAATTGTTGCCTAATTCGGGTTGCGGTAATCAATGCATAAGCAAAATGTACCGTCTTCCTTAATTAATCATACCGAATTTTCCGGATATTGAATCAGGCTATATGAATCTATATCTTAAAATTTACTTAATCAGGGTTTCGATTATTCCATGATCAACACGGAGTTCCTACCACACTCTAATCTTAAGCGGGATGTTAATCTTAACTCTACTTGCTTCTCAGAAGGTAAACAGGATAATCTTAGGAGAAGATAATTATGACACACAGAGATGTCAGAGGTGTCTGTATTTTCAGGCTTGAGTTTATCTATCGATGTCGGTGTCAGATAAATGACACATTCTCTTTATAATGCAAGGATGTCCTAAGTGGAGATACTTATAGGACATTTTTATATTGGATATCTTCCTTGGATGCTACTAGTCGACTTTAGTACCATATGACCATCGGGATATCTCAGGGGTTCCATGTATTAAACCTCCATGCTGATCAGACATGGAAATAATCTATGGGACACACTAGGACATGCCAATCCTCATATGACACTTTTATCAAACATAGTTTGGCATTCGCAGGCGATAGAAAAACAATGAGAAAATAATTAAAATAACATGTGTTGTCGTACTCTATGCAAAGATAGAGTGCTCTTAGATTTTCGGAAGGATCTCTTGCCGATCTATAAGAATCGGTTACTATGGTTTCCTTGGTAGTTATACCTTGTGGATGATAAAAAAAAATTCTGCTAAGTTTATGGTTCATGAAGATTTATTATTGCCTGTATTAAAACAAGACATTTAGCAGAAATTATCATTGATAAATGATAAGGAAGTTTATTGTACAAGTGCTTATATTAAATTAGAATGGAGATTTTCACAAACTAGGCACCTAGCTCAGTTGGCTAGGCGCGCGAAAGGGTGCGGCCGGCCTAGACCCGGGTTCGAATCCGGGGACGGTCAGTTCCACATTTTTTTTTATTAATTAATCGTACGGACCCGTGTAATTACGAGGGTTGTCTCATAAGGAGTCTTGATAATTAATTGCTTCTTATCACTCACAATATGGGCTTGATTTTTAAGGCAACCAATCGATTTTTATCACTATATTGAGTCCTTAAGTATGCAACCAAAAGTTTGCTATAAGGATATTAGAAAAAATGATTTCTAATAGATATTAATATCAATATAGGATTTGTTGGAGCATTTTCGACGTAACATCGTCACTTCCTACCGGGCATTAAATGACCGGAGTCTTAATCAGGTGGAGACAACAGTTCTCAACCTTTATCATTCATAATATATTTATTCGTGCCAGTATTAAATAAGTTTCTACATAAACTGCTTGATAACGAAAGGTACATATTATACTATTATTATTCTGCCCCATCTCTTGGGCGTTCATCCTGACAACTCGTGCGTCTGTTATCTTGGCCTACTCGGGCTTCTTCTGATTCCTAGGGCAGTTGGTCTTGATATGCCCCTTCTCGTTGCAACCATAACAGGTTGCATCTTTCAACTTCTTGCAATCCATGGTTTTATGTTTCCTAGATTTGCAAATTCCACAAGCTCTGGGCTGCGATTTGGATTTTAGTTCGAACCTGCATTTCCCATAATGGCGCTTCTTGCAGGTCCCACATACTGGTTTCTGGTCGGACTTTTGTTTGTTCTTTTTCTTAGAACTCTGGAAGTTATCTACCTCCCTTTTCCTTTTTAGTTCATCCTTTGCATCAGAGGCATGAACGGGGTCCTCCTTAAGAGTAAGGAAGTGTGGTCCTAGATAAAATTTGGACCGAGCAGCATGGGGTTCCTTGAACTTTTTCACAGCCTTCTTCACAGCTTTTCCAACAGCGGCTTCTATCATAGTTTGAAGAATATCTTTGGAAATTCTAAGGTTCACAATTTCAGCATCATTAGCATGCGTCGTGCCATCAATGGCGCGATCGACTGTTGTCTTATCCGAGTTTGCCATTACTTTCTATTGGTTCCTAACACCAATAAAAACAATTTCTTAGTTGAAATCCAACAACTACTATATTTTTATTCTGATGGCCTTAATATATACTAGCCATGGTGTCAATAACCTAAACAGGCTATTAAAGCATTAACATTCTTAATGAACATTATTTAAAATATTTTAGTATTTCTTAGCCTAGGTCGCAAAAGACCATTAATGGCATTAAAGATTTTGGACCTAGTCCATCACTTTTCTGACAGAGGATCAAAACGTCACATCTGTCTTTATTACATTAAAGAATTTAGGTAGCTTGAAAGCTTGCCATAGGAATATCAGAAAAGAGTGATTCCTATTAGATATAAAATATCCATCTAAGGTTAGTTGAAGCATTATTCTAAGGTATCATTGGTCAATTTATATCTCGTATTAAATGACCGAAGTCCTACTAAGACGGAGACAACGGTTCTCAACAGTGATCGTTCATTATTGAATCACATGTGTCAGCATCAAATGAATTTCTGCATAACTGCTTGATAAGGAAAAGTACCTGCTATATTGTTATCCTTCTGCACCATCTCCTGGCGTTCACCCGGAAGACTCATGCGTTTATTTCCCGGGCCCTTCCCGACTTCTTTATAAGCTTTGGGCAGTTGGTTTTGATGTGTCCTTCCTCGTTACAATTGTAACATGTGGCGTTCTTTAACCCCTTGCA
The DNA here is from genome assembly GCA_030545235.1 of Helianthus tuberosus. NCBI lineage: Eukaryota > Viridiplantae > Streptophyta > Magnoliopsida > Asterales > Asteraceae > Helianthus > Helianthus tuberosus. The sequence goes on along the minus strand of CM060366.1, from coordinate 38,855,831 downwards.
ATCTAAGGTTTTGTGACCCTTGGTTTTGCAAATTCCACACAGTTTGGCACCTGGGTCAATTGTACACTTCCCAGTATGTTGCTTTTTGCAGTTACTGCACTTGGGTTTGTTATTAGGCTGACTCGAGTTTTTCCTAAACTCGGAATCCTTTTTGTTCCTTAAGCTTCCCTTTTTCTTCTTATCAGATCGATGAGAGTTCTCTTCCTCTCTTTCTCTCTTTCCTTTACCAGAAGCCTTAACAGACTTATTTCTGATTGCATCTAAGGTGAGAGATAAGGATAAGTCCACTGCGGACCTATATGTGATTGGCCTAGATGCTTTAACATTTCCTTTTATCTCTGGTGCTAGGCCTCCAATGAAACGCGCTATGCGTTTAGGTTCAGGGGTGACTAAATAAGGAACTAGGCGGGACATAGTGTTAAAACTTGTCACGTATGTCTGGCAATCTAAATCCTTCATGACTAGAGTCAAGAAGTTTGATTCTATCTCTTCTATCTCATGCTGAGGGCAAAAATTTTTCTTGACTAATGCAACAAATTGATCCCAAGATAAGTTGTAGAGTAGAACCTTTCCCGTGGCTTGGAGCAATGATCTCCACCATGCTAACGCTTCTCCTTTGAATGACTGTGAAACAAATTTCACAACATTCTGCTTTGCACAACCGCTGATATCCACAACAGCGTCCATCTCATCGAGCCATGTCATGCAATCGATGGCCCCTTCTTCTCCTGTAAAGTCTCTGGGCTTGCAGGAGACAAAATATTTATATGTGCAAGTCTTAACTGGTGCCTCTTGGTGAAACATGACCTGAATAGGCGGAACACTCCTTCGATGTGATGAGTTATGAACATCGTCTTCCTCTAACTCATTTGATTTAGGAGAGGGCTTAATACGAGCCACAGATAGAGTCGTAGAGTGGTTATCATTTGATTCATCATACTGACTGTCAAGAGCTTGAGTAATAGCACTATTTATTAGTGCCTGCAGTTCCGCTTCAGTCATGCTAATTCTGGTAACATCATTGTTCTTCTTCGGGTGGCTGTTGGCCTCCTCTGATCCAGCCATGTAGCTTGATTGCTACATAAACAATGGTAACGATTTATTCAGAGGTTATTATGATATCCCCATTTTTGACGATTCATCAACCATGGTAATATAAACCATATTGGTTAATTTGTTAGTTATTTTTAAATTAGTATCTTCCATTATAATTTATCCTAGTTATAAACCATTAAGGATATTAAAGTGGCGCAGAAGGCCTAGTCACAAGGACAGTTTTAAATTTATAAGCCATGATCGTTTGGGATCGAGGCATTTAAGGGTTGAGCATAGTCGGTTACTTTTCTTAACAGGGAGTCGAAGACTACAACTGCCTTTTGTCCTTTAGGACAATAGATATAGCCCGTGGGCATTCCCTTCTGAGGGATGTTTATGATATGATCATCTTTCAGATGCTATTAGTCAAGATCATTTGGATCATACCGACCATTATGCTTGGACATGGTCCAACATTTTTAGACAGGAGGTCAAAGACCACCACTGTCGTTGTCTTATCGGACAACCAATTTAGCCCGTAGGTACTTCATCACTTACGGATGTTTATAATATGATCATCTTATAAGATGATATAAGCCATGATTTCTAGAATCATAAGGTAAATTAGAAATTTAAAAAAAAAAATTCAATATAGGGATGACTGTTGTGATTTTGTCGAATCACATTTGTCAGGAGTGCTAACACGTTCTCAGGTGTTAACAGGGATCTGAATCCCGAGAGTAGGTTTCACCATCTTGGCCGCGTAGGCTAGGTTTCACCTTTAAGATTCTTTTTAAATGCATACAGACAGGGAAAGGGGGATATTTATTTCCTTCAGGATTCTCCTCATAAATCCTACTTTACAAGTTAATAATAGCACAAATGGCCTAGTCGCGTAGACAAGTTTATAAGCCATGACTTCAGAGAATCGAGGCATTCAAGTTCTAATAATGGCACAAATGGCCTAGTCACGTAGACAAGTTTATAAGCCATGACTTCAGAGAGTCGAGGCATTAAAGTTTTAATAATGGCACAAGTGGCCTAGTCACGTAGACAAGTTTATATGCCATGATTTCAGAGAGTCGAGGCATTAAATTTTTAATAAGGGCACAAGTGGCCTAGTCACGTAGACAAGTTTATATGCCATGATTTCAGAGAGTCGAGGCATTAAAGTTTTAATAATGGCACAAGTGGCCTAGTCACGTAGACAAGTTTAATTTATAAGCCATGATCGTTTGTGATCGCGGCAATTAGGTGTGAATCAACGTTCATTACCTTTTCTTGACAGGGAGTTGTAGACTACTACTGTCTTTAGTCTCAGAAGACGTTAATTATAGCCCGTAGGCACTTCCCTCCTAAGGGATGTTATTTTCCATTTATTTCATGTTTCATGTTTAGAATGAAAACTTTGTTTAATCAATCCATTACATGGAGATAAAAGTACAGAGTTGCCCTAAGCGGGTCTTCGAAAGGAATAATGTGTCCTCGAAGGGACTGAAAGAAAAATATATATATAATAAATACGTCCTTAGAAGGACTATTAAGGAAACGATCTTCAGTAAGAGGAGTTTCTTCTTCATTCTTATTTCTGAATGCTTTCTCCTTATAGGCTCGTTTCATCCTGGCCGCGGTACGAAGCTCAGCATTTCAAGGCTCCGGGTGTGGAGGATTCCTATTACAGCTTCTTCGCTTGGCGACGTATTCAATTTGAATTGGAAGCAAAAATTTCCAGATTAGGATTGAGATTATTCCTATGTTAAGTCTAGACTCAGAAGGTCAAAGAATGTGCTATTGTGTCATTGAGATTAAACACAAAAAGCTAGTGTTTAATTCACTCAATGTTGGCTCTGATACCAACCTGTCACACCCCAAATTCCACGTGTCACCGGTGGGCCCGGTGGGGGAGTATCGTGACGTAATTGATATCATCATAATCAAACAACACAATATATAAATGCACAGCGGAAGCAAAAGATAAATATATTACAATCCGAATATAAGGTAATATCAGAGTATTACAACGGAAAGTAAAAAGATCCACAGGCGGATCGAATAATCGTAATCATTGTTCAACAGACTTTAGACGCCTAGGACTTGTAAGATTCCTTATAATCGCCCTGAGCTTCCAGCCAATTACGTTCAGTACCTGTCACTTAACCTTTTGGAAAAATACGTCAGTTTTCACTGGTAAATACAATTTAACTGACTCATTTTGGAAAGAGTTTGAAAATTGATTTGAGTGCAAACGGCACAAAATATCTTGACACAGTGATTAAAATGCACAGAGGCAAAATTAATCTTTTATAACTTGGGACAATTTTATTAATAAAAATCTTGTATCCGATTTACATGTTTGTCCAACATTTAGGGCCGGTGATTATACAATACAATACAAGCCGGACAAGATTAATCGACACACCACAAATATAATCTCACAAGAAGTTATCCTCACGAGTGAGTATACGTTTTACATATGCAACAGGAGGTGTTTTGTCTACACCTTGTGCTTACGTCGTGGCCATTCACTTTTTAAAATGAGCCAAGGATATCCAGGACACGGTCATTAACCCCCAATGTTATTTGTTATCAAGCAATACGAATTAAAACGGGATTATGCAATTCAATCATCTCCGATCAAAAGGTTTCTACACCCGACCAAGCGGTATCTTTATAATACCGTACCCCAAGCCCGTATAAGGGAAAATAAGTTAAAAGTATTTACCTGAGCTAGCTCCTGTCTTAATTACTAAGAATTTAATAACTCAGCCGTGTTCGCTTAAGTAAGCGTAGGTACCATTTACCGGAAGGCTATAGTCTGGAATGATGACATAAATAATTAATTAGAATGCTAACGGGTCTTTAATTAAGCCAAAGCTTAGACCGGTTAGACTTAAGGAAATATACGGTTCAAACGCACGATTAAGCGAAGACCGGATAGAATGTGATTTAGACCCGACAAGTTTGAAGACTTGTATAATATGGGTATACAAAACACATTCTGGATTTGGAGACAAAAATGATAAAGTTTGACTCGCTTCGGCTAATATAAATGAACTAGTCACCTAAGCCGATCCGAACGCGACAAGTGCGTAACGAGTAACCAAAAGAGTCATATGCAAGTTCCCTGAGATAATATGTTTTAAATATGATATAATATCAGCAAGTTATGTTCTATTATGCCCCGAATAATTTTAAACTCAATTTATGCCTTAGAAGGGCATTTTGGTCATTTAAAATGTTATAAAAGAGTTAAATTGGAAATCTGGGTTTCGGGTCTGATTTATACAGTACATATACTTAATTTGGCATATTATAACAGTAGGGTATGACCCATATACCAAACTTATCATTTAAAACCAAACTATGCACCGCAGGGGTATTTTAGTAATTTCACAAGGGCTAAAAACGTCAAAACTGGAAATCTGAGTTCAACAACTTATACTTACTGTTATTAGATGAAAATAAACTAAATACATCAGTAGGTATGAGTCTTATATGTTTAATACGAGTATAACGCTTACTATGCGCTAAAAACGCTAAAAATGCGATTTAGAGCCGTTTCCGGGTTTTCAAAAGAAAGCTGAGATTTTTATATTTCCAGAGTGCTCAAAATAATTTATTTAACAAATAAAATCAGTAGAAAAAGGTTTGGGGTCAAAAGGACTTATAAAACTCATTTTATGGCTTAAACGGTCAAAACCGGCATTAACCGAATCGACTTAGCGACGTATGATCCGATCAGCCAAAAATTAAATAAAAATCTTCAAAAATCCCAGAATATTATATAACATCAGTGGGTAAAAAGTTTTATATTGAAAAGTGGCCTTAAATAGGTTATACGCTAAATGCGCCGTTTATTTAACATAAAGATATAGTTTTACGATATCGGCCATAACTCAAAATCTGGACCACCAACTGATCTCAAATTTTCGGTGCAAGTTTATAAATTAGTAATAAAGATTTCTACTCTTTCACTTTTCCAAAAATCACGTTTTATATCAAAAAGGGCAAAATAGTCAACTTTTAAGCATAATCGGAAACATGCATATGAATCGGTTAAGCATAGACTCAAGATGTAAAAATTCCAGAGAGTTAAACTAAAATAAAAATGGTCAAAAATAAACTCTAATACAGATCTCAAACATGCATGCACGGATCCGAATCGAGAGTCAACGAAAAAGTCGTTTTATAAGACTTTCGGTTCCGATCCGAGTTTATACTAAAGATTGTCGAATTGATTATGATAAAACACATTCTTATATTCATTATAAGTTATTTATGATGATCAAACTGATTGCATGTCATCTACATTACCATTTATGCTATATTTCACAAAAACGATTTCTGTTGACTTTTTAAGAACATCTTTGACTCGACAAATAGCATGCTTAGAGTGGGAATCAGAGAATACCCTTTTGAGGGTTTGTTTCCCACATAAATAACAACTTATAAGTGGTTTCAATTTGAGAAATGACAGAGCCAATTTCGTTTAATCGAAAAGTCAAACTATATGAACAACGGTTTGACTTTTAACTAATAATCTAAGCTATAACGAATTATAGAATGATATGAAAGCTTACAAAGGTCCCAATGAAGCCTAGAAAACACTTGGAGGCTGCCTTGTCGATCAGATTGCTCCTGGAGAAGTCTTGTGAGTTTTTGCAAGTTGTGGGTGTTCTTGTTACTATCACAAGAACTAAATAAAATGGAGCTTTGATCAGAATTTATGGAGAAATCAGATGTTGTAGGAGCCTCACAAGTGTCCAAGACATGCATGCTCATCTATTGGTGAGAAATGGAGGTGATCCCAGCTGTTTTGCACTAAAAATTCGGACCAAACAGCCCCTGAATCGCAAAAAGCTGCACCTGGGGTTACCAAACTTTGATTAAAAATGGCAGCTTTGGTCCCTGTCTTTGCACGCGAGGTTTCGACTATGAATCTTGACTCGTAAACCCTCAAATCTGGTTTTTAAGAACCTTGGGACATTTACCAACATGGTAATGTCCTCGGATAACTTTGCGCTCACCCGAAAAGCCATGAAATTTGACGTTGACGCTTTTAACCCTTCAAGTACGGTTTTGGCCATAACTTTCTCATACGATAACGAAACTTCATGAAATTTTTACCACATATTCTAGTGAGTATATTCTAGCATTACAAAGCTTCGGGGCTGCCAAAAGTTCACTCAGAGGTATAAATTCAACATGTTGACACTTTTAGTCCCTATAGTTTGTAATTCCTCACTTTCGTGCATTTTCCGCTTTGTATGATCCATGATCCATCCGTTTAAGGTTATAAACATTATGTAGGGTTATTGTAGAGCCTATTTATCAGTCGTTGACACTTTGAACCCTTGAATTCACATAGTTTCACCGTTTGTCAACTTTAGTCCCTCTAAAGTTTGTTTTCACATATTCTAAGTCCATGACACGTGTCACTACATTATTGGACGCAAATTTTCGAGGTGTTACATCACCTTTTGGGAAAAATACGTCAGTTTACACTGGTAAATACAAATCGACTGACTCATTTTGAAAATGATTGAAAATTGATTTAAATGCACCGGTGACACGTGGAATTTGGGGTGTGACAGGTTGGTATCAGAGCTCGATTTACATGTTTGTCCAACATTTAGGGCCGGTGATTATACAATACAATACAATACAAGCCGGACAAGATTAATCGACACACCACAAATATAATCTCACAAGAAGTTATCCTCACGAGTGAGTATACGTTTTACATATGCAACAGGAGGTGTTTTGTCTACACCTTGTGCTTACGTCGTGGCCATTCACTTTTTAAAATGAGCCAAGGATATCCAGGACACGGTCATTAACCCCCAATGTTATTTGTTATCAAGCAATACGAATTAAAACGGGATTATGCAATTCAATCATCTCCGATCAAAAGGTTTCTACACCCGACCAAGCGGTATCTTTACAATACCGTACCCCAAGCCCGTATAAGGGAAAATAAGTTAAAAGTATTTACCTGAGCTAGCTCCTGTCTTAATTAATAAGAATTTAATAACTCAGCCGTGTTCGCTTAAGTAAGCGTAGGTACCATTTACCGGAAGACTCTAGTCTGGAATGATGACATAAATAATTAATTAGAATGCTAACGGGTCTTTAATTAAGCCAAAGCTTAGACCGGTTAGACTTAAGGAAATATACGGTTCAAACGCACGATTAAGCGAAGACCGGATAGAATGTGATTTAGACCCGACAAGTTTGAATACTTGTATAATATGGGTATACTAAATACATTCTGGATTTTGAGATAAAAATGATAACGTTTGACCCGTTTCGGTCAATTTACGCAAACTAGTTACGTAAACCGAACCGAACGCAAAAAGGGCGTTACGGGTAACCAAAAGAGTCATATGCAAGTTCCTTGAGATAATATGCTTTAAATATGATATAATATCAGCAAGTTATGTTCTATTATGCCCCGAATAATTTTTAAACTCAATTTATGCCTTAGAAGGGCATTTTGGTCATTTAAAATGTTATAAAAGAGTTAAATTGGAAATCTGGGTTTTGGGTTTGATTTATACAGTACATATACTTAATTTGGCATATTATAACAGTAGGGTATGACCCATATACCAACTTATCATTTAAAACCAAACTATGCACCATAGGGGCATTTTGGTAATTTCACAAGGGCTAAAAATGCCAAAACTGGAAATCTGAGTTTATAATATTGTACTTACTGTTTTTATATGAAAATATGCTAATTACATCAGTAGGTATAAGTCTTATATCTTTGACATGGTTATAGCATATACTATGCGTTAAAAATGCCTAAAAAGGCGAATTAGAGCCGTTTCCGGGTTTGTAAAAGAAAGCTGAGATTTTTATACTTCCAAAAGGTTCAACATACATTATTTAATAAATAAAATCAGTAGGAAGTGGTTTGGGGTCAATCGGATGTATAAAACTCATTTTATGGCATAAACGGTCAAAACCGGCATTAACCGAATCGACTTAGCGACGTATGATCCGATCAGCCAAAAATTAAATAAAAATCTTCAAAAATCCCAGAATATTATATAACATCAGTGGGTAAAAAGTTTTATATCGAAAAGTGGCCTGAAATAGGTTATACGCTAAATGCGCCGTTTATTTAACATAAAGATATAGTTTTACGCTATCGGCCATAACTCAAAATCTGGACCACCAACTGATCTCAAATTTTCGGTGCAAGTTTATAAATTAATAATAAAGATTTCTACTCTTTCACTTTTCCAAAAATCACGTTTTATATCAAAAAGGGCAAAATAGTCAACTTTTAAGCATAATCGGAAACACGCATATGAATCGGTTAAGCATAGACTCAAGATGTAAAAAATTCTAGAAAGTTATACATAAATAAAAATGGTCAAAAATACACTCCAATACAGATCTCAAACATGCATGCACGGATCCGAATCGATAGTCTACGAAAAAGTCATTTTATAAGACTTTCGGTTCCGATCCGAGTTTATACTAAAGATTGTCGAGTTGATTATGAAAAAAAAACATTCTTATATTCATTATAAGTTATTTTTGATGATCAAACTGATTGCATGTCATCTACATTACCATTTATGCTATATTTCGCAAAAACGATTTCTGTTGACTTTTTAAGAACATCTTTGACTCGACAAATAGCATGCTTAGAGTGGGAATCAGAGAATACCCTTTGGAGGGTTTGTTTCCCACATAAATACCAACATATCAGTGGTTTCAATTGAGAAATGACAGAGCCAAACTCGTTTAATCGAAAAGTCAAACTATATGAACAACGGTTTGACTTTTAACTAATAATCAAAGCAAGAACGAATTATAAACTGATATGGAAGCTTACAAAGGTCCTAATGAAGCTTAGTTAACACTTAGAGGCTGCCTTGTCGTTCAGAAATGCTCCAGAAGTTGCCTTGAGAGTTTTGCAAGTTGTGGGTGTTCTTGATCACAATGCAAGTGCCTCAAAAATGAGAGCTTTTGATCTAATTTATGGTGAATTCAGATGTTACAAGAGTGCAACAGGTGTCCCAACATGCATGAGGGCTGATTGGTGAGTTTTAGAGGTGATACCAGCTGTCAAGCACTCAAAATTCGGACCCAAACAGCAGCTGGTCGCAATTCTGCACCTGGGGCTGCCAAACTTAAATTAAAAATGGCAGCTTTGGTCCCTGTCTTTGCACGCGAGGTTTTGGCTATTTATTTTGACTCGTAAACCCCCAAACTTGGTTTTTAAGAACCTTGGGACATTTACCAACATGGTAATGTCCTCGGATAACTTTGCGCTCACCCGAAAAGCCATGAAATTCGACGTTGACGCTTTTAGCCCCTCAAGTACGGTTTTGGCCATAACTTTCTCATACGATAACGAAACTTCATGAAATTTTTACCACATATTCTAGTGAGTATATTCTAGCATTACAAAGCTTCGGGGCTGCCAAAAGTTCACTCAGAGGTATAAATTCAACATGTTGACACTTTTAGTCCCTATAGTTTGTAATTCCTCACTTTCGTGCATTTTCCGCTTCGTATGATCCATGATCCATCCGTTTAAGGTTATAAACATTATGTAGGGTTATTATGGAGTCTATTTATCAATCGTTGACCCTTTGAACCCTTGAATTTACATAGTTTCACCGTTTGTCAACTTTAGTCCCTCTAAAGTTTGTTTTCACATATCCAAAGCTTATGACACGTGTCCAGACATTATTGGACGTATTTATTATATATATATTTTTCTTTCAGTCCCTTCGAGGACACATTATTCCTTTCGAAGACCCGCTTAGGGCAACTCTGTACTTTTACCTCCATATAGTGGATTGATTAAATAAAGTTTTCATTCTAAACATGAAACATGAAATAAATGGAAAATAACATCCCTTAGAAGGGAAGTGCCTACGGGCTATAATTAACGTCTTCTGAGACTAAAGACAGTAGTAGCCTACAACTCCCTGTCAAGAAAAGGTAATGAACGTTGATTCACACCTAATTTCCGCGATCCCAAACGATCATGGCTTATAAATTAAACTTGTCTACGTGACTAGGCCATTTGTGCCATTATTAAAACTTTAATGCCTCGATTCTCTGAAGTCATGGCTTATAAACTTGTCTACGTGACTAGGCCATTAGTGCCATTATTAAAAACTTTAATGCCTCGACTCTCTGAAATCATGGCTTATAAACTTGTCTACGTGACTAGGCCATTTGTGCCATTATAAAAAAAAAACTTGAATGCCTCGATTCTCTGAAGTCATGACTTATAAACTGTCCTTGTGACTAGGCCTTCTGCGCCACTTTAATATCCTTAATGTTTTATAACTAGGATAAATTATAATGGAAGATACTAATTTAAAATAACAAACAAATTAACCGATATGGTTTATATTACCATGGTTGATGAACCGTCAAAAATGGAGATATCATAATAACCTCTGAATAAATCATTACCATTGTTTATGTAGCAATCAAGCTACATGGCTGGATCAGAGGAGGCCAACAGCCACCCGAAGAAGAACAATGATATTACCAGAATTAGCATGACTGAAGCGGAACTGCAGGCACTAATAAATAGTGCTATTACTAAAGCTCTTGACAGTCAGTATAATGAATCAAATGATACCCACTCTACGACTCTATCTGTGGCTAGTATTAAGCCCCCTCCTAAATCAAATAAGATAGAGGAAGACGATGTTCATAACTCATCACATCAAAGGAGTGTTCCGCCTATTCAGGTCATGTTTCACCAAGAGGCACCAGTTAAGACCTGCACTTATAAATATTTTGTCTCCTGCAAGCCCAGAGACTTTACAGGAGAAGAAGGGGCCATCGATTGCATGACATGGCTCGATGAGATGGACGCTGTTGTGGATATCAGCGGTTGTGCAAAGCAGAATGTTGTGAAATTTGTTTCACAGTCATTCAAAGGAGAAGCGTTAGCATGGTGGAGATCATTGCTCCAAGCCACGGGAAAGGTTCCACTCTACAACTTATCTTGGGATTAATTTGTTGCATTAGTCAAGAAAAATTTTTGCCCTCAGCATGAGGTAGAAGAGATAGAATCAAACTTCTTGACTCTAGTCATGAAGGATTTAGATTGCCAGACATACGTGACAAGTTTTAACACTATGTCCCGCCTAGTTCCTTATTTAGTCACCCCTGAACCTAAACGCATAGCGCGTTTCATTGGAGGCCTAGCACCAGAGATAAAAGGAAATGTTAAAGCATCTAGGCCAACCACATATAGGTCCGCAGTGGACTTATCCTTATCTCTCACCTTAGATGCAATCAGAAATAAGTCTGTTAAGGCTTCTGGTGAAGGAAAGAGAGAAAGAGAGGAGGAGAACTCTCATCGATCTGATAAGAAGAAAAAGGGAAGCTTAAAGAACAAAAAGGATTCCGAGTTTAGGAAAAACTCGAGTAAGCCTAATAACAGACCCAAGTGCAGTAACTGCAAAAAGCAACATACTGGGAAGTGTACAATTGACCCAGGTGCCAAACTGTGTGGAATTTGCAAAACCAAGGGTCACAAAACCTTAGATTGCAAGGGGTTAAAGAACGCCACATGCTACAATTGTAACGAGGAAGGACACATCAAAACCAACTGCCCAAAGCTTATAAAGAAGCCGGGAAAGGCCCGGGAAATAAACGCATGAGTCTTCCGGGTAAACGCCAGGAGATGGTGCAGAAGGATAACTATATAGCAGGTACTTTTCCTTATCAAGCAGTTTATGCAGAAATTCATTTGATGCTGACACATGTGATTCAATAATGAACGATCACTGTTGAGAACCGTTGTCTCCGTCTTAGTAGGACTTCGGTCATTTAATACGAGATATAAATTGACCGATGATACTTTAGAATAATGCTCCAACTAACCTTAGATGGATATTTTATATCTAATAGGAATCACTCTTTTCTGATATTCCTATGGCAAGCTTTCAAGCTACCTAAATTCTTTAATGTAATAAAGACAGATGTGACGTTTTGATCCTCTGTCAGAAAAGTGATGGACTAGGTCCAAAATCTTTAATGCCATTAATGGTCTTTTGCGACCTAGGCTAAGAAATATTAAAATATTTTAAATAATGTTCATTAAGAATGTTAATGCTTTAATAGCCTGTATAGGTTATTGACACCATGGCTAGTATATATTAAGGCCATCAGAATAAAAATATAGTAGTTGTTGGATTTCAACTAAGAAATTGTTTTTATTGGTGTTAGGAACCAATAGAAAGTAATGGCAAACTCGGATAAGACAACAGTCGATCGCGCCATTGATGGCACGACGCATGCTAATGATGCTGAAATTGTGAACCTTAGAATTTCCAAAGATATTCTTCAAACTATGATAGACGCCGCTGTTGGAAAAGCTGTGAAGAAGGCTGTGAAAAAGTCCAAGGAGCCCCATGCTGCTCGGTCCAAATTTTATCTAGGACCACACTTCCTTACTCTTAAGGAGGATCCCGTTCATGCCTCTGATGCAAAGGATGAACTAAAAAGGAAAAGGGAGGTAGATAACTCCCAGAGTTCTAAGAAAAAGAACAAACAAAAGTCCGACCAGAAACCAGTATGTGGGACCTGCAAGAAGCACCATTATGGGAAATGCAGGTTCGAACCAAAATCCAAATCGCAGCCCAGAGCTTGTGGAATTTGCAAATCTAGGAAACATAAAACCATGGATTGCAAGAAGTTGAAAGATGCAACCTGTTATGGTTGCAACGAGAAGGGGCATATCAAGACCAACTGCCCTAGGAATCAGAAGAAGCCCGAGTAGGCCAAGATAACAGACGCACGAGTTGTCAGGATGAACACCCAAGAGATGGGGCAGAATAATAATAGTATAATATGTACCTTTCGTTATCAAGCAGTTTATGTAGAAACTTATTTAATACTGGCACGTATAAATATATTATGAATGATAAAGGTTGAGAACTGTTGTCTCCACCTGATTAAGACTCCGGTCATTTAATGCCCGGTAGAAAGTGACGATGTTACGTCGAAAATGCTCCAACAAATCCTATATTGATATTAATATCTATTAGAAATCATTTTTCTAATATCCTTATAGCAAACTTTTGGTTGCATACTTAAGGACTCAATATAGTGATAAAAATCGATTGGTTGCCTTAAAAATCAAGCCCATATTGTGAGTGATAAGAAGCAATTAATTATCAAGACTCCTTATGAGACAACCCTCGTAATTACACGGGTCCGTACAATTAATTAATATTAAACAAAAAAAATGGTGGAACTGACCGTCCCCGGAATCGAACCCGGGTCTAGGCCGGCCGCACCCTTTCGCGCGCCTAGCCAACTGAGCTAGGTGCCTAGTTTGTGAAAATCTCCATTCTAATTTAATATAAGCACTTGTGCAATAAACTTCCTTATCATTTATCAATGATAATTTCTGCTAAGTGTCCTGTTTTTTTTATACAGGCAATAATAAATCTTCATGAACCATAAACTTAGCAGAATTTTTATCATCCACAAGGTATAACTACCAAGGAAACCATAGTAACCGATTCTTATAGATCGGCAAGAGATCCTTCCGAAAATCTAAGAGCACTCTATCCTTGCATAGAGTACGACAACATATGTTATTTTAATTATTTTTCTCATTATTTTTTTTTCTATCGCCTGCGAATGCCAAACTATGTTGATAAAAGTGTCATATGAGGATTGGCGTATCCTAGTGTGTCCCATAGATTATTTCCATGTCTGATCAGCATGGAGGTTTAATACATGGAACCCCTGAGATATCCCAATGGTCATATTATACTAAAGTCGACTAGTAGTATTCAAGGAAGATATCCAATATAAAATGTCCTTATAAGTATCTCTACTTAGGACATCCTTGCATATAAAGAGAATGTGTCATTTATCTGACACCGACATCGATAGATAAACTCAAGCCTGAAAATACAGACACCTCTGACATCTCTGTGTGTCATAATTATCTTCTTCTAAGACTATCCTGTTTACCTCCTGAGAAGCAAGTAGAGTTAAGATTAACATCCCGCTTAAAGTTAGAGTGTGGTAGGAACTCCGTGTTGATCATGGAATAATCGAAACCCTGATTAAGTAAATTCTAAGATATAGATTCATATAGCCTGATTCAATATCCGGAAAAGTCGGTATGATTAATTAAGGAAGACGGTTCATTTTGCTTATGCATTGATTACCGCAACCCGAATTAGGCAACAATTAAGAATTGTTATCAGCTGCCCAGGATCGTCGATTTGTTCGACCAACGGCAAGGATTAGCTAATTCCTTAAGATTAGTTTTAAGCAATGGTTGGAGTAACCATTTCACCTTAAGATAAGCTTTTTATAATAGTCGTTATATAAGTATCAAGGTGGCTCTTTCGGAGACCTTGTATAGATGAAATATCAAAACATCCGCTTGATGGACGAGACTTTGGGAAGTCCACTTATCAGGATCTGAAAGTTATATTGGAAACAACGAATAAGATCATACAATTCCCTAGTCATCTATAAGATGCCAGTATTCGGCAGAATATCAAGAATTAATAAAAGTGGTAACTCTCCTAAGTTCTTGTTAAGGAATAAGGTTTAACAAAAGTGATCACCAGGAAGGGTGTGCAAATTTGTTAAATTATCAGGCTAGTTAACCTCCGAATATGTAGAATCATTCGAAGGAAAATCGGATGTATCGAGATCAAATAGTTTATAAGCTAAAACCTACTTAAGGAGCTTGGTGGAGCATACAATGCATTGTATACTAATGAATTGGGGATATATTTCACCAATAAGTCAAGAAGCATTATCACATATTGATATGCAGATTTTTGATATAACAAGCAACCTGTGTCGATTAAGGATCGACAGGTTAAGAAGCTCCAAAAGGACACATGACCTATTATAGAGGTCAGCTGGAGTGCCATAGAGGCCCAAAGGTACTAAGGGAGGTTAAGATCAATATAGGACAGAAAGTACTCCCTTTTCTTTAAGCAAATCTCGAGGTCGAGATTTCTTTTAAGGGGGTGAGGATGTAACACCTCGAAAATTTGCGTCCAATAATGTAGTGACACGTGTCATGGACTTAGAATATGTGAAAACAAACTTTAGAGGGACTAAAGTTGACAAACGGTGAAACTATGTGAATTCAAGGGTTCAAAGTGTCAACGACTGATAAATAGGCTCTACAATAACCCTACATAATGTTTATAACCTTAAACGGATGGATCATGGATCATACAAAGCGGAAAATGCACGAAAGTGAGGAATTACAAACTATAGGGACTAAAAGTGTCAACATGTTGAATTTATACCTCTGAGTGAACTTTTGGCAGCCCCGAAGCTTTGTAATGCTAGAATATACTCACTAGAATATGTGGTAAAAATTTCATGAAGTTTCGTTATCGTATGAGAAAGTTATGGCCAAAACCGTACTTGAAGGGTTAAAAGCGTCAACGTCAAATTTCATGGCTTTTCGGGTGAGCGCAAAGTTATCCGAGGACATTACCATGTTGGTAAATGTCCCAAGGTTCTTAAAAACCAGATTTGAGGGTTTACGAGTCAAGATTCATAGTCGAAACCTCGCGTGCAAAGACAGGGACCAAAGCTGCCATTTTTAATCAAAGTTTGGTAACCCCAGGTGCAGCTTTTTGCGATTCAGGGGCTGTTTGGTCCGAATTTTTAGTGCAAAACAGCTGGGATCACCTCCATTTCTCACCAATAGATGAGCATGCATGTCTTGGACACTTGTGAGGCTCCTACAACATCTGATTTCTCCATAAATTCTGATCAAAGCTCCATTTTATTTAGTTCTTGTGATAGTAACAAGAACACCCACAACTTGCAAAAACTCACAAGACTTCTCCAGGAGCAATCTGATCGACAAGGCAGCCTCCAAGTGTTTTCTAGGCTTCATTGGGACCTTTGTAAGCTTTCATATCATTCTATAATTCGTTATAGCTTAGATTATTAGTTAAAAGTCAAACCGTTGTTCATATAGTTTGACTTTTCGATTAAACGAAATTGGCTCTGTCATTTCTCAAATTGAAACCACTTATAAGTTGTTATTTATGTGGGAAACAAACCCTCAAAAGGGTATTCTCTGATTCCCACTCTAAGCATGCTATTTGTCGAGTCAAAGATGTTCTTAAAAAGTCAACAGAAATCGTTTTTGTGAAATATAGCATAAATGGTAATGTAGATGACATGCAATCAGTTTGATCATCATAAATAACTTATAATGAATATAAGAATGTGTTTTATCATAATCAATTCGACAATCTTTAGTATAAACTCGGATCGGAACCGAAAGTCTTATAAAACGACTTTTTCGTTGACTCTCGATTCGGATCCGTGCATGCATGTTTGAGATCTGTATTAGAGTTTATTTTTGACCATTTTTATTTTAGTTTAACTCTCTGGAATTTTTACATCTTGAGTCTATGCTTAACCGATTCATATGCATGTTTCCGATTATGCTTAAAAGTTGACTATTTTGCCCTTTTTGATATAAAACGTGATTTTTGGAAAAGTGAAAGAGTAGAAATCTTTATTACTAATTTATAAACTTGCACCGAAAATTTGAGATCAGTTGGTGGTCCAGATTTTGAGTTATGGCCGATATCGTAAAACTATATCTTTATGTTAAATAAACGGCGCATTTAGCGTATAACCTATTTAAGGCCACTTTTCAATATAAAACTTTTTACCCACTGATGTTATATAATATTCTGGGATTTTTGAAGATTTTTATTTAATTTTTGGCTGATCGGATCATACGTCGCTAAGTCGATTCGGTTAATGCCGGTTTTGACCGTTTAAGCCATAAAATGAGTTTTATAAGTCCTTTTGACCCCAAACCTTTTTCTACTGATTTTATTTGTTAAATAAATTATTTTGAGCACTCTGGAAATATAAAAATCTCAGCTTTCTTTTGAAAACCCGGAAACGGCTCTAAATCGCATTTTTAGCGTTTTTAGCGCATAGTAAGCGTTATACTCGTATTAAACATATAAGACTCATACCTACTGATGTATTTAGTTTATTTTCATCTAATAACAGTAAGTATAAGTTGTTGAACTCAGATTTCCAGTTTTGACGTTTTTAGCCCTTGTGAAATTACTAAAATACCCCTGCGGTGCATAGTTTGGTTTTAAATGATAAGTTTGGTATATGGGTCATACCCTACTGTTATAATATGCCAAATTAAGTATATGTACTATATAAATCAGACCCGAAACCCAGATTTCCAATTTAACTCTTTTATAACATTTTAAATGACCAAAATGCCCTTCTAAGGCATAAATTGAGTTTAAAATTATTCGGGGCATAATAGAACATAACTTGCTGATATTATATCATATTTAAAGCATATTATCTCAGGGAACTTGCATATGACTCTTTTGGTTACTCGTTACGCACTTGTCGCGTTCGGATCGGCTTAGGTGACTAGTTCATTTATATTAGCCGAAGCGAGTCAAACTTTATCATTTTTGTCTCCAAATCCAGAATGTGTTTTGTATACCCATATTATACAAGTCTTCAAACTTGTCGGGTCTAAATCACATTCTATCCGGTCTTCGCTTAATCGTGCGTTTGAACCGTATATTTCCTTAAGTCTAACCGGTCTAAGCTTTGGCTTAATTAAAGACCCGTTAGCATTCTAATTAATTATTTATGTCATCATTCCAGACTAGAGCCTTCCGGTAAATGGTACCTACGCTTACTTAAGCGAACACGGCTGAGTTATTAAATTCTTAGTAATTAAGACTGGAGCTAGCTCAGGTAAATACTTTTAACTTATTTTCCCTTATACGGGCTTGGGGTACGGTATTATAAAGATACCGCTTGGTCGGGTGTAGAAACCTTTTGATCGGAGATGATTGAATTGCATAATCCCGTTTTAATTCGTATTGCTTGATAACAAATAACATTGGGGGTTAATGACCGTGTCCTGGATATCCTTGGCTCATTTTAAAAAGTGAATGGCCACGACGTAAGCACAAGGTGTAGACAAAACACCTCCTGTTGCATATGTAAAATGTATACTCACTCGTGAGGATAACTTCTTGTGAGATTATATTTGTGGTGTGTCGATTAATCTTGTCCGACTTGTATTGTATTGTATAATCACCGGCCCTAAATGTTGGACAAACATGTAAATCGGATACAAGATTTTTATTAATAAAATTGTCCCAAGTTATAAAAGATTAATTTTGCCTCTGTGCATTTTAATCACTGTGTCAAGATATTTTGTGCCGTTTGCACTCAAATCAATTTTCAAACTCTTTCCAAAATGAGTCAGTTAAATTGTATTTACCAGTGAAAACTGACGTATTTTTCCAAAAGGTTAAGTGACAGGTACTGAACGTAATTGGCTGGAAGCTCAGGGCGATTATAAGGAATCTTACAAGTCCTAGGCGTCTAAAGTCTGTTGAACAATGATTACGATTATTCGATCCGCCTGTGGATCTTTTTACTTTCCGTTGTAATACTCTGATATTACCTTATATTCGGATTGTAATATATTTATCTTTTGCTTCCGCTGTGCATTTATATATTGTGTTGTTTGACTATGATGATATCAATTACGTCACGATACTCCCCCACCGGGCCCACCGGTGACACGTGGAATTTGGGGTGTGACAGGTTGGTATCAGAGCCAACATTGAGTGAATTAAACACTAGCTTTTTGTGTTTAATCTCAATGACACAATAGCACATTCTTTGACCTTCTGAGTCTAGACTTAACATAGGAATAATCTCAATCCTAATCTGGAAATTTTTGCTTCCAATTCAAATTGAATACGTCGCCAAGCGAAGAAGCTGTAATAGGAATCCTCCACACCCGGAGCCTTGAAATGCTGAGCTTCGTACCGCGGCCAGGATGAAACGAGCCTACAAGGAGAAAGCATTCAGAAATAAGAATGAAGAAGAAACTCCTCTTACTGAAGATCGTTTCCTTAATAGTCCTTCTAAGGACGTATTTATTATATATATATTTTTTCTTTCAGTCCCTTCGAGGACACATTATTCCTTTCGAAGACCCGCTTAGGGCAACTCTGTACTTTTATCTCCATGTAATGGATTGATTAAACAAAGTTTTCATTCTAAACATGAAACATGAAATAAATGGAAAATAACATCCCTTAGGAGGGAAGTGCCTACGGGCTATAATTAACGTCTTCTGAGACTAAAGACAGTAGTAGTCTACAACTCCCTGTCAAGAAAAGGTAATGAACGTTGATTCACACCTAATTGCCGCGATCACAAACGATCATGGCTTATAAATTAAACTTGTCTACGTGACTAGGCCACTTGTGCCATTATTAAAAATTTAATGCCTCGACTCTCTGAAATCATGGCATATAAACTTGTCTACGTGACTAGGCCACTTGTGCCATTATTAAAACTTTAATGCCTCGACTCTCTGAAATCAGGGCATATAAACTTGTCTACGTGACTAGGCCATTTGTGCCATTATTAAAACTTTAATGCCTCGATTCTCTGAAGTCATGGCTTATAAACTTGTCTACGTGACTAGGCCATTTGTGCCATTATTAGAACTTGAATGCCTCGATTCTCTGAAGTCATGGCTTATAAACTTGTCTACGCGACTAGGCCATTTGTGCTATTATTAACTTGTAAAGTAGGATTTATGAGGAGAATCCTGAAGGAAATAAATATCCCCCTTTCCCTGTCAGTATGCATTTAAAAAGAATCTTAAAGGTGAAACCTAGCCTACGCGGCCAAGATGGTGAAACCTACTCTCGGGATTCAGATCCCTGTTAACACCTGAGAACGTGTTAGCACTCCTGACAAATGTGATTCGACAAAATCACAACAGTCATCCCTATATTGAATTTTTTTTTTTAAATTTCTAATTTACCTTATGATTCTAGAAATCATGGCTTATATCATCTTATAAGATGATCATATTATAAACATCCGTAAGTGATGAAGTACCTACGGGCTAAAATGGTTGTCCGATAAGACAACGACAGTGGTGGTCTTTGACCTCCTGTCTAAAAATGTTGGACCATGTCCAAGCATAATGGTCGGTATGATCCAAATGATCTTGACTAATAGCATCTGAAAAGATGATCATATCATAAACATCCCTCAGAAGGGAATGCCAACGGGCTATATCTAATGTCCTAAAGGACAAAAGGCAGTTGTAGTCTTCGACTCCCTGTTAAGAAAAGTAACCGACTATGCTCAAACCTTAAATACCTCGATCCCAAGCGACCATGGCTTATAAATTTAAAACTGTCCTTGTGACTAGGCCTTCTGCGCCACTTTAATATCCTTAATGCCTTATAACTAGGATAAATTATAATGGAGAATGCTAATTTAAAATAACTAACAAATTAACCGATATGGTTTATATTACCATGGTTGATGAATCGTCAAAAATGGGGATACCATAATAACCTCTGAATAAATCATTGCCATTGTTTTTGTAGCAATCAAGCTACATGGCTGGATCAGAGGAGGCCAACAGCCACCCGAAGAAGAACAATGATGTTGCCAGGATTAGCATGACTGAAGCGGAACTGCAGGCACTAATAAATAGTGCTATTACTCAAGCTCTTGACAGTCAGTATAATGAATCAAATGATAACCACTCTACGACTCTATCTGTGGCTCGTATTAAGCCCCCTCCTAAATCAAATGAGTTAGAGGAAGACGATGTTCATAAGCCGTCACAACGAAGGAATGATCTGCCTAGTCAGGTCGTGCTTCACCAAGAGGCACCAGTTAAGACCTGCACATATAAATATTTTGCCTCCTGCAAGCCCAGAGACTTTACAGGAGAAAAAGGAGCCATCGATTGCATGACGTGGCTCGAGGAGATGGACGCTGTTGTTGACATCAGCGGTTGTACGAAGCAAGACGTTGTGAAATTTGTTTCACAATCGTTCAAAGGAGAAGCGTTGGCATGGTGGAGATCATTGCTCCAAGCCACGGGAAAAGTCCTACTCTACAACTTATCTTGGGATCAATTTGTTGAATTAGTCAAGGAAAATTTTTGCCCTCAGCATGAGGTAGAAGAGATAGAATCAGACTTCTTGACTCTAGTCATGAAGGATTTAGATTGCCAGGCATACGTGACAAGTTTTAACACTATGTCCCGCCTAGTTCCTTATTTAGTCACCCCTGAACCTAAACGCATAGCGCGTTTTATTGGAGGCCTAGCACCAGAGATAAAGGGAAATGTTAAAGCATCTAGGCCAACCACATATAGGTCCGCAGTGGACTTGTCCCTATCTCTCACCTTAGATGCAATCAGAAATAAGTCTGTTAAGGCTTCTGGTGAGGGAAAAAGAGAAAGAGAGGAAGAGAACTCTTATCGATCTGACAAGAAGAAAAAGGGAAGTTTAAGGAACAAGAAAGATTCCGAGTTTGGGAAAAACTCAAGCCAGTCTAATAACAGACCCAAGTGTAGTAACTGCAAAAAGCAACATTCTGGAAAGTGTACAATTGACCCAGGTGCCAAACTGTGTGGAATTTGCAAAACCAAGGGTCACAAGACTTTAGATTGCAAGGAGTTGAAGAAGGCGATCTGTTACAATTGTAACGAGGAAGGGCATATCAAAACTAACTGCCCAAGGATTTTAAAGAAGCCGAGAAAGGCCAGGAAAAACAAAAGCATGAGTCTTCCAGAGGAACGCCCCGGAGGTGGTACAGAATGCTAACCATATAGCAGGTACTTTTCCTTATCAGGAAGTTTAAGCATAAATTTATTCTTCTTTATGCTAGCACATACGATTCTTTAATGAACGATAAATGTCGAGAACTGTTGTTTTCGCCCGATTAAGACTCCGACCAATGGACGCGAGATAGAAATTGGTCGATGATACCTTAGAGAATGCTCCGACGAACCTAAGATAGATATTTTATATCTATTAGGATTCACTCTTTTCTAATATCCTAATGGCAAGCTTTCAAGCTATCCAACTTTATCAATATAATAAAGACAGTTGTGACATTTCGATCCCCTGTCAAAAAGGTGATGGACTAGGCCCAGACCCTAAATGCCCTAGATGGTCTTTCATGGCCTAGGCTAAGTAAAAATTTATAAGTATACATATCTAAACAATGTTCATTAAGAATGTTTATGTTATAGTGTCCTATATGGTTTAATGGTACCATGGATAGTATATGATAAATTGCCAGGATGATGAATAGCGGTTGTCGGATTGCAATTAAGCAATTGTTTTATCAATATTAGGAACCAATATCAAGTATGGCGAACTCAGATAAGACAGTCGTGGATCGTGCTATGGATGATGCGACGCATGCCAATGATACTACAATTGTGAACCTTAGAATTTCCAAAGATGTCCTTCAAACTATGATAGACGCAGCTGTTGGAAAAGCTGTGAAGAAGGCCGCGAAAAAGTTCGAGGAGCCCAATGCTAATTGCTCAAAGTCTCATCCAAGACCACACGACCTTACTCACGAGAAGGATCTCGTCCATACCTCTAAGGCAAGGGATGAACTAAAGAGGAAAAGGGAGGAGGATGACTCCCAGAGTTCTAAGAAAAAGGACAAACAAAAGTCCAACCAGAAACCTGTATGCGAGATTTGCAAGAAGCGCCATTATGGAAAGTGCAGGTTCGAACCAAAATCCCGATCGCGGCCGAGGGCTTGTGGGATCTGCAAATCGAGGGATCATAAAACGATGGACTGCAAGTACATGAAGGATGCAGTCTGCTTCGGCTGTTATGAGAAAGGCCACATCAAGACCACGTGCCCTGAGTCTGTCAAAGGAAAGGCGGCTAAGGAAGAAAAGCCTAAAATTGAAAGCGCCTAGAATGCCTAAGCTAGTCCATAAATAATGACATCAGGTACATTCCTTGGCATTTTATCAGTAATTTAAATGCTAAGAGTTTTATTTTTATTCGGATACCAGTAAATCCTTCATAAACTATAAGTATAACAAGTTTTAAAACTTTTCATAAGGACTATATCTATATTAAGTGTAAGGTAAAACTTACAAGTAGAAAATTTACCAGAACTATTTCTCTGTTCCTGTAAGAAATCGGTAAGTCGCAAAAATGGTGGAACTGGCCGTCCCCGAAATCGAACCTGGGTCTAGGCCGCACCCTTTCGCGCGCCTAGCCAACTGAGCTAGGTGCCTAGTTTGTGAAACTTCCATTATTAATTAAATATAAGCACTTGTACAATAAACTTCCTTATCATTTATCAATGATAATTCCTGCTAAGTGTCCTGTTTTTTTTATACGGGCAATAATAAATCTTCCTGAACTATAAACTTAGCAAAATTTTTATTATATCCACAAGAAATAACTACCAAGGAAACCATAGTAACCGATTCTTATAGATCGGCAAGGAATCCTTCCGAAAATCTAAGAGCACTCTTTCTTTGCATAGAGTACGACAACATATGTTATTTTAATTATTTTTCTCATTATTTTCTATCGCCTGCGAATGCCAAACTATGTTTGATAAAAGTGTCATATGAGGATTGGCGTATCCTAGTGTGTCCCATAGATTATTTCCATGTCTGATCAGCATGGAGGTTTAATACATGGAACCCCTGAGATATCCCGATGGTCATATTGTACTAAAGTCGACTAGTAGTATTCAAGGAAGATATCCAATATAAAATGTCCTTATAAGTATCTCTACTTAGGATATCCTTGCATTATAAAGAGAATGTGTCATTTATCTGACACCGACATCGATAGATAAACCCAAGCCTGAAAATACAGACACCCCTGACGTCTCTGTGTGTCATGATTATCTTCTTCTAAGACTATCCTGTTTATCTTCCGAGAGGCAAGTAGAGTTAAGATTAACATCCCGCTTAAGGTTAGAGTGTGGTAGGAACTCCATGTTGATCATGGAATAATCGAAACCATGATTAAGTAAATTTTAAGATATAGATCCATATAGCCTGATTCAATATCCGGAGAATTCGGTATAGTTAAGTGTGAAAGACGGTTCATTTTGTTTATGCATTGATTACCACAACCCTAATTGGACAACAATTAAGAATTATCATTAGCTGCCCAGGATCGTCGATTTGATCGACTAACGCAAGGATTAACTATTCCTTGGGATTAGTTCTAAGCAATGGGTGGAATAACCATTTCACCTTAAGATAAGTTTTTTTTTTTTATAATAGTCGTTATATAAGGATCAAGGTGACTCTTTTGGAGACCTTGTATAGATGAAATATCAAAACATCCGCTTGACGGACGAGACTTTGGGAAGTCCACTTATCAGGATCTGAAAGTTGAATTGGAATAAGGTTCAACAAAGATATCACCTTGGAAGGGTGTACCAATTTATTAATTATCAGACTAGTTAAGCTCTGAATATATAAAATCATACGAAGGAATCGAATGTATCGAGATCAAATAGTTTATAAGCTAAAACCTGTTTAAGGAGCTTGGCGGAGCTCGCAACACAATAACACACTAATGATTTAAGGATGTGTTTCACCAATAAGTTGAGAAGCTTTGTCACACAATGATATGCATATTTATATTATGTTGAGCAAACCGTATCGATTTAGGATCGGCAGGTTAAGAAACTCCAAAAGGATACATGACCTATTATAGAGATCAGCTGGAGTGCCATAAAGGCCCAAATGTACTGAGGAATGTTAAGTTCAGTATAGGACAGAAAGTACTCCCTTTACTTTAAGCAAATCTCGAGGTCGAGATTTCTTTTAAGGGGGTGAGGATGTAACACCTCAAAAATTTACGTCCAATAATGCATTGACACGTGTCATAAGCTTTACATATGCGAAAACATACTTTAGAGGGACTAAAATTGACAAACAGTGAAAACTATGGAACGTAAGGGTCCAAAGTGTCAACAATGGATAAATAGACTCTATAATAACCCTACATAATGTTTATAACCTTAAACGGATGGATCATGGATCATACGAAGCGGAAAATGCACGAAAGTGAGGAATTACAAACTATAGGGACTAAAAGTGTCAACATGTTGAATTTATACCTCTGAGTGAACTTTTGGCAGCCCCGAAGCTTTGTAATGCTAGAATATACTCACTAGAATGTGTGGTAAAAATTTCATGAAGTTTCGTTATCGTATGAGAAAGTTATGGCCAAAACCGTACTTGAGGGGTTAAAAGCGTCAACGTCAAATTTCATGGCTTTTCGGGTGAGCGCAAACTTATCCGAGGACATTACCATGTTGGTAAATGTCCCTAGGTTCTTAAAAACCAGATTTGAGGGTTTACGAGTCAAGATTCATAGCCAAAACCTCGCGTGCAAGGACAGGGACCAAAACTGCCAATAATTAGCAAAGTTTGGCAGCTGCCAATAAACCCAGGTGCAGCAGATTGCGAGCAGGGGCTGTTTAGTCCATTTTTTTAGTGTAAAACAGCTGTGAGCACCTCCATTTCTCACCAATAGATGGCCATGCATGTCTAGGACACCTGGTGCACTCTTACAACTCCTGAATTCACAATAAATCTGATCAATTCATCACTTTTTTGAGGACTTGTGTAACCACCAAGAACACATACAATTTTGCAAGAACTCTCAAGGCATTCCAGGAGCAATCTGATCGACAAGGCAGCCTCCAAGTGCTTTCTAGGCTTCATTAGGACCTTTGTAAGCATTCATATCATCCTCTAATCCGTTCTAGCATAGATTATTAGTTAAAAGTCAAACCGTTGTTCATATAGTTTGACTTTTCGATTAAACGAATTTGGCTCTGTCATTTCTCAAATTGAAACCGCTTATAAGTTGGTATTTATGTGGGAAACAAACCCTCAAAAGAGTATTCTCTGATTCCCACTCTAAGCATGCTATTGTCGAGTCAAAGTTGTTCTTAAAAAGTCAACAGAAATTGTTTTTGTGAAATATAGCATAAATGGTAATGTAGATGACATGCAATCAGTTTGATCATCAAAAATAGCTTTATAATGAATGTAAGAATATGTTTTACCATGATCAACTCGACAATCTTTGGTATAAACCCGGATTGGAACCGAAAGTCTTATAAAACGACTTTTTCGTTGACTCTCGATTCGGATCCGTGCATGCATGTTTGAGATCTGTATTAGAGTTTATTTTTGACCATTTTTATTTTAGTTTAACTCTCTGAAATTTTTACATCTTGAGTCTATGCTTAACCGATTCATATGCATGTTTCCGATTATGCTTAAAAGTTGACTATTTTGCCCTTTTTGATATAAAACGTGATTTTTGGAAAAGTGAAAGAGTAGAAATCTTTATTACTAATTTATAAACTTGCACCGAAAATTTGAGATCAGTTGGTGGTCCAGATTTTGAGTTATGGCCGATATCGTAAAACTATATCTTTATGTTAAATAAACGGCGCATTTAGCGTATAACCTATTTAAGGCCACTTTTCGATATAAAACTTTTTACCCACTGATGTTATATAATATTCTGGGATTTTTGAAGATTTTTATTTAATTTTTGGCTGATCGGATCATACGTCGCTAAGTCGATTCGGTTAATGCCGGTTTTGACCGTTTAAGCCATAAAATGAGTTTTATAAGTCCTTTTGACCCCAAACCTTTTTCTACTGATTTTATTTGTTAAATAAATTATTTTGAGCACTCTGGAAAAATAAAAATCTCAGCTTTCTTTTGAAAACCCGGAAACGGCTCTAAATCGCATTTTTAGCGTTTTTAGCGCATAGTAAGCGTTATACTCGTATTAAACATATAAGACTCATACCTACTGATGTATTTAGTGTATTTTCATCTAATAACAGTAAGTATAAGTTGTTGAACTCAGATTTCCAGTTTTGACGTTTTTAGCCCTTGTGAAATTACTAAAATACCCCTGCGGTGCATAGTTTGGTTTTAAATGATAAGTTTGGTATATGGGTCATACCCTACTGTTATAATATGCCAAATTAAGTATATGTACTGTATAAATCAGACCCGAAACCCAGATTTCCAATTTAACTCTTTTATAACATTTTAAATGACCAAAATGCCCTTCTAAGGCATAAATTGAGTTTAAAATTATTCGGGGCATAATAGAACATAACTTGCTGATATTATATCATATTTAAAGCATATTATCTCAGGGAACTTGCATATGACTCTTTTGGTTACTCGTTACGCACTTGTCGCGTTCGGATCGGCTTAGGTGACTAGTTCATTTATATTAGCCGAAGCGAGTCAAACTTTATCATTTTTGTCTCCAAATCCAGAATGTGTTTAGTATACCCATATTATACAAGTCTTCAAACTTGTCGGGTCTAAATCACATTCTATCCGGTCTTCGCTTAATCGTGCGTTTGAACCGTATATTTCCTTAAGACTAACCGGTCTAAGCTTTGGCTTAATTAAAGACCCGTTAGCATTCTAATTAATTATTTATGTCATCATTCCAGACTAGAGCCTTCCGGTAAATGGTACCTACGCTTACTTAAGCGAACACGGCTGAGTTATTAAATTCTTATTAATTAAGACAGGAGCTAGCTCAGGTAAATACTTTTAACTTATTTTCCCTTATACGGGCTTGGGATACGGTATTATAAAAATACCGCTTGGTCGGGTGTAGAAACCTTTTAATCGGAGATGATTAAATTGCATAATCCCGTTTTAATTCGTATTGCTTGATAACAAATAACATTGGGGGTTAATGACCGTGTCCTGGATATCCTTGGCTCATTTTAAAAAGTGAATGGCCACGACGTAAGCACAAGGTGTAGACAAAACACCTCCTGTTGCATATGTAAAACGTATACTCATTCGTAAGGGTAACTTCTTGTGAGATTATATTTGTGGTGTGTCGATTAATCTTGTCCGGCTCGTATCGTATTGTATTGTATGATCACCGGCCCTAAATGTTGGACAAACATGTAAATCGGATACAAGATTTTTATTAACAAAATTGTCCCAAGTTATAAAAGATTAATCTTGCCTCTGTGCATTTTAATCAATGTGTCAAAAGATTTTGTGCCGTTTGCACTCAAATCAATTTTTAAACTCTTTTCAAAATGAGTCAGTTAAATTGTATTTACCAGTGAAAACTGACGTATTTTTCCAAAAGGTTAAGTGACAGGTACTGAACGTAATTGGCTGGAAGCTCAGGGCGATTATAAGGAATCTTGCAAGTCCTAGGCGTCTAAAGTCTGTTGAACAATGATTATGATTATTCGATCCGCCTGTGGATCTTTTTACTTTCCGTTGTGATACTCTGATATTACTCTATATTCGGATTGTAATATATTTATCTTTTGCTTCCGCTGTGCATTCATATATTGTGTTGTTTGACTATGATGATATCAATTACGTCACGATACTCCCCCACCGGGCCCACCGGTGACACGTGGAAATAGGGGTGTGACAGGTTGGTATCAGAGCCAACATTGAGTGAATTAAACACTAGCTTTTTGTGTTTAATCTCAATGACACAATAGCACATTCTTTGACCTTCTGAGTCTAGACTTAACATAGGAATAATCTCAATCCTAATCTGGAAATTTTTGCTTCCAATTCAAATTGAATACGTCGCCAAGCGAAGAAGCTGTAATAGGAATCCTCCACACCCGGAGCCTTGAAATGCTGAGCTTCGTACCGCGGCCAGGATGAAACGAGCCTACAAGGAGAAAGCATTCAGAAATAAGAATGAAGAAGAAACTCCTCTTACTGAACGATAAATGTCGAGAACTGTTGTTTTCGCCCGATTAAGACTCCGACCAATGGACGCGAGATAGAAATTGGTCGATGATACCTTAGAGAATGCTCCGACGAACCTAAGATAGATATTTTATATCTATTAGGATTCACTCTTTTCTAATATCCTAATGGCAAGCTTTCAAGCTATCCAACTTTATCAATATAATAAAGACAGTTGTGACATTTCGATCCCCTGTCAAAAAGGTGATGGACTAGGCCCAGACCCTAAATGCCCTAGATGGTCTTTCATGGCCTAGGCTAAGTAAAAATTTATAAGTATACATATCTAAACAATGTTCATTAAGAATGTTTATGTTATAGTGTCCTATATGGTTTAATGGTACCATGGATAGTATATGATAAATTGCCAGGATGATGAATAGCGGTTGTCGGATTGCAATTAAGCAATTGTTTTATCAATATTAGGAACCAATATCAAGTATGGCGAACTCAGATAAGACAGCCGTGGATCGTGCTATGGATGATGCGACGCATGCCAATGATACTACAATTGTGAACCTTAGAATTTCCAAAGATGTCCTTCAAACTATGATAGACGCAGCTGTTGGAAAAGCTGTGAAGAAGGCCGCGAAAAAGTTCGAGGAGCCCAATGCTAATTGCTCAAAGTCTCATCCAAGACCACACGACCTTACTCACGAGAAGGATCTCGTCCATACCTCTAAGGCAAGGGATGAACTAAAGAGGAAAAGGGAGGAGGATGACTCCCAGAGTTCTAAGAAAAAGGACAAACAAAAGTCCAACCAGAAACCTGTATGCGAGATTTGCAAGAAGCGCCATTATGGAAAGTGCAGGTTCGAACCAAAATCCCGATCGCGGCCGAGGGCTTGTGGGATCTGCAAATCGAGGGATCATAAAACGATGGACTGCAAGTACATGAAGGATGCAGTCTGCTTCGGCTGTTATGAGAAAGGCCACATCAAGACCACGTGCCCTGAGTCTGTCAAAGGAAAGGCGGCTAAGGAAGAAAAGCCTAAAATTGAAAGCGCCTAGAATGCCTAAGCTAGTCCATAAATAATGACATCAGGTACATTCCTTGGCATTTTATCAGTAATTTAAATGCTAAGAGTTTTATTTTTATTCGGATACCAGTAAATCCTTCATAAACTATAAGTATAACAAGTTTTAAAACTTTTCATAAGGACTATATCTATATTAAGTGTAAGGTAAAACTTACAAGTAGAAAATTTACCAGAACTATTTCTCTGTTCCTGTAAGAAATCGGTAAGTCGCAAAAATGGTGGAACTGGCCGTCCCCGGAATCGAACCTGGGTCTAGGCCGCACCCTTTCGCGCGCCTAGCCAACTGAGCTAGGTGCCTAGTTTGTGAAACTTCCATTATTAATTAAATATAAGCACTTGTACAATAAACTTCCTTATCATTTATCAATGATAATTCCTGCTAAGTGTCCTGTTTTTTTTATACGGGCAATAATAAATCTTCCTGAACTATAAACTTAGCAAAATTTTTATTATATCCACAAGAAATAACTACCAAGGAAACCATAGTAACCGATTCTTATAGATCGGCAAGGAATCCTTCCGAAAATCTAAGAGCACTCTTTCTTTGCATAGAGTACGACAACATATGTTATTTTAATTATTTTTCTCATTATTTTCTATCGCCTGCGAATGCCAAACTATGTTTGATAAAAGTGTCATATGAGGATTGGCGTATCCTAGTGTGTCCCATAGATTATTTCCATGTCTGATCAGCATGGAGGTTTAATACATGGAACCCCTGAGATATCCCGATGGTCATATTGTACTAAAGTCGACTAGTAGTATTCAAGGAAGATATCCAATATAAAATGTCCTTATAAGTATCTCTACTTAGGATATCCTTGCATTATAAAGAGAATGTGTCATTTATCTGACACTGACATCGATAGATAAACCCAAGCCTGAAAATACAGACACCCCTGACGTCTCTGTGTGTCATGATTATCTTCTTCTAAGACTATCCTGTTTATCTTCCGAGAGGCAAGTAGAGTTAAGATTAACATCCCGCTTAAGGTTAGAGTGTGGTAGGAACTCCATGTTGATCATGGAATAATCGAAACCATGATTAAGTAAATTTTAAGATATAGATCCATATAGCCTGATTCAATATCCGGAGAATTCGGTATAGTTAAGTGTGAAAGACGGTTCATTTTGTTTATGCATTGATTACCACAACCCTAATTGGACAACAATTAAGAATTATCATTAGCTGCCCAGGATCGTCGATTTGATCGACTAACGCAAGGATTAACTATTCCTTGGGATTAGTTCTAAGCAATGGGTGGAATAACCATTTCACCTTAAGATAAGTTTTTTTTTTTATAATAGTCGTTATATAAGGATCAAGGTGACTCTTTTGGAGACCTTGTATAGATGAAATATCAAAACATCCGCTTGACGGACGAGACTTTGGGAAGTCCACTTATCAGGATCTGAAAGTTGAATTGGAATAAGGTTCAACAAAGATATCACCTTGGAAGGGTGTACCAATTTATTAATTATCAGACTAGTTAAGCTCTGAATATATAAAATCATACGAAGGAATCGAATGTATCGAGATCAAATAGTTTATAAGCTAAAACCTGTTTAAGGAGCTTGGCGGAGCTCGCAACACAATAACACACTAATGATTTAAGGATGTGTTTCACCAATAAGTTGAGAAGCTTTGTCACACAATGATATGCATATTTATATTATGTTGAGCAAACCGTATCGATTTAGGATCGGCAGGTTAAGAAACTCCAAAAGGATACATGACCTATTATAGAGATCAGCTGGAGTGCCATAAAGGCCCAAATGTACTGAGGAATGTTAAGTTCAGTATAGGACAGAAAGTACTCCCTTTACTTTAAGCAAATCTCGAGGTCGAGATTTCTTTTAAGGGGGTGAGGATGTAACACCTCAAAAATTTACGTCCAATAATGCATTGACACGTGTCATAAGCTTTACATATGCGAAAACATACTTTAGAGGGACTAAAATTGACAAACAGTGAAAACTATGGAACGTAAGGGTCCAAAGTGTCAACAATGGATAAATAGACTCTATAATAACCCTACATAATGTTTATAACCTTAAACGGATGGATCATGGATCATACGAAGCGGAAAATGCACGAAAGTGAGGAATTACAAACTATAGGGACTAAAAGTGTCAACATGTTGAATTTATACCTCTGAGTGAACTTTTGGCAGCCCCGAAGCTTTGTAATGCTAGAATATACTCACTAGAATGTGTGGTAAAAATTTCATGAAGTTTCGTTATCGTATGAGAAAGTTAT
This sequence comes from Helianthus tuberosus, assembly GCA_030545235.1. Lineage (NCBI taxonomy): Eukaryota > Viridiplantae > Streptophyta > Magnoliopsida > Asterales > Asteraceae > Helianthus > Helianthus tuberosus. The sequence continues at coordinate 38,823,832 of CM060366.1, read as the reverse complement.
GGCCAAAACCGTACTTGAGGGGTTAAAAGCGTCAACGTCAAATTTCATGGCTTTTCGGGTGAGCGCAAACTTATCCGAGGACATTACCATGTTGGTAAATGTCCCTAGGTTCTTAAAAACCAGATTTGAGGGTTTACGAGTCAAGATTCATAGCCAAAACCTCGCGTGCAAGGAAAGGGACCAAAACTGCCAATAATTAGCAAAGTTTGGCAGCTGCCAATAAACCCAGGTGCAGCAGATTGCGAGCAGGGGCTGTTTAGTCCATTTTTTTAGTGTAAAACAGCTGTGAGCACCTCCATTTCTCACCAATAGATGGCCATGCATGTCTAGGACACCTGGTGCACTCTTACAACTCCTGAATTCACAATAAATCTGATCAATTCATCACTTTTTTGAGGACTTGTGTAACCACCAAGAACACATACAATTTTGCAAGAACTCTCAAGGCATTCCAGGAGCAATCTGATCGACAAGGCAGCCTCCAAGTGCTTTCTAGGCTTCATTAGGACCTTTGTAAGCATTCATATCATCCTCTAATCCGTTCTAGCATAGATTATTAGTTAAAAGTCAAACCGTTGTTCATATAGTTTGACTTTTCGATTAAACGAATTTGGCTCTGTCATTTCTCAAATTGAAACCGCTTATAAGTTGGTATTTATGTGGGAAACAAACCCTCAAAAGAGTATTCTCTGATTCCCACTCTAAGCATGCTATTGTCGAGTCAAAGTTGTTCTTAAAAAGTCAACAGAAATTGTTTTTGTGAAATATAGCATAAATGGTAATGTAGATGACATGCAATCAGTTTGATCATCAAAAATAGCTTTATAATGAATGTAAGAATATGTTTTACCATGATCAACTCGACAATCTTTGGTATAAACCCGGATTGGAACCGAAAGTCTTATAAAACGACTTTTTCGTTGACTCTCGATTCGGATCCGTGCATGCATGTTTGAGATCTGTATTAGAGTTTATTTTTGACCATTTTTATTTTAGTTTAACTCTCTGAAATTTTTACATCTTGAGTCTATGCTTAACCGATTCATATGCATGTTTCCGATTATGCTTAAAAGTTGACTATTTTGCCCTTTTTGATATAAAACGTGATTTTTGGAAAAGTGAAAGAGTAGAAATCTTTATTACTAATTTATAAACTTGCACCGAAAATTTGAGATCAGTTGGTGGTCCAGATTTTGAGTTATGGCCGATATCGTAAAACTATATCTTTATGTTAAATAAACGGCGCATTTAGCGTATAACCTATTTAAGGCCACTTTTCGATATAAAACTTTTTACCCACTGATGTTATATAATATTCTGGGATTTTTGAAGATTTTTATTTAATTTTTGGCTGATCGGATCATACGTCGCTAAGTCGATTCGGTTAATGCCGGTTTTGACCGTTTAAGCCATAAAATGAGTTTTATAAGTCCTTTTGACCCCAAACCTTTTTCTACTGATTTTATTTGTTAAATAAATTATTTTGAGCACTCTGGAAAAATAAAAATCTCAGCTTTCTTTTGAAAACCCGGAAACGGCTCTAAATCGCATTTTTAGCGTTTTTAGCGCATAGTAAGCGTTATACTCGTATTAAACATATAAGACTCATACCTACTGATGTATTTAGTGTATTTTCATCTAATAACAGTAAGTATAAGTTGTTGAACTCAGATTTCCAGTTTTGACGTTTTTAGCCCTTGTGAAATTACTAAAATACCCCTGCGGTGCATAGTTTGGTTTTAAATGATAAGTTTGGTATATGGGTCATACCCTACTGTTATAATATGCCAAATTAAGTATATGTACTGTATAAATCAGACCCGAAACCCAGATTTCCAATTTAACTCTTTTATAACATTTTAAATGACCAAAATGCCCTTCTAAGGCATAAATTGAGTTTAAAATTATTCGGGGCATAATAGAACATAACTTGCTGATATTATATCATATTTAAAGCATATTATCTCAGGGAACTTGCATATGACTCTTTTGGTTACTCGTTACGCACTTGTCGCGTTCGGATCGGCTTAGGTGACTAGTTCATTTATATTAGCCGAAGCGAGTCAAACTTTATCATTTTTGTCTCCAAATCCAGAATGTGTTTAGTATACCCATATTATACAAGTCTTCAAACTTGTCGGGTCTAAATCACATTCTATCCGGTCTTCGCTTAATCGTGCGTTTGAACCGTATATTTCCTTAAGACTAACCGGTCTAAGCTTTGGCTTAATTAAAGACCCGTTAGCATTCTAATTAATTATTTATGTCATCATTCCAGACTAGAGCCTTCCGGTAAATGGTACCTACGCTTACTTAAGCGAACACGGCTGAGTTATTAAATTCTTATTAATTAAGACAGGAGCTAGCTCAGGTAAATACTTTTAACTTATTTTCCCTTATACGGGCTTGGGATACGGTATTATAAAAATACCGCTTGGTCGGGTGTAGAAACCTTTTAATCGGAGATGATTAAATTGCATAATCCCGTTTTAATTCGTATTGCTTGATAACAAATAACATTGGGGGTTAATGACCGTGTCCTGGATATCCTTGGCTCATTTTAAAAAGTGAATGGCCACGACGTAAGCACAAGGTGTAGACAAAACACCTCCTGTTGCATATGTAAAACGTATACTCATTCGTAAGGGTAACTTCTTGTGAGATTATATTTGTGGTGTGTCGATTAATCTTGTCCGGCTCGTATCGTATTGTATTGTATGATCACCGGCCCTAAATGTTGGACAAACATGTAAATCGGATACAAGATTTTTATTAACAAAATTGTCCCAAGTTATAAAAGATTAATCTTGCCTCTGTGCATTTTAATCAATGTGTCAAAAGATTTTGTGCCGTTTGCACTCAAATCAATTTTTAAACTCTTTTCAAAATGAGTCAGTTAAATTGTATTTACCAGTGAAAACTGACGTATTTTTCCAAAAGGTTAAGTGACAGGTACTGAACGTAATTGGCTGGAAGCTCAGGGCGATTATAAGGAATCTTGCAAGTCCTAGGCGTCTAAAGTCTGTTGAACAATGATTATGATTATTCGATCCGCCTGTGGATCTTTTTACTTTCCGTTGTGATACTCTGATATTACTCTATATTCGGATTGTAATATATTTATCTTTTGCTTCCGCTGTGCATTCATATATTGTGTTGTTTGACTATGATGATATCAATTACGTCACGATACTCCCCCACCGGGCCCACCGGTGACACGTGGAAATAGGGGTGTGACAGGTTGGTATCAGAGCCAACATTGAGTGAATTAAACACTAGCTTTTTGTGTTTAATCTCAATGACACAATAGCACATTCTTTGACCTTCTGAGTCTAGACTTAACATAGGAATAATCTCAATCCTAATCTGGAAATTTTTGCTTCCAATTCAAATTGAATACGTCGCCAAGCGAAGAAGCTGTAATAGGAATCCTCCACACCCGGAGCCTTGAAATGCTGAGCTTCGTACCGCGGCCAGGATGAAACGAGCCTACAAGGAGAAAGCATTCAGAAATAAGAATGAAGAAGAAACTCCTCTTACTGAAGATCGTTTCCTTAATAGTCCTTCTAAGGACGTATTTATTATATATATTTTTTTTCTTTCAGTCCCTTCGAGGACACATTATTCCTTTCGAAGACCCGCTTAGGGCAACTCTGTACTTTTATCTCCATGTAATGGATTGATTAAACAAAGTTTTCATTCTAAACATGAAACATGAAATAAATGGAAAATAACATCCCTTAGGAGGGAAGTGCCTACGGGCTATAATTAACGTCTTCTGAGACTAAAGACAGTAGTAGTCTACAACTCCCTGTCAAGAAAAGGTAATGAACGTTGATTCACACCTAATTGCCGCGATCACAAACGATCATGGCTTATAAATTAAACTTGTCTACGTGACTAGGCCACTTGTGCCATTATTAAAAATTTAATGCCTCGACTCTCTGAAATCATGGCATATAAACTTGTCTACGTGACTAGGCCACTTGTGCCATTATTAAAACTTTAATGCCTCGACTCTCTGAAATCAGGGCATATAAACTTGTCTACGTGACTAGGCCATTTGTGCCATTATTAAAACTTTAATGCCTCGATTCTCTGAAGTCATGGCTTATAAACTTGTCTACGTGACTAGGCCATTTGTGCCATTATTAGAACTTGAATGCCTCGATTCTCTGAAGTCATGGCTTATAAACTTGTCTACGCGACTAGGCCATTTGTGCTATTATTAACTTGTAAAGTAGGATTTATGAGGAGAATCCTGAAGGAAATAAATATCCCCCTTTCCCTGTCAGTATGCATTTAAAAAGAATCTTAAAGGTGAAACCTAGCCTACGCGGCCAAGATGGTGAAACCTACTCTCGGGATTCAGATCCCTGTTAACACCTGAGAACGTGTTAGCACTCCTGACAAATGTGATTCGACAAAATCACAACAGTCATCCCTATATTGAATTTTTTTTTTAAATTTCTAATTTACCTTATGATTCTAGAAATCATGGCTTATATCATCTTATAAGATGATCATATTATAAACATCCGTAAGTGATGAAGTACCTACGGGCTAAAATGGTTGTCCGATAAGACAACGACAGTGGTGGTCTTTGACCTCCTGTCTAAAAATGTTGGACCATGTCCAAGCATAATGGTCGGTATGATCCAAATGATCTTGACTAATAGCATCTGAAAAGATGATCATATCATAAACATCCCTCAGAAGGGAATGCCCACGGGCTATATCTAATGTCCTAAAGGACAAAAGGCAGTTGTAGTCTTCGACTCCCTGTTAAGAAAAGTAACCGACTATGCTCAAACCTTAAATACCTCGATCCCAAGCGACCATGGCTTATAAATTTAAAACTGTCCTTGTGACTAGGCCTTCTGCGCCACTTTAATATCCTTAATGCCTTATAACTAGGATAAATTATAATGGAGAATGCTAATTTAAAATAACTAACAAATTAACCGATATGGTTTATATTACCATGGTTGATGAATCGTCAAAAATGGGGATACCATAATAACCTCTGAATAAATCATTGCCATTGTTTTTGTAGCAATCAAGCTACATGGCTGGATCAGAGGAGGCCAACAGCCACCCGAAGAAGAACAATGATGTTGCCAGGATTAGCATGACTGAAGCGGAACTGCAGGCACTAATAAATAGTGCTATTACTCAAGCTCTTGACAGTCAGTATAATGAATCAAATGATAACCACTCTACGACTCTATCTGTGGCTCGTATTAAGCCCCCTCCTAAATCAAATGAGTTAGAGGAAGACGATGTTCATAAGCCGTCACAACGAAGGAATGATCTGCCTAGTCAGGTCGTGCTTCACCAAGAGGCACCAGTTAAGACCTGCACATATAAATATTTTGCCTCCTGCAAGCCCAGAGACTTTACAGGAGAAAAAGGAGCCATCGATTGCATGACGTGGCTCGAGGAGATGGACGCTGTTGTTGACATCAGCGGTTGTACGAAGCAAGACGTTGTGAAATTTGTTTCACAATCGTTCAAAGGAGAAGCGTTGGCATGGTGGAGATCATTGCTCCAAGCCACGGGAAAAGTCCTACTCTACAACTTATCTTGGGATCAATTTGTTGAATTAGTCAAGGAAAATTTTTGCCCTCAGCATGAGGTAGAAGAGATAGAATCAGACTTCTTGACTCTAGTCATGAAGGATTTAGATTGCCAGGCATACGTGACAAGTTTTAACACTATGTCCCGCCTAGTTCCTTATTTAGTCACCCCTGAACCTAAACGCATAGCGCGTTTTATTGGAGGCCTAGCACCAGAGATAAAGGGAAATGTTAAAGCATCTAGGCCAACCACATATAGGTCCGCAGTGGACTTGTCCCTATCTCTCACCTTAGATGCAATCAGAAATAAGTCTGTTAAGGCTTCTGGTGAGGGAAAAAGAGAAAGAGAGGAAGAGAACTCTTATCGATCTGACAAGAAGAAAAAGGGAAGTTTAAGGAACAAGAAAGATTCCGAGTTTGGGAAAAACTCAAGCCAGTCTAATAACAGACCCAAGTGTAGTAACTGCAAAAAGCAACATTCTGGAAAGTGTACAATTGACCCAGGTGCCAAACTGTGTGGAATTTGCAAAACCAAGGGTCACAAGACTTTAGATTGCAAGGAGTTGAAGAAGGCGATCTGTTACAATTGTAACGAGGAAGGGCATATCAAAACTAACTGCCCAAGGATTTTAAAGAAGCCGAGAAAGGCCAGGAAAAACAAAAGCACGAGTCTTCCAGAGGAACGCCCCGGAGGTGGTACAGAATGCTAACCATATAGCAGGTACTTTTCCTTATCAGGAAGTTTAAGCATAAATTTATTCTTCTTTATGCTAGCACATACGATTCTTTAATGAACGATAAATGTCGAGAACTGTTGTTTTCGCCCGATTAAGACTCCGACCAATGGACGCGAGATAGAAATTGGTCGATGATACCTTAGAGAATGCTCCGACGAACCTAAGATAGATATTTTATATCTATTAGGATTCACTCTTTTCTAATATCCTAATGGCAAGCTTTCAAGCTATCCAACTTTATCAATATAATAAAGACAGTTGTGACATTTCGATCCCCTGTCAAAAAGGTGATGGACTAGGCCCAGACCCTAAATGCCCTAGATGGTCTTTCATGGCCTAGGCTAAGTAAAAATTTATAAGTATACATATCTAAACAATGTTCATTAAGAATGTTTATGTTATAGTGTCCTATATGGTTTAATGGTACCATGGATAGTATATGATAAATTGCCAGGATGATGAATAGCGGTTGTCGGATTGCAATTAAGCAATTGTTTTATCAATATTAGGAACCAATATCAAGTATGGCGAACTCAGATAAGACAGCCGTGGATCGTGCTATGGATGATGCGACGCATGCCAATGATACTACAATTGTGAACCTTAGAATTTCCAAAGATGTCCTTCAAACTATGATAGACGCAGCTGTTGGAAAAGCTGTGAAGAAGGCCGCGAAAAAGTTCGAGGAGCCCAATGCTAATTGCTCAAAGTCTCATCCAAGACCACACGACCTTACTCACGAGAAGGATCTCGTCCATACCTCTAAGGCAAGGGATGAACTAAAGAGGAAAAGGGAGGAGGATGACTCCCAGAGTTCTAAGAAAAAGGACAAACAAAAGTCCAACCAGAAACCTGTATGCGAGATTTGCAAGAAGCGCCATTATGGAAAGTGCAGGTTCGAACCAAAATCCCGATCGCGGCCGAGGGCTTGTGGGATCTGCAAATCGAGGGATCATAAAACGATGGACTGCAAGTACATGAAGGATGCAGTCTGCTTCGGCTGTTATGAGAAAGGCCACATCAAGACCACGTGCCCTGAGTCTGTCAAAGGAAAGGCGGCTAAGGAAGAAAAGCCTAAAATTGAAAGCGCCTAGAATGCCTAAGCTAGTCCATAAATAATGACATCAGGTACATTCCTTGGCATTTTATCAGTAATTTAAATGCTAAGAGTTTTATTTTTATTCGGATACCAGTAAATCCTTCATAAACTATAAGTATAACAAGTTTTAAAACTTTTCATAAGGACTATATCTATATTAAGTGTAAGGTAAAACTTACAAGTAGAAAATTTACCAGAACTATTTCTCTGTTCCTGTAAGAAATCGGTAAGTCGCAAAAATGGTGGAACTGGCCGTCCCCGGAATCGAACCTGGGTCTAGGCCGCACCCTTTCGCGCGCCTAGCCAACTGAGCTAGGTGCCTAGTTTGTGAAACTTCCATTATTAATTAAATATAAGCACTTGTACAATAAACTTCCTTATCATTTATCAATGATAATTCCTGCTAAGTGTCCTGTTTTTTTTATACGGGCAATAATAAATCTTCCTGAACTATAAACTTAGCAAAATTTTTATTATATCCACAAGAAATAACTACCAAGGAAACCATAGTAACCGATTCTTATAGATCGGCAAGGAATCCTTCCGAAAATCTAAGAGCACTCTTTCTTTGCATAGAGTACGACAACATATGTTATTTTAATTATTTTTCTCATTATTTTCTATCGCCTGCGAATGCCAAACTATGTTTGATAAAAGTGTCATATGAGGATTGGCGTATCCTAGTGTGTCCCATAGATTATTTCCATGTCTGATCAGCATGGAGGTTTAATACATGGAACCCCTGAGATATCCCGATGGTCATATTGTACTAAAGTCGACTAGTAGTATTCAAGGAAGATATCCAATATAAAATGTCCTTATAAGTATCTCTACTTAGGATATCCTTGCATTATAAAGAGAATGTGTCATTTATCTGACACTGACATCGATAGATAAACCCAAGCCTGAAAATACAGACACCCCTGACGTCTCTGTGTGTCATGATTATCTTCTTCTAAGACTATCCTGTTTATCTTCCGAGAGGCAAGTAGAGTTAAGATTAACATCCCGCTTAAGGTTAGAGTGTGGTAGGAACTCCATGTTGATCATGGAATAATCGAAACCATGATTAAGTAAATTTTAAGATATAGATCCATATAGCCTGATTCAATATCCGGAGAATTCGGTATAGTTAAGTGTGAAAGACGGTTCATTTTGTTTATGCATTGATTACCACAACCCTAATTGGACAACAATTAAGAATTATCATTAGCTGCCCAGGATCGTCGATTTGATCGACTAACGCAAGGATTAACTATTCCTTGGGATTAGTTCTAAGCAATGGGTGGAATAACCATTTCACCTTAAGATAAGTTTTTTTTTTTATAATAGTCGTTATATAAGGATCAAGGTGACTCTTTTGGAGACCTTGTATAGATGAAATATCAAAACATCCGCTTGACGGACGAGACTTTGGGAAGTCCACTTATCAGGATCTGAAAGTTGAATTGGAATAAGGTTCAACAAAGATATCACCTTGGAAGGGTGTACCAATTTATTAATTATCAGACTAGTTAAGCTCTGAATATATAAAATCATACGAAGGAATCGAATGTATCGAGATCAAATAGTTTATAAGCTAAAACCTGTTTAAGGAGCTTGGCGGAGCTCGCAACACAATAACACACTAATGATTTAAGGATGTGTTTCACCAATAAGTTGAGAAGCTTTGTCACACAATGATATGCATATTTATATTATGTTGAGCAAACCGTATCGATTTAGGATCGGCAGGTTAAGAAACTCCAAAAGGATACATGACCTATTATAGAGATCAGCTGGAGTGCCATAAAGGCCCAAATGTACTGAGGAATGTTAAGTTCAGTATAGGACAGAAAGTACTCCCTTTACTTTAAGCAAATCTCGAGGTCGAGATTTCTTTTAAGGGGGTGAGGATGTAACACCTCAAAAATTTACGTCCAATAATGCATTGACACGTGTCATAAGCTTTACATATGCGAAAACATACTTTAGAGGGACTAAAATTGACAAACAGTGAAAACTATGGAACGTAAGGGTCCAAAGTGTCAACAATGGATAAATAGACTCTATAATAACCCTACATAATGTTTATAACCTTAAACGGATGGATCATGGATCATACGAAGCGGAAAATGCACGAAAGTGAGGAATTACAAACTATAGGGACTAAAAGTGTCAACATGTTGAATTTATACCTCTGAGTGAACTTTTGGCAGCCCCGAAGCTTTGTAATGCTAGAATATACTCACTAGAATGTGTGGTAAAAATTTCATGAAGTTTCGTTATCGTATGAGAAAGTTATGGCCAAAACCGTACTTGAGGGGTTAAAAGCGTCAACGTCAAATTTCATGGCTTTTCGGGTGAGCGCAAACTTATCCGAGGACATTACCATGTTGGTAAATGTCCCTAGGTTCTTAAAAACCAGATTTGAGGGTTTACGAGTCAAGATTCATAGCCAAAACCTCGCGTGCAAGGAAAGGGACCAAAACTGCCAATAATTAGCAAAGTTTGGCAGCTGCCAATAAACCCAGGTGCAGCAGATTGCGAGCAGGGGCTGTTTAGTCCATTTTTTTAGTGTAAAACAGCTGTGAGCACCTCCATTTCTCACCAATAGATGGCCATGCATGTCTAGGACACCTGGTGCACTCTTACAACTCCTGAATTCACAATAAATCTGATCAATTCATCACTTTTTTGAGGACTTGTGTAACCACCAAGAACACATACAATTTTGCAAGAACTCTCAAGGCATTCCAGGAGCAATCTGATCGACAAGGCAGCCTCCAAGTGTTTGACTTTTAGTTAAAAGTCAAACCGTTGTTCATATAGTTTGACTTTTCGATTAAACGAATTTGGCTCTGTCATTTCTCAAATTGAAACCGCTTATAAGTTGGTATTTATGTGGGAAACAAACCCTCAAAAGAGTATTCTCTGATTCCCACTCTAAGCATGCTATTGTCGAGTCAAAGTTGTTCTTAAAAAGTCAACAGAAATTGTTTTTGTGAAATATAGCATAAATGGTAATGTAGATGACATGCAATCAGTTTGATCATCAAAAATAGCTTTATAATGAATGTAAGAATATGTTTTACCATGATCAACTCGACAATCTTTGGTATAAACCCGGATTGGAACCGAAAGTCTTATAAAACGACTTTTTCGTTGACTCTCGATTCGGATCCGTGCATGCATGTTTGAGATCTGTATTAGAGTTTATTTTTGACCATTTTTATTTTAGTTTAACTCTCTGAAATTTTTACATCTTGAGTCTATGCTTAACCGATTCATATGCATGTTTCCGATTATGCTTAAAAGTTGACTATTTTGCCCTTTTTGATATAAAACGTGATTTTTGGAAAAGTGAAAGAGTAGAAATCTTTATTACTAATTTATAAACTTGCACCGAAAATTTGAGATCAGTTGGTGGTCCAGATTTTGAGTTATGGCCGATATCGTAAAACTATATCTTTATGTTAAATAAACGGCGCATTTAGCGTATAACCTATTTAAGGCCACTTTTCGATATAAAACTTTTTACCCACTGATGTTATATAATATTCTGGGATTTTTGAAGATTTTTATTTAATTTTTGGCTGATCGGATCATACGTCGCTAAGTCGATTCGGTTAATGCCGGTTTTGACCGTTTAAGCCATAAAATGAGTTTTATAAGTCCTTTTGACCCCAAACCTTTTTCTACTGATTTTATTTGTTAAATAAATTATTTTGAGCACTCTGGAAAAATAAAAATCTCAGCTTTCTTTTGAAAACCCGGAAACGGCTCTAAATCGCATTTTTAGCGTTTTTAGCGCATAGTAAGCGTTATACTCGTATTAAACATATAAGACTCATACCTACTGATGTATTTAGTGTATTTTCATCTAATAACAGTAAGTATAAGTTGTTGAACTCAGATTTCCAGTTTTGACGTTTTTAGCCCTTGTGAAATTACTAAAATACCCCTGCGGTGCATAGTTTGGTTTTAAATGATAAGTTTGGTATATGGGTCATACCCTACTGTTATAATATGCCAAATTAAGTATATGTACTGTATAAATCAGACCCGAAACCCAGATTTCCAATTTAACTCTTTTATAACATTTTAAATGACCAAAATGCCCTTCTAAGGCATAAATTGAGTTTAAAATTATTCGGGGCATAATAGAACATAACTTGCTGATATTATATCATATTTAAAGCATATTATCTCAGGGAACTTGCATATGACTCTTTTGGTTACTCGTTACGCACTTGTCGCGTTCGGATCGGCTTAGGTGACTAGTTCATTTATATTAGCCGAAGCGAGTCAAACTTTATCATTTTTGTCTCCAAATCCAGAATGTGTTTAGTATACCCATATTATACAAGTCTTCAAACTTGTCGGGTCTAAATCACATTCTATCCGGTCTTCGCTTAATCGTGCGTTTGAACCGTATATTTCCTTAAGACTAACCGGTCTAAGCTTTGGCTTAATTAAAGACCCGTTAGCATTCTAATTAATTATTTATGTCATCATTCCAGACTAGAGCCTTCCGGTAAATGGTACCTACGCTTACTTAAGCGAACACGGCTGAGTTATTAAATTCTTATTAATTAAGACAGGAGCTAGCTCAGGTAAATACTTTTAACTTATTTTCCCTTATACGGGCTTGGGATACGGTATTATAAAAATACCGCTTGGTCGGGTGTAGAAACCTTTTAATCGGAGATGATTAAATTGCATAATCCCGTTTTAATTCGTATTGCTTGATAACAAATAACATTGGGGGTTAATGACCGTGTCCTGGATATCCTTGGCTCATTTTAAAAAGTGAATGGCCACGACGTAAGCACAAGGTGTAGACAAAACACCTCCTGTTGCATATGTAAAACGTATACTCATTCGTAAGGGTAACTTCTTGTGAGATTATATTTGTGGTGTGTCGATTAATCTTGTCCGGCTCGTATCGTATTGTATTGTATGATCACCGGCCCTAAATGTTGGACAAACATGTAAATCGGATACAAGATTTTTATTAACAAAATTGTCCCAAGTTATAAAAGATTAATCTTGCCTCTGTGCATTTTAATCAATGTGTCAAAAGATTTTGTGCCGTTTGCACTCAAATCAATTTTTAAACTCTTTTCAAAATGAGTCAGTTAAATTGTATTTACCAGTGAAAACTGACGTATTTTTCCAAAAGGTTAAGTGACAGGTACTGAACGTAATTGGCTGGAAGCTCAGGGCGATTATAAGGAATCTTGCAAGTCCTAGGCGTCTAAAGTCTGTTGAACAATGATTATGATTATTCGATCCGCCTGTGGATCTTTTTACTTTCCGTTGTGATACTCTGATATTACTCTATATTCGGATTGTAATATATTTATCTTTTGCTTCCGCTGTGCATTCATATATTGTGTTGTTTGACTATGATGATATCAATTACGTCACGATACTCCCCCACCGGGCCCACCGGTGACACGTGGAAATAGGGGTGTGACAGGTTGGTATCAGAGCCAACATTGAGTGAATTAAACACTAGCTTTTTGTGTTTAATCTCAATGACACAATAGCACATTCTTTGACCTTCTGAGTCTAGACTTAACATAGGAATAATCTCAATCCTAATCTGGAAATTTTTGCTTCCAATTCAAATTGAATACGTCGCCAAGCGAAGAAGCTGTAATAGGAATCCTCCACACCCGGAGCCTTGAAATGCTGAGCTTCGTACCGCGGCCAGGATGAAACGAGCCTACAAGGAGAAAGCATTCAGAAATAAGAATGAAGAAGAAACTCCTCTTACTGAAGATCGTTTCCTTAATAGTCCTTCTAAGGACGTATTTATTATATATATATTTTTTCTTTCAGTCCCTTCGAGGACACATTATTCCTTTCGAAGACCCGCTTAGGGCAACTCTGTACTTTTATCTCCATGTAATGGATTGATTAAACAAAGTTTTCATTCTAAACATGAAACATGAAATAAATGGAAAATAACATCCCTTAGGAGGGAAGTGCCTACGGGCTATAATTAACGTCTTCTGAGACTAAAGACAGTAGTAGTCTACAACTCCCTGTCAAGAAAAGGTAATGAACGTTGATTCACACCTAATTGCCGCGATCACAAACGATCATGGCTTATAAATTAAACTTGTCTATGTGACTAGGCCACTTGTGCCATTATTAAAAATTTAATGCCTCGACTCTCTGAAATCATGGCATATAAACTTGTCTACGTGACTAGGCCACTTGTGCCATTATTAAAACTTTAATGCCTCGACTCTCTGAAATCAGGGCATATAAACTTGTCTACGTGACTAGGCCATTTGTGCCATTATTAAAACTTTAATGCCTCGATTCTCTGAAGTCATGGCTTATAAACTTGTCTACGTGACTAGGCCATTTGTGCCATTATTAGAACTTGAATGCCTCGATTCTCTGAAGTCATGGCTTATAAACTTGTCTACGCGACTAGGCCATTTGTGCTATTATTAACTTGTAAAGTAGGATTTATGAGGAGAATCCTGAAGGAAATAAATATCCCCCTTTCCCTGTCAGTATGCATTTAAAAAGAATCTTAAAGGTGAAACCTAGCCTACGCGGCCAAGATGGTGAAACCTACTCTCGGGATTCAGATCCCTGTTAACACCTGAGAACGTGTTAGCACTCCTGACAAATGTGATTCGACAAAATCACAACAGTCATCCCTATATTGAATTTTTTTTTTTAAATTTCTAATTTACCTTATGATTCTAGAAATCATGGCTTATATCATCTTATAAGATGATCATATTATAAACATCCGTAAGTGATGAAGTACCTACGGGCTAAAATGGTTGTCCGATAAGACAACGACAGTGGTGGTCTTTGACCTCCTGTCTAAAAATGTTGGACCATGTCCAAGCATAATGGTCGGTATGATCCAAATGATCTTGACTAATAGCATCTGAAAAGATGATCATATCATAAACATCCCTCAGAAGGGAATGCCCACGGGCTATATCTAATGTCCTAAAGGACAAAAGGCAGTTGTAGTCTTCGACTCCCTGTTAAGAAAAGTAACCGACTATGCTCAAACCTTAAATACCTCGATCCCAAGCGACCATGGCTTATAAATTTAAAACTGTCCTTGTGACTAGGCCTTCTGCGCCACTTTAATATCCTTAATGCCTTATAACTAGGATAAATTATAATGGAGAATGCTAATTTAAAATAACTAACAAATTAACCGATATGGTTTATATTACCATGGTTGATGAATCGTCAAAAATGGGGATACCATAATAACCTCTGAATAAATCATTGCCATTGTTTTTGTAGCAATCAAGCTACATGGCTGGATCAGAGGAGGCCAACAGCCACCCGAAGAAGAACAATGATGTTGCCAGGATTAGCATGACTGAAGCGGAACTGCAGGCACTAATAAATAGTGCTATTACTCAAGCTCTTGACAGTCAGTATAATGAATCAAATGATAACCACTCTACGACTCTATCTGTGGCTCGTATTAAGCCCCCTCCTAAATCAAATGAGTTAGAGGAAGACGATGTTCATAAGCCGTCACAACGAAGGAATGATCCGCCTAGTCAGGTCGTGCTTCACCAAGAGGCACCAACTAAGACCTGCACATATAAATATTTTGCCTCGTGCAAGCCCAGAGACTTTACAGGAGAAAAAGGAGCCATCGATTGCATGACGTGGCTCGAGGAGATGGACGCTGTTGTTGACATCAGCGGTTGTACGAAGCAAGACGTTGTGAAATTTGTTTCACAATCGTTCAAAGGAGAAGCGTTGGCATGGTGGAGATCATTGCTCCAAGCCACGGGAAAAGTCCTACTCTACAACTTATCTTGGGATCAATTTGTTGAATTAGTCAAGGAAAATTTTTGCCCTCAGCATGAGGTAGAAGAGATAGAATCAGACTTCTTGACTCTAGTCATGAAGGATTTAGATTGCCAGGCATACGTGACAAGTTTTAACACTATGTCCCGCCTAGTTCCTTATTTAGTCACCCCTGAACCTAAACGCATAGCGCGTTTTATTGGAGGCCTAGCACCAGAGATAAAGGGAAATGTTAAAGCATCTAGGCCAACCACATATAGGTCCGCAGTGGACTTGTCCCTATCTCTCACCTTAGATGCAATCAGAAATAAGTCTGTTAAGGCTTCTGGTGAGGGAAAAAGAGAAAGAGAGGAAGAGAACTCTTATCGATCTGACAAGAAGAAAAAGGGAAGTTTAAGGAACAAGAAAGATTCCGAGTTTGGGAAAAACTCAAGCCAGTCTAATAACAGACCCAAGTGTAGTAACTGCAAAAAGCAACATTCTGGAAAGTGTACAATTGACCCAGGTGCCAAACTGTGTGGAATTTGCAAAACCAAGGGTCACAAGACTTTAGATTGCAAGGAGTTGAAGAAGGCGATCTGTTACAATTGTAACGAGGAAGGGCATATCAAAACTAACTGCCCAAGGATTTTAAAGAAGCCGAGAAAGGCCAGGAAAAACAAAAGCACGAGTCTTCCAGAGGAACGCCCCGGAGGTGGTACAGAATGCTAACCATATAGCAGGTACTTTTCCTTATCAGGAAGTTTAAGCATAAATTTATTCTTCTTTATGCTAGCACATACGATTCTTTAATGAACGATAAATGTCGAGAACTGTTGTTTTCGCCCGATTAAGACTCCGACCAATGGACGCGAGATAGAAATTGGTCGATGATACCTTAGAGAATGCTCCGACGAACCTAAGATAGATATTTTATATCTATTAGGATTCACTCTTTTCTAATATCCTAATGGCAAGCTTTCAAGCTATCCAACTTTATCAATATAATAAAGACAGTTGTGACATTTCGATCCCCTGTCAAAAAGGTGATGGACTAGGCCCAGACCCTAAATGCCCTAGATGGTCTTTCATGGCCTAGGCTAAGTAAAAATTTATAAGTATACATATCTAAACAATGTTCATTAAGAATGTTTATGTTATAGTGTCCTATATGGTTTAATGGTACCATGGATAGTATATGATAAATTGCCAGGATGATGAATAGCGGTTGTCGGATTGCAATTAAGCAATTGTTTTATCAATATTAGGAACCAATATCAAGTATGGCGAACTCAGATAAGACAGCCGTGGATCGTGCTATGGATGATGCGACGCATGCCAATGATACTACAATTGTGAACCTTAGAATTTCCAAAGATGTCCTTCAAACTATGATAGACGCAGCTGTTGGAAAAGCTGTGAAGAAGGCCGCGAAAAAGTTCGAGGAGCCCAATGCTAATTGCTCAAAGTCTCATCCAAGACCACACGACCTTACTCACGAGAAGGATCTCGTCCATACCTCTAAGGCAAGGGATGAACTAAAGAGGAAAAGGGAGGAGGATGACTCCCAGAGTTCTAAGAAAAAGGACAAACAAAAGTCCAACCAGAAACCTGTATGCGAGATTTGCAAGAAGCGCCATTATGGAAAGTGCAGGTTCGAACCAAAATCCCGATCGCGGCCGAGGGCTTGTGGGATCTGCAAATCGAGGGATCATAAAACGATGGACTGCAAGTACATGAAGGATGCAGTCTGCTTCGGCTGTTATGAGAAAGGCCACATCAAGACCACGTGCCCTGAGTCTGTCAAAGGAAAGGCGGCTAAGGAAGAAAAGCCTAAAATTGAAAGCGCCTAGAATGCCTAAGCTAGTCCATAAATAATGACATCAGGTACATTCCTTGGCATTTTATCAGTAATTTAAATGCTAAGAGTTTTATTTTTATTCGGATACCAGTAAATCCTTCATAAACTATAAGTATAACAAGTTTTAAAACTTTTCATAAGGACTATATCTATATTAAGTGTAAGGTAAAACTTACAAGTAGAAAATTTACCAGAACTATTTCTCTGTTCCTGTAAGAAATCGGTAAGTCGCAAAAATGGTGGAACTGGCCGTCCCCGGAATCGAACCTGGGTCTAGGCCGCACCCTTTCGCGCGCCTAGCCAACTGAGCTAGGTGCCTAGTTTGTGAAACTTCCATTATTAATTAAATATAAGCACTTGTACAATAAACTTCCTTATCATTTATCAATGATAATTCCTGCTAAGTGTCCTGTTTTTTTTATACGGGCAATAATAAATCTTCCTGAACTATAAACTTAGCAAAATTTTTATTATATCCACAAGAAATAACTACCAAGGAAACCATAGTAACCGATTCTTATAGATCGGCAAGGAATCCTTCCGAAAATCTAAGAGCACTCTTTCTTTGCATAGAGTACGACAACATATGTTATTTTAATTATTTTTCTCATTATTTTCTATCGCCTGCGAATGCCAAACTATGTTTGATAAAAGTGTCATATGAGGATTGGCGTATCCTAGTGTGTCCCATAGATTATTTCCATGTCTGATCAGCATGGAGGTTTAATACATGGAACCCCTGAGATATCCCGATGGTCATATTGTACTAAAGTCGACTAGTAGTATTCAAGGAAGATATCCAATATAAAATGTCCTTATAAGTATCTCTACTTAGGATATCCTTGCATTATAAAGAGAATGTGTCATTTATCTGACACTGACATCGATAGATAAACCCAAGCCTGAAAATACAGACACCCCTGACGTCTCTGTGTGTCATGATTATCTTCTTCTAAGACTATCCTGTTTATCTTCCGAGAGGCAAGTAGAGTTAAGATTAACATCCCGCTTAAGGTTAGAGTGTGGTAGGAACTCCATGTTGATCATGGAATAATCGAAACCATGATTAAGTAAATTTTAAGATATAGATCCATATAGCCTGATTCAATATCCGGAGAATTCGGTATAGTTAAGTGTGAAAGACGGTTCATTTTGTTTATGCATTGATTACCACAACCCTAATTGGACAACAATTAAGAATTATCATTAGCTGCCCAGGATCGTCGATTTGATCGACTAACGCAAGGATTAACTATTCCTTGGGATTAGTTCTAAGCAATGGGTGGAATAACCATTTCAGCTTAAGATAAGTTTTTTTTTTATAATAGTCGTTATATAAGGATCAAGGTGACTCTTTTGGAGACCTTGTATAGATGAAATATCAAAACATCCGCTTGACGGACGAGACTTTGGGAAGTCCACTTATCAGGATCTGAAAGTTGAATTGGAATAAGGTTCAACAAAGATATCACCTTGGAAGGGTGTACCAATTTATTAATTATCAGACTAGTTAAGCTCTGAATATATAAAATCATACGAAGGAATCGAATGTATCGAGATCAAATAGTTTATAAGCTAAAACCTGTTTAAGGAGCTTGGCGGAGCTCGCAACACAATAACACACTAATGATTTAAGGATGTGTTTCACCAATAAGTTGAGAAGCTTTGTCACACAATGATATGCATATTTATATTATGTTGAGCAAACCGTATCGATTTAGGATCGGCAGGTTAAGAAACTCCAAAAGGATACATGACCTATTATAGAGATCAGCTGGAGTGCCATAAAGGCCCAAATGTACTGAGGAATGTTAAGTTCAGTATAGGACAGAAAGTACTCCCTTTACTTTAAGCAAATCTCGAGGTCGAGATTTCTTTTAAGGGGGTGAGGATGTAACACCTCAAAAATTTACGTCCAATAATGCATTGACACGTGTCATAAGCTTTACATATGCGAAAACATACTTTAGAGGGACTAAAATTGACAAACAGTGAAAACTATGGAACGTAAGGGTCCAAAGTGTCAACAATGGATAAATAGACTCTATAATAACCCTACATAATGTTTATAACCTTAAACGGATGGATCATGGATCATACGAAGCGGAAAATGCACGAAAGTGAGGAATTACAAACTATAGGGACTAAAAGTGTCAACATGTTGAATTTATACCTCTGAGTGAACTTTTGGCAGCCCCGAAGCTTTGTAATGCTAGAATATACTCACTAGAATGTGTGGTAAAAATTTCATGAAGTTTCGTTATCGTATGAGAAAGTTATGGCCAAAACCGTACTTGAGGGGTTAAAAGCGTCAACGTCAAATTTCATGGCTTTTCGGGTGAGCGCAAACTTATCCGAGGACATTACCATGTTGGTAAATGTCCCTAGGTTCTTAAAAACCAGATTTGAGGGTTTACGAGTCAAGATTCATAGCCAAAACCTCGCGTGCAAGGACAGGGACCAAAACTGCCAATAATTAGCAAAGTTTGGCAGCTGCCAATAAACCCAGGTGCAGCAGATTGCGAGCAGGGGCTGTTTAGTCCATTTTTTTTAGTGTAAAACAGCTGTGAGCACCTCCATTTCTCACCAATAGATGGCCATGCATGTCTAGGACACCTGGTGCACTCTTACAACTCCTGAATTCACAATAAATCTGATCAATTCATCACTTTTTTGAGGACTTGTGTAACCACCAAGAACACATACAATTTTGCAAGAACTCTCAAGGCATTCCAGGAGCAATCTGATCGACAAGGCAGCCTCCAAGTGCTTTCTAGGCTTCATTAGGACCTTTGTAAGCATTCATATCATCCTCTAATCCGTTCTAGCATAGATTATTAGTTAAAAGTCAAACCGTTGTTCATATAGTTTGACTTTTCGATTAAACGAATTTGGCTCTGTCATTTCTCAAATTGAAACCGCTTATAAGTTGGTATTTATGTGGGAAACAAACCCTCAAAAGAGTATTCTCTGATTCCCACTCTAAGCATGCTATTGTCGAGTCAAAGTTGTTCTTAAAAAGTCAACAGAAATTGTTTTTGTGAAATATAGCATAAATGGTAATGTAGATGACATGCAATCAGTTTGATCATCAAAAATAGCTTTATAATGAATGTAAGAATATGTTTTACCATGATCAACTCGACAATCTTTGGTATAAACCCGGATTGGAACCGAAAGTCTTATAAAACGACTTTTTCGTTGACTCTCGATTCGGATCCGTGCATGCATGTTTGAGATCTGTATTAGAGTTTATTTTTGACCATTTTTATTTTAGTTTAACTCTCTGAAATTTTTACATCTTGAGTCTATGCTTAACCGATTCATATGCATGTTTCCGATTATGCTTAAAAGTTGACTATTTTGCCCTTTTTGATATAAAACGTGATTTTTGGAAAAGTGAAAGAGTAGAAATCTTTATTACTAATTTATAAACTTGCACCGAAAATTTGAGATCAGTTGGTGGTCCAGATTTTGAGTTATGGCCGATATCGTAAAACTATATCTTTATGTTAAATAAACGGCGCATTTAGCGTATAACCTATTTAAGGCCACTTTTCGATATAAAACTTTTTACCCACTGATGTTATATAATATTCTGGGATTTTTGAAGATTTTTATTTAATTTTTGGCTGATCGGATCATACGTCGCTAAGTCGATTCGGTTAATGCCGGTTTTGACCGTTTAAGCCATAAAATGAGTTTTATAAGTCCTTTTGACCCCAAACCTTTTTCTACTGATTTTATTTGTTAAATAAATTATTTTGAGCACTCTGGAAAAATAAAAATCTCAGCTTTCTTTTGAAAACCCGGAAACGGCTCTAAATCGCATTTTTAGCGTTTTTAGCGCATAGTAAGCGTTATACTCGTATTAAACATATAAGACTCATACCTACTGATGTATTTAGTGTATTTTCATCTAATAACAGTAAGTATAAGTTGTTGAACTCAGATTTCCAGTTTTGACGTTTTTAGCCCTTGTGAAATTACTAAAATACCCCTGCGGTGCATAGTTTGGTTTTAAATGATAAGTTTGGTATATGGGTCATACCCTACTGTTATAATATGCCAAATTAAGTATATGTACTGTATAAATCAGACCCGAAACCCAGATTTCCAATTTAACTCTTTTATAACATTTTAAATGACCAAAATGCCATTCTAAGGCATAAATTGAGTTTAAAATTATTCGGGGCATAATAGAACATAACTTGCTGATATTATATCATATTTAAAGCATATTATCTCAGGGAACTTGCATATGACTCTTTTGGTTACTCGTTACGCACTTGTCGCGTTCGGATCGGCTTAGGTGACTAGTTCATTTATATTAGCCGAAGCGAGTCAAACTTTATCATTTTTGTCTCCAAATCCAGAATGTGTTTAGTATACCCATATTATACAAGTCTTCAAACTTGTCGGGTCTAAATCACATTCTATCCGGTCTTCGCTTAATCGTGCGTTTGAACCGTATATTTCCTTAAGACTAACCGGTCTAAGCTTTGGCTTAATTAAAGACCCGTTAGCATTCTAATTAATTATTTATGTCATCATTCCAGACTAGAGCCTTCCGGTAAATGGTACCTACGCTTACTTAAGCGAACACGGCTGAGTTATTAAATTCTTATTAATTAAGACAGGAGCTAGCTCAGGTAAATACTTTTAACTTATTTTCCCTTATACGGGCTTGGGATACGGTATTATAAAAATACCGCTTGGTCGGGTGTAGAAACCTTTTAATCGGAGATGATTAAATTGCATAATCCCGTTTTAATTCGTATTGCTTGATAACAAATAACATTGGGGGTTAATGACCGTGTCCTGGATATCCTTGGCTCATTTTAAAAAGTGAATGGCCACGACGTAAGCACAAGGTGTAGACAAAACACCTCCTGTTGCATATGTAAAACGTATACTCATTCGTAAGGGTAACTTCTTGTGAGATTATATTTGTGGTGTGTCGATTAATCTTGTCCGGCTCGTATCGTATTGTATTGTATGATCACCGGCCCTAAATGTTGGACAAACATGTAAATCGGATACAAGATTTTTATTAACAAAATTGTCCCAAGTTATAAAAGATTAATCTTGCCTCTGTGCATTTTAATCAATGTGTCAAAAGATTTTGTGCCGTTTGCACTCAAATCAATTTTTAAACTCTTTTCAAAATGAGTCAGTTAAATTGTATTTACCAGTGAAAACTGACGTATTTTTCCAAAAGGTTAAGTGACAGGTACTGAACGTAATTGGCTGGAAGCTCAGGGCGATTATAAGGAATCTTGCAAGTCCTAGGCGTCTAAAGTCTGTTGAACAATGATTATGATTATTCGATCCGCCTGTGGATCTTTTTACTTTCCGTTGTGATACTCTGATATTACTCTATATTCGGATTGTAATATATTTATCTTTTGCTTCCGCTGTGCATTCATATATTGTGTTGTTTGACTATGATGATATCAATTACGTCACGATACTCCCCCACCGGGCCCACCGGTGACACGTGGAAATTGTGTAACTGAGATTAAACACTACGGGTCAATTATAAGACCGGGCCAAGATGGTAAGACCTGTTTAAAAGATTTAAATTCCCTGTTAACATCTTAAAACATGTTAACACTCCTGGCAGATGTGATTCATTTAAAATCACACACGTCATTTTTATATAGGATTCTTCAAAAGATTCCTAACCCAGTTTAATGATCCCTGAATCCTGGGTTCACGTCATCAATTAAGATGATCATATTTTAACCATACATGGTAATATAGTGCCTACGGGCCTTGCTCAATTCTACATGAGCCAAAATACAGTGGTAGCTATGACTCCCTGTCAGATAAAGGTAATGAACTAGGTTCAAACCTCAAATGCTTTGATTCTCTGAAATCCTAGCATATAATTTAAAATTATCCTTGTGACTAGGCCTATTGTGCCAATATACCTTCATGCTTTGATTCTCTGAAATCATAGCTTATAAATTATATATGTCCTTGTGACTAGGCCTATTGTGCCAAGATACTGTCATGCTTTGATTCTCTGAAATCATAAGCTTATAATTTATAAATGTCCATGTGACCATGCCATTGGGTGCCACTGATAAAACTCTTAATGTTTTATAATTAGGATAAATTATAATAGAAATCCTAAATAAATATGATTAATAAATTAACCAAATATGGTCTCTGTCTACCATGGTTAAAGAATTTTCCTAAGGGGCAATTCCGTAATAAACATCTCTTATAAGGGAAATGCCTACGGGCTATAGTTAATGTCCTCTGAGACAAAAGACAGTGGTAGCCTACAGCTCCCTGTCAGGAAAAGGTAAAGAACTTTGATTCAAACCTTAATGCCACGATTCTCTGAAATCATGGCTTATAAATTTAACTTGTCTACGCGACTAGGCCATTTGTGCTATTATTATTAACTTATGAATTAGGATTTATGATAAAAATCCTGAATAAAATAAATATCTTTCCTTCTCTGTCAGTATGCAATTGAAGGGAATCTTAAAGGTGAAACCTAGCCTACACGGCCAAGATGGTGAAACCTACTCAAGGGATTCAGATCCTTGTTAACACCTAGGAATGTGTTAGCACTCTTGACAAATGTGATTCGGGAAAATCACAACAGTCATCCTTATATTGGATTTTTCCAATTTTCAAATCTAGCCCAGTGATTTAGAAATCATGGCTTATATCATCCTATAAGGTGATCATTTTATGAACATCCGTTAGAAGTGCCCACGGGCTAAACTTGTTGTCCGGAAAGACAACGACAGTGATGGTCTTTGACCTCCTGCCTAAAATACTAGACTATGTCCAAACATAATAGTCTATATGATCAATGCGATCATGACTAATATCATCTAATACGATGATCATATTATTTAACATCCTTTAGTGATGTCTGGCCTACGGGCTATAATATATTGTCCATTTGAGACATTGACATTGTTATCTTTATGATTCCTTGTCTAAGGTGGTGAGCTATGCTCAAGCCAAATAGTCAATATGATTAATGCAATCATGACTTATAGCATCTAATAGGATGAATCAATTATAAACATCCATGAGTGATATTTTCGCCTATAGGCCATATTATATTGTCCATGTGTGACAAAGACATTGGGATCTTTACGATTCCCTGTCCAAGGTAGTGAGCGATGCTCAAGCCTAATAGCTTATATGATCAATGCGGGCATGACAAAGATCATCAATACGATGATTAAAACATTTTTCAACATCCTTAATGATGTTTTTCCTAAAGGCTATATTATGTTGTCCAATTGAGACGAGGCAATTGTAATTTTTGTGATTCTTTGCCAAAGGGGGTGAGCTATACGCAAATCCCATAGTCTATACTATCAGTACGATCCTGACTAGTATCATCAGTATGATGATCATAATATTAACATCCCTCGAGATGAAATGCTTACGGGCTATACTTTATTATAGTGTCGGTAAGACAAAGATAGTAGTGATCTTTTCGATCCCCTGTTCAAAATGGTGTGATTATACCCAAACCTAATAGTCAATATGATCGATGTGATCATGACTAATATCATTGAATACGATGGTTATATATAAACATCCATTAGTGATGTTGAATTGGCTTACCTTTCTGCCAAAGGAATCGTCTTTCAAAGACGATGACAGTTGTAGTCTATGACTCCCTGTCCAAAGGTGAAGAACCATGTTCAAACCTTGAAGCCCTAATCTAATAAAATTGCGGCTAATAAATTTAGGTCCTTGAAAATAGACCATCGAGTCATGTTTTTAAAGTCATTCATGACAAGCCTATGTGCTATAAATTGTCATTCGAGACAAGCTAACATATTAAAATGTTAACATTCCTGGAGACATGCCTTTGTGCAAAATTTGATAAATGTCCTTATGACAAGGCCGTTTGTGCCATATCTAAATGACCTTTACGACAAGGCCTTCGTACCGTATAATCATTTATGTCCTTCGTGACTAGGCTTTATGCCATATCTTTCTACGTCCATCGAGACAAGCTTCTATGCCATATGTGTATATATAATAAAAGTCTTGTAAGGCTAGCCTTTGAGCTATTCATGATCGTCCTTGTGACAAAGACAGCTATAACATTATGGTCCCCTGTCAAGCAAGTATTGGACTCGCTCCAAACTTTGAATGCCATTGATGGTCCTGTTGTGACCTAGGCTAAATATAATGGAATACGTTCAAAAATAACATTCACTATGAATGTTCGGAACAGAATATCCCATACGGTTTATGAATGCCATGACTAATTTAAGTCAGGTCATCAGGATGATGATTAATAATGGTTAAATCTTGGTGATTGGTACCAAGTTTCGAGTATGGAAAACTCGGATGAGGTAGACGACAGTCTCAACACTATTAAAGCAACGAAAGTTAATAAAACTACAAACGTAAACCTCAATATTAATGGAGTTAACCTTCAGGCTGTGGTTGACGCAGCAAATGGAAGGACCATAGAAAGGTCATGAGACAATCCAAAGAGCCGAATTCTTCTCGCTCTAAATCTCATTCAAAACCATGTTTAAATTGCTCATGAGGAGATCTTGTTCACACTTCGTATATGAAGGATGAACCAAAAGAAGGAGAATAACTCCCAGAAATCTGAGAAAGAGAGCAAGTACATGCTTAATAAAAAGCAACGAAAGTTCAGTAAGAAGCCTGTATACCTCTGAGACTGCTTCAACATTATCAGATGGATGTTTTATATCCATTAGGAATCATTTTTCCGATGTCCTAGTTCCGTTAAACATAAGGACTCAATAAAGTGATATTAAAAAAAAAATCGATTGGTTGCCTTAAAAATCAAGCCCATATTGTGGGTAATAAGGAGCAATTAATTATCAAGACTCCTTATGAGACAACTCTCATAATTACACGTATCAGTGCGATTAATTAATATAAAAAAAAAAATGGTGGAACTGGCCGTCCCCGGAATCGAACCTGGGTCTAGGCCGGCCGCACCCTTTCGCGCGCCTAGCCAACTGAGCTAGGTGCCTAGTTTGTGAAACTTCCATTATTGATTAATTATAAGCACTTGTACAATAAACTTCCTTATCATTTATCAATGATAACTTCTGCTAAGGGTCCTGTTTTTTTAATACAGGAAATAATAAATCTTCATGAACCATAAACTTAGCAAAATTTTTATTATCATCCACAAGGTATAACTTACCAAGGAAACCATAGTAACCGATTCTTCTAGTATCGGCAAGGAATCCTTCCGAAAATCTAAGAGTACTCTTTCTTCGCATAGAGTACGACAACATATGTTATTTTAATTATTTTCTCATTGTTTTCTATCGCCTGCGAATGCCAAACTAAGTTTGATAAAAGTGTCATATGAGGATTGGCGTATCCTAGTGTGTCCCATAGATTATTTCCATGTCTGATCAGCATGGAGGTTTAATACATGGAACCCCTAAGATATCCCAATGATCATATTGTACTAAAGTCGACTAGTAGTATTCAAAGAAGATATCCAAAATGGAAATTTTTCCAAGTAAATGTTCCCGAATAAGGAATTCGTGGACTTATAACATAAAGGTGTCACTCATTTGACACGAACGATAATGGATGAACTGGAGCCTGAGATATGGAAAATCTCTGTAGCCTCCTTGTATCTTAATTATCTTCTCAAAAGTTTTCCCTGCTTACCTCCTGGAAGACAGGTAGAACTAAGATTAACATCCCGCTGTGGGCTGGAGTATTATGAAAACTCCATATTGATTATGGAAAAATCGAAACCTTGATTTAGTATGTTTTAAGACATAGGCACATATAGCCTGACTCAATCTTCTGAGGGTTTTATGTTATTAAATAAGAAAGACGGTTCATATTGCTTATGCATACATGCCGCAACCCTAATTAGGCAACGATTAAGAATTGCCATCTGCTACCCAGGATCTAAGGGTAAATTATTGGTGGATAGGCTTGAAAAAGTCCGTAGCCACCCATGTAGCTAAATGCTTGACATGTGCGCAAGTCAAAGCCGAGCGTCAAAAGCCGTCAGGCTTGCTACAACAGCCTGAACTTCCTACGTGGAAGTGGGAAATGGTAACTATAGATTTTATTACCAAGTTACCCAAGACGAGGAAAGGAAATGATACGATATGGGTTATAGTTGACCGACTGACTAAGTCAGCTCATTTCTTACCCATCAAGGAGACTTATAGCTCCGATATGTTAGCCCAGTTATACGTTGATAAGATTGTAGCCCTACACGGCATACCTGTAGCTATTATCTCTGACCGGGATACTAGATACACGTCACATTTTTGGAAGAGTTTCCAACAATCTTTGGGCACACGTTTGAATTTTAGTACGGCTTATCATCCACAGACTGACGGTCAGAGCGAGCGTACTATTCAAACGTTGGAAGACATGCTACATGCATGTGCGATCGATTTAGGTGGTAGTTGGGACAAGAACCTACCCCTAATTGAATTCTCCTACAACAATAGCTACCACACCAGCATAAAAGCTGCGCCTTTTGAGGCCTTATATGGTAGAAAGTGTAGATCGCCTATTTGTTGGGCAGAAGTTGGAGATGTCCAACTATCAGGACCAGAAATTGTTTTCGAGACAACAGACAAGATTGTCCAAATCCGCGAACGATTGAGAGCTGCCAGGGAAAGGCAGAAAAGTTATGCGGATCCACAGCGCAAAGATTTTCACTTCGAAGTAGGTGAAAAAGTGTTGCTTAAGGTATCACCCTGGAAAGGGGTGATGCGATTTGGTAAGAAAGGCAAGCTAAGCCCGAGATACATAGGACCTTTCGAGATAATCGAACGTGTCGGGTCAGTTGCTTATAAATTAAACTTGCCTGAAGAACTTAGCGCTATCCATAATGTGTTTCACATCTGTAATTTGAAGAAGTGTTCCGCTGATGGACCACCGGTTATACCGTATACGGATGTACATATAGACGAAAGCTTGAAATTTGTGGAAAAGCCGTTATCGATTGAAGACCGAAAGGTAAAGAAGCTTCGAAGGAAGCACATACCTATTGTTAAGGTCAAATGGGAGGCCCGTAGAGGTCCCGAATATACATGGGAGGTAGAATCCACGATGAAAGAAAAATACCCTCATTTGTTTCAGTAAATCTCGAGGTCGAGATTTCTTTTAAGGGGGTGAGGATGTAACACCTCGGAAAATTTCGTCCAATAATGTCTTGACACGTGTCATAAGGTTCCGGTATGTGAAAACATACTTTAGGAGGACTAAAAGTGACAAACAGTGAAAACTATGGAACGTAAGGGTCCAAAGTGTCAACAATGGATAAATAGGCTCTATGATAACCCTACATAATGTTTATAACCTTAAACGGATGGTTCATGGATCATACGACGCGGAAATTGCACAAAAGTGAAGTATTGCAAACTATAGGGGCCAAAAGTGTCAACATGTTTAATTTATACCTCTGAGTGAACTTTTGGCAGACCCGAAGCTTTGTAAAGCTAAAATATACCCACTAGAATATGTGGTAAAAATTTCATGAAGTTTCGTTATCACATGAGAAAGTTATGGCCAAAACCGTACTTGAGGGGTTAAAAGCGTCAACGTCGAATTTTATGGCTTTTCGGGCGAGCGCAAAGTTAAACGAGGACATTACCATGTTGGTAAATGTCCAAGGGTTCTTAAAAACCAGATTCGGGGGGTTTACGAGTCAAGATTCATGGCCAAATCATCGCAACCAAAGTACAGGGACCAAAACTGCAACAAATGGGCAAACTTTGGAGCTGCCAATAAACCCAGGTGCAGAATCCGCGAACAACAGCGATTTGGGTCCGAAATTAAGTGGGTAACAGCTGTTTTCACCTCCCAAAAGATCCAATAACATTGCATGCATGCCTAGGCTACAGTAACCCCTTGCAAACATCAACAATTCAGCTTTAAATCTGATCCAAAGCTCATTTTACTAAACACTTGTGTTGTGAACAAGAACTTCCAAACTTGCAAAAGCTCTCAAGCATCTCTGAAGCATTTCTGGACATCAAGGCCGATTTCTAGTGTTAGCTTAACATCAATAGGACCTTGGTAAGCTTTTAATTCGATCTCCAATCCGTTCTTGCTTTGATTATTGCTAAAAGTCAAACTGTTTTGTTCATAAGCTTTGACTTTCTGATTAAACAAGTTTCAATCAGTCATTTCTCGAATTGAAACCTGATATATGTTGGTATTTATGTGGGAAACAAACCCTCTAAAGGGTGTTATCTGAATCCCACTACATGCATGCTAATTGTCGAGTCAAACGTGATTCTAAAAAGTCAACAGAAGTGATTTTTGAGAAAAATAGCTTAAATGGTAAAATAAATGACATGCAATCTGTTTGATCTTCATAAATAGCTTTATTATGAATATAAGAATGTATTTTATCATCATCAACTCGACAATCTTTACTATAGATACGAATCGGAACCGAAAGTCCTATAAAACGACTATTTCGTAGACTATCGATTCGGATTCGTACATGCATGTTCGAGATCTGTATTGGAAAGTATTTTTGACCATTTTTATTTTGGTTAAACTTTCTGGAATTTTTGTTGATTGAGTCTATGCTTAGCCGATTAAATTGCATGTTTCCGATTATGCTTAAAAGTTGACTATTTTGCCCTTTTTGATATAAAACGTGATTTTTGGAAAAGTGAAAGGATAGAAATCTTTATTTCTAATATATAAACTTGCACCGAAAATTTCGGATCAGTTGGTGGTCCAGATTGTGAGTTATGGCCATTAGCGTAAAACTATGTTCTTAATTTACATAAACGGCCCTTTTCGCATATGACCTATTTCTGGCCACGTTTTGGTATAAAACTTTTTACCAACTGATGTATTATAATATTCTGGGAATTTTGATGATTTTTAATAAATTTTTGGCTGAACGGATCCTAGATCGCCTAGTTATTTCGGGTTATGTCGGTTTTGACCGTTTAAGCCATAAAATGAGTTTTACACATCCTTTTGACCCGAAACCTTTTTCTACTGATTTTAAATGTTAAATAAATTATTTTGAGCCTTCTGGAAATATAAAAATCTCAGCTTTCATATATAAACCCGGAAACGGCTCTAAATCGCATATTTAGCGTTTTAAGCGCATAGTAAGCGTTATACTTGTTTTAAACATGTAAGACTTATACCTACTGATGTAATTAGCATATTTTCATATAATAACAGTAAGTATAAGTATATGATCTCAGATTTCCAGTTTTGGCATTTTTAGCCCTTGTGAATTTACTAAAATACCCCTACGGTGCATAGTTTGATTTTAAATGATAAATTTGATATATGGGTCATACCCTACGGATATAATATGTTAAATGAGGTATATTTACTGTATGAACCTGACCCGAAACTCAGATTTCTAATTTGACTCTTTTATAATCTTTTAAAAAGACCAAAATGCCCTTCTAAGGCATAAATTGAGTTTAAAATTATTCCGGGCAATATAGAACATAACTTACTGATATTATATCATATTTAAAGCATATTATATCAGGGAACTTGCATTTGAATCATTTGTCTACCCGTATCGCCCTTTTTGCGTTCGGTTCGGTTTGCGTAACTAGTTTGCGTAAATTGACCGAAACGGGTCAAACGATATCATTTTTATTTCAAAATCCAGAATGTATTTAGTATACCCATATTATACAAGTATTCAAACTTGCCGGGTCTAAATCACATTCTATCCGGTCTTTCGCTTAATCGTGCGTAAACCGTATCATTCTTAAAACTAACCGGTCAAAGCTTAGGCTTAAATAAAAGACCCGTTAGGAATCTAATAGGTTAATTATAAACCTTTGTTCCAGATTAGGAGGCCCAGTAAAAGCTACCACACTTACCGTTTGTGTTACATACTTGCTCAGGTAAATACATTTTGACTTATTTTCCCTATACGGGCTTGGGGTACGGTATTTAAAATACCGCTTGATCGGGCGCACAAGTCCTGCGCCTTATGGGTGTACAGTCTTGAATAGCTTGTGCGACTTCGTTTAAACAGTCTTGTCTTACTTTAGGCTTTGAGGGGTTATTGACCGTGTCCCGGATATCCTTGGCATTATCTTACGAGATGGCCACGACCAGAGCACGGGGTGTAGGCGTACACTCGGCGTGCATAACTCTTTAATGTGGTGTGTCATTTAATCTTTAGCCCGGACAGCAGATCCCGGGCCACCAAAGATACGAGTGCATATAATTCGTTCACAAGTTTATATTGCATAATTATCCCAAGTTAATAAAAATATTTATGCCTTGTGCATTTAAATCAATTTTCAATCATTTTCAAAATGAGTCAGTCGATTTGTATTTACCAGTGTAAACTGACGTATTTTTCCCAAAAGGTTAAGTGCAGGTACTAAACGAAATAGGCTGGCTGTTTCCTAAGAGCGTCCACCATAGTCTCGCAAGCTCGGACGACAAATAAACTGATGAACAATTATCCTATTTTATTTTCGATCCGCCTGTGGATCCGTTTCAACTACTCGTGATATTTATTATTACATTATATTTATAGTTGAAATGAATCTATACTTGCTTCCGCTGTGCATTATTATATTGTGTTGTTTGTCTATGATGATACCAACGACGTCACGATACCCCCACCGGGCCCACCGGTGACACGTGGAAATTTGGGGTGTGACAGGTTGGTATCAGAGCCAACACTGAGTGAATTAAACACTATCCTAATGTGTTTAATCTCAGTTACACAATTGCACATATCTAAAACTTCTGAGTCTAGACTTAACTTAGGAATATTCTCAATCCTAATCTTGAAGTTTTGCTTCCAAATTTTTATATATTGGATACGCCGCCAAGCGAAGAAGCTGTAATAAGAATTCTCCACATCTGGAGCCTTGAAATGCTGAGCTTCGTACCGTGACCAGGATGAAACGTGCGACCAAGGAGAAAGCCTTCAAGAATTGAATGAAGAAGAAACTCCTTTGCTGAAGATCGTTTCCTCAATAGTCCTTATAAGGACATATTTACCTTTTCAGTCCCTTCGAGGACGACATTATTCCTTTTAAGTCCCGCTTAGGGCAACTTCATACTTTTATTTTTATATAATGGAATGATTAAGTTTAACTTTCATTCTAAATAAGAAATATTAAATAAATGAAAAAAAAATATTTCCTTTTTGCAAGATCTACCATTATAATAAAATGGCAAAATCTAAAAGGGCAAGACCTAGCTTCGGGTCATATTAAGACCGGCCAAGATGGCAGTTCCGCAATTTAGATTCAGATCCATATTTACACCTCAATTTAAAATTGTTCTGCTTTAATTATTAATTAAGAATCTTAAGTGTGAAACCTAGCCTACGGGTCAATTATAAGACCGGGCCAAGATGGTAAGACCTGTTTAAAAGATTTAAATTCCCTGTTAACATCTTAAAACATGTTAACACTCCTGGCAGATGTGATTCATTTAAAATCACACACGTCATTTTTATATAGGATTCTTCAAAAGATTCCTAACCCAGTTTAATGATCCCTGAATCCTGGGTTCACGTCATCAATTAAGATGATCATATTTTAACCATACATGGTAATATAGTGCCTACGGGCCTTGCTCAATTCTACATGAGCCAAAATACAGTGGTAGCTATGACTCCCTGTCAGATAAAGGTAATGAACTAGGTTCAAACCTCAAATGCTTTGATTCTCTGAAATCCTAGCATATAATTTAAAATTATCCTTGTGACTAGGCCTATTGTGCCAATATACCTTCATGCTTTGATTCTCTGAAATCATAGCTTATAAATTATATATGTCCTTGTGACTAGGCCTATTGTGCCAAGATACTGTCATGCTTTGATTCTCTGAAATCATAAGCTTATAATTTATAAATGTCCATGTGACCATGCCATTGGGTGCCACTGATAAAACTCTTAATGTTTTATAATTAGGATAAATTATAATAGAAATCCTAAATAAATATGATTAATAAATTAACCAAATATGGTCTCTGTCTACCATGGTTAAAGAATTTTCCTAAGGGGCAATTCCGTAATAAACATCTCTTATAAGGGAAATGCCTACGGGCTATAGTTAATGTCCTCTGAGACAAAAGACAGTGGTAGCCTACAGCTCCCTGTCAGGAAAAGGTAAAGAACTTTGATTCAAACCTTAATGCCACGATTCTCTGAAATCATGGCTTATAAATTTAACTTGTCTACGCGACTAGGCCATTTGTGCTATTATTATTAACTTATGAATTAGGATTTATGATAAAAAATCCTGAATAAAATAAATATCTTTCCTTCTCTGTCAGTATGCAATTGAAGGGAATCTTAAAGGTGAAACCTAGCCTACACGGCCAAGATGGTGAAACCTACTCAAGGGATTCAGATCCTTGTTAACACCTAGGAATGTGTTAGCACTCTTGACAAATGTGATTCGGGAAAATCACAACAGTCATCCTTATATTGGATTTTTCCAATTTTCAAATCTAGCCCGGTGATTTAGAAATCATGGCTTATATCATCCTATAAGGTGATCATTTTATGAACATCCGTTAGAAGTGCCCACGGGCTAAACTTGTTGTCCGGAAAGACAACGACAGTGATGGTCTTTGACCTCCTGCCTAAAATACTAGACTATGTCCAAACATAATAGTCTATATGATCAATGCGATCATGACTAATATCATCTAATACGATGATCATATTATTTAACATCCTTTAGTGATGTCTGGCCTACGGGCTATAATATATTGTCCATTTGAGACATTGACATTGTTATCTTTATGATTCCTTGTCTAAGGTGGTGAGCTATGCTCAAGCCAAATAGTCAATATGATTAATGCAATCATGACTTATAGCATCTAATAGGATGAATCAATTATAAACATCCATGAGTGATATTTTCGCCTATAGGCCATATTATATTGTCCATGTGTGACAAAGACATTGGGATCTTTACGATTCCCTGTCCAAGGTAGTGAGCGATGCTCAAGCCTAATAGCTTATATGATCAATGCGGGCATGACAAAGATCATCAATACGATGATTAAAACATTTTTCAACATCCTTAATGATGTTTTGCCTAAAGGCTATATTATGTTGTCCAATTGAGACGAGGCAATTGTAATTTTTGTGATTCTTTGCCAAAGGGGGTGAGCTATACGCAAATCCCATAGTCTATACTATCAGTACGATCCTGACTAGTATCATCAGTATGATGATCATAATATTAACATCCCTCGAGATGAAATGCTTACGGGCTATACTTTATTATAGTGTCGGTAAGACAAAGATAGTAGTGATCTTTTCGATCCCCTGTTCAAAATGGTGTGATTATACCCAAACCTAATAGTCAATATGATCGATGTGATCATGACTAATATCATTGAATACGATGGTTATATATAAACATCCATTAGTGATGTTGAATTGGCTTACCTTTCTGCCAAAGGAATCGTCTTTCAAAGACGATGACAGTTGTAGTCTATGACTCCCTGTCCAAAGGTGAAGAACCATGTTCAAACCTTGAAGCCCTAATCTAATAAAATTGCGGCTAATAAATTTAGGTCCTTGAAAATAGACCATCGAGTCATGTTTTTAAAGTCATTCATGACAAGCCTATGTGCTATAAATTGTCATTCGAGACAAGCTAACATATTAAAATGTTAACATTCCTGGAGACATGCCTTTGTGCAAAATTTGATAAATGTCCTTATGACAAGGCCGTTTGTGCCATATCTAAATGACCTTTACGACAAGGCCTTCGTACCGTATAATCATTTATGTCCTTCGTGACTAGGCTTTATGCCATATCTTTCTACGTCCATCGAGACAAGCTTCTATGCCATATGTGTATATATAATAAAAGTCTTGTAAGGCTAGCCTTTGAGCTATTCATGATCGTCCTTGTGACAAAGACAGCTATAACATTATGGTCCCCTGTCAAGCAAGTATTGGACTCGCTCCAAACTTTGAATGCCATTGATGGTCCTGTTGTGACCTAGGCTAAATATAATGGAATACGTTCAAAAATAACATTCACTATGAATGTTCGGAACAGAATATCCCATACGGTTTATGAATGCCATGACTAATTTAAGTCAGGTCATCAGGATGATGATTAATAATGGTTAAATCTTGGTGATTGGTACCAAGTTTCGAGTATGGAAAACTCGGATGAGGTAGACGACAGTCTCAACACTATTAAAGCAACGAAAGTTAATAAAACTACAAACGTAAACCTCAATATTAATGGAGTTAACCTTCAGGCTGTGGTTGACGCAGCAAATGGAAGGACCATAGAAAGGTCATGAGACAATCCAAAGAGCCGAATTCTTCTCGCTCTAAAT
Source organism: Helianthus tuberosus (assembly GCA_030545235.1). NCBI lineage: Eukaryota > Viridiplantae > Streptophyta > Magnoliopsida > Asterales > Asteraceae > Helianthus > Helianthus tuberosus. Next base: position 38,788,450 of record CM060366.1, on the reverse strand, counting down.
CTCATTCAAAACCATGTTTAAATTGCTCATGAGGAGATCTTGTTCACACTTCGTATATGAAGGATGAACCAAAAGAAGGAGAATAACTCCCAGAAATCTGAGAAAGAGAGCAAGTACAGGCTTAATAAAAAGCAACGAAAGTTCAGTAAGAAGCCTGTATACCTCTGAGACTGCTTCAACATTATCAGATGGATGTTTTATATCCATTAGGAATCATTTTTCCGATGTCCTAGTTCCGTTAAACATAAGGACTCAATAAAGTGATATTAAAAAAAAATCGATTGGTTGCCTTAAAAATCAAGCCCATATTGTGGGTAATAAGGAGCAATTAATTATCAAGACTCCTTATGAGACAACTCTCATAATTACACGTATCAGTGCGATTAATTAATATAAAAAAAAAAATGGTGGAACTGGCCGTCCCCGGAATCGAACCTGGGTCTAGGCCGGCCGCACCCTTTCGCGCGCCTAGCCAACTGAGCTAGGTGCCTAGTTTGTGAAACTTCCATTATTGATTAATTATAAGCACTTGTACAATAAACTTCCTTATCATTTATCAATGATAACTTCTGCTAAGGGTCCTGTTTTTTTAATACAGGAAATAATAAATCTTCATGAACCATAAACTTAGCAAAATTTTTATTATCATCCACAAGGTATAACTTACCAAGGAAACCATAGTAACCGATTCTTCTAGTATCGGCAAGGAATCCTTCCGAAAATCTAAGAGTACTCTTTCTTCGCATAGAGTACGACAACATATGTTATTTTAATTATTTTCTCATTGTTTTCTATCGCCTGCGAATGCCAAACTAAGTTTGATAAAAGTGTCATATGAGGATTGGCGTATCCTAGTGTGTCCCATAGATTATTTCCATGTCTGATCAGCATGGAGGTTTAATACATGGAACCCCTAAGATATCCCAATGATCATATTGTACTAAAGTCGACTAGTAGTATTCAAAGAAGATATCCAAAATGGAAATTTTTCCAAGTAAATGTTCCCGAATAAGGAATTCGTGGACTTATAACATAAAGGTGTCACTCATTTGACACGAACGATAATGGATGAACTGGAGCCTGAGATATGGAAAATCTCTGTAGCCTCCTTGTATCTTAATTATCTTCTCAAAAGTTTTCCCTGCTTACCTCCTGGAAGACAGGTAGAACTAAGATTAACATCCCGCTGTGGGCTGGAGTATTATGAAAACTCCATATTGATTATGGAAAAATCGAAACCTTGATTTAGTATGTTTTAAGACATAGGCACATATAGCCTGACTCAATCTTCTGAGGGTTTTATGTTATTAAATAAGAAAGACGGTTCATATTGCTTATGCATACATGCCGCAACCCTAATTAGGCAACGATTAAGAATTGCCATCTGCTACCCAGGATCTAAGGGTAAATTATTGGTGGATAGGCTTGAAAAAGTCCGTAGCCACCCATGTAGCTAAATGCTTGACATGTGCGCAAGTCAAAGCCGAGCGTCAAAAGCCGTCAGGCTTGCTACAACAGCCTGAACTTCCTACGTGGAAGTGGGAAATGGTAACTATAGATTTTATTACCAAGTTACCCAAGACGAGGAAAGGAAATGATACGATATGGGTTATAGTTGACCGACTGACTAAGTCAGCTCATTTCTTACCCATCAAGGAGACTTATAGCTCCGATATGTTAGCCCAGTTATACGTTGATAAGATTGTAGCCCTACACGGCATACCTGTAGCTATTATCTCTGACCGGGATACTAGATACACGTCACATTTTTGGAAGAGTTTCCAACAATCTTTGGGCACACGTTTGAATTTTAGTACGGCTTATCATCCACAGACTGACGGTCAGAGCGAGCGTACTATTCAAACGTTGGAAGACATGCTACATGCATGTGCGATCGATTTAGGTGGTAGTTGGGACAAGAACCTACCCCTAATTGAATTCTCCTACAACAATAGCTACCACACCAGCATAAAAGCTGCGCCTTTTGAGGCCTTATATGGTAGAAAGTGTAGATCGCCTATTTGTTGGGCAGAAGTTGGAGATGTCCAACTATCAGGACCAGAAATTGTTTTCGAGACAACAGACAAGATTGTCCAAATCCGCGAACGATTGAGAGCTGCCAGGGAAAGGCAGAAAAGTTATGCGGATCCACAGCGCAAAGATTTTCACTTCGAAGTAGGTGAAAAAGTGTTGCTTAAGGTATCACCCTGGAAAGGGGTGATGCGATTTGGTAAGAAAGGCAAGCTAAGCCCGAGATACATAGGACCTTTCGAGATAATCGAACGTGTCGGGTCAGTTGCTTATAAATTAAACTTGCCTGAAGAACTTAGCGCTATCCATAATGTGTTTCACATCTGTAATTTGAAGAAGTGTTCCGCTGATGGACCACCGGTTATACCGTATACGGATGTACATATAGACGAAAGCTTGAAATTTGTGGAAAAGCCGTTATCGATTGAAGACCGAAAGGTAAAGAAGCTTCGAAGGAAGCACATACCTATTGTTAAGGTCAAATGGGAGGCCCGTAGAGGTCCCGAATATACATGGGAGGTAGAATCCACGATGAAAGAAAAATACCCTCATTTGTTTCAGTAAATCTCGAGGTCGAGATTTCTTTTAAGGGGGTGAGGATGTAACACCTCGGAAAATTTCGTCCAATAATGTCTTGACACGTGTCATAAGGTTCCGGTATGTGAAAACATACTTTAGGAGGACTAAAAGTGACAAACAGTGAAAACTATGGAACGTAAGGGTCCAAAGTGTCAACAATGGATAAATAGGCTCTATGATAACCCTACATAATGTTTATAACCTTAAACGGATGGTTCATGGATCATACGACGCGGAAATTGCACAAAAGTGAAGTATTGCAAACTATAGGGGCCAAAAGTGTCAACATGTTTAATTTATACCTCTGAGTGAACTTTTGGCAGACCCGAAGCTTTGTAAAGCTAAAATATACCCACTAGAATATGTGGTAAAAATTTCATGAAGTTTCGTTATCACATGAGAAAGTTATGGCCAAAACCGTACTTGAGGGGTTAAAAGCGTCAACGTCGAATTTTATGGCTTTTCGGGCGAGCGCAAAGTTAAACGAGGACATTACCATGTTGGTAAATGTCCAAGGGTTCTTAAAAACCAGATTCGGGGGGTTTACGAGTCAAGATTCATGGCCAAATCATCGCAACCAAAGTACAGGGACCAAAACTGCAACAAATGGGCAAACTTTGGAGCTGCCAATAAACCCAGGTGCAGAATCCGCGAACAACAGCGATTTGGGTCCGAAATTAAGTGGGTAACAGCTGTTTTCACCTCCCAAAAGATCCAATAACATTGCATGCATGCCTAGGCTACAGTAACCCCTTGCAAACATCAACAATTCAGCTTTAAATCTGATCCAAAGCTCATTTTACTAAACACTTGTGTTGTGAACAAGAACTTCCAAACTTGCAAAAGCTCTCAAGCATCTCTGAAGCATTTCTGGACATCAAGGCCGATTTCTAGTGTTAGCTTAACATCAATAGGACCTTGGTAAGCTTTTAATTCGATCTCCAATCCGTTCTTGCTTTGATTATTGCTAAAAGTCAAACTGTTTTGTTCATAAGCTTTGACTTTCTGATTAAACAAGTTTCAATCAGTCATTTCTCGAATTGAAACCTGATATATGTTGGTATTTATGTGGGAAACAAACCCTCTAAAGGGTGTTATCTGAATCCCACTACATGCATGCTAATTGTCGAGTCAAACGTGATTCTAAAAAGTCAACAGAAGTGATTTTTGAGAAAAATAGCTTAAATGGTAAAATAAATGACATGCAATCTGTTTGATCTTCATAAATAGCTTTATTATGAATATAAGAATGTATTTTATCATCATCAACTCGACAATCTTTACTATAGATACGAATCGGAACCGAAAGTCCTATAAAACGACTATTTCGTAGACTATCGATTCGGATTCGTACATGCATGTTCGAGATCTGTATTGGAAAGTATTTTTGACCATTTTTATTTTGGTTAAACTTTCTGGAATTTTTGTTGATTGAGTCTATGCTTAGCCGATTAAATTGCATGTTTCCGATTATGCTTAAAAGTTGACTATTTTGCCCTTTTTGATATAAAACGTGATTTTTGGAAAAGTGAAAGGATAGAAATCTTTATTTCTAATATATAAACTTGCACCGAAAATTTCGGATCAGTTGGTGGTCCAGATTGTGAGTTATGGCCATTAGCGTAAAACTATGTTCTTAATTTACATAAACGGCCCTTTTCGCATATGACCTATTTCTGGCCACGTTTTGGTATAAAACTTTTTACCAACTGATGTATTATAATATTCTGGGAATTTTGATGATTTTTAATAAATTTTTGGCTGAACGGATCCTAGATCGCCTAGTTATTTCGGGTTATGTCGGTTTTGACCGTTTAAGCCATAAAATGAGTTTTACACATCCTTTTGACCCGAAACCTTTTTCTACTGATTTTAAATGTTAAATAAATTATTTTGAGCCTTCTGGAAATATAAAAATCTCAGCTTTCATATATAAACCCGGAAACGGCTCTAAATCGCATATTTAGCGTTTTAAGCGCATAGTAAGCGTTATACTTGTTTTAAACATGTAAGACTTATACCTACTGATGTAATTAGCATATTTTCATATAATAACAGTAAGTATAAGTATATGATCTCAGATTTCCAGTTTTGGCATTTTTAGCCCTTGTGAATTTACTAAAATACCCCTACGGTGCATAGTTTGATTTTAAATGATAAATTTGATATATGGGTCATACCCTACGGATATAATATGTTAAATGAGGTATATTTACTGTATGAACCTGACCCGAAACTCAGATTTCTAATTTGACTCTTTTATAATCTTTTAAAAAGACCAAAATGCCCTTCTAAGGCATAAATTGAGTTTAAAATTATTCCGGGCAATATAGAACATAACTTACTGATATTATATCATATTTAAAGCATATTATATCAGGGAACTTGCATTTGAATCATTTGTCTACCCGTATCGCCCTTTTTGCGTTCGGTTCGGTTTGCGTAACTAGTTTGCGTAAATTGACCGAAACGGGTCAAACGATATCATTTTTATTTCAAAATCCAGAATGTATTTAGTATACCCATATTATACAAGTATTCAAACTTGCCGGGTCTAAATCACATTCTATCCGGTCTTTCGCTTAATCGTGCGTAAACCGTATCATTCTTAAAACTAACCGGTCAAAGCTTAGGCTTAAATAAAAGACCCGTTAGGAATCTAATAGGTTAATTATAAACCTTTGTTCCAGATTAGGAGGCCCAGTAAAAGCTACCACACTTACCGTTTGTGTTACATACTTGCTCAGGTAAATACATTTTGACTTATTTTCCCTATACGGGCTTGGGGTACGGTATTTAAAATACCGCTTGATCGGGCGCACAAGTCCTGCGCCTTATGGGTGTACAGTCTTGAATAGCTTGTGCGACTTCGTTTTAAACAGTCTTGTCTTACTTTAGGCTTTGGGGGGTTATTGACCGTGTCCCGGATATCCTTGGCATTATCTTACGAGATGGCCACGACCAGAGCACGGGGTGTAGGCGTACACTCGGCGTGCATAACTCTTTAATGTGGTGTGTCATTTAATCTTTAGCCCGGACAGCAGATCCCGGGCCACCAAAGATACGAGTGCATATAATTCGTTCACAAGTTTATATTGCATAATTATCCAAGTTAATAAAAATATTTATGCCTTGTGCATTTAAATCAATTTTCAATCATTTTCAAAATGAGTCAGTCGATTTGTATTTACCAGTGTAAACTGACGTATTTTTCCCAAAAGGTTAAGTGCAGGTACTAAACGAAATAGGCTGGCTGTTTCCTAAGAGCGTCCACCATAGTCTCGCAAGCTCGGACGACAAATAAACTGATGAACAATTATCCTATTTTATTTTCGATCCGCCTGTGGATCCGTTTCAACTACTCGTGATATTTATTATTACATTATATTTATAGTTGAAATGAATCTATACTTGCTTCCGCTGTGCATTATTATATTGTGTTGTTTGTCTATGATGATACCAACGACGTCACGATACCCCCACCGGGCCCACCGGTGACACGTGGAAATTTGGGGTGTGTGACAGGTTGGTATCAGAGCCAACACTGAGTGAATTAAACACTATCCTAATGTGTTTAATCTCAGTTACACAATTGCACATATCTAAAACTTCTGAGTCTAGACTTAACTTAGGAATATTCTCAATCCTAATCTTGAAGTTTTGCTTCCAAATTTTTATATATTGGATACGCCGCCAAGCGAAGAAGCTGTAATAAGAATTCTCCACATCTGGAGCCTTGAAATGCTGAGCTTCGTACCGTGACCAGGATGAAACGTGTGACCAAGGAGAAAGCCTTCAAGAATTGAATGAAGAAGAAACTCCTTTGCTGAAGATCGTTTCCTCAATAGTCCTTATAAGGACATATTTACCTTTTCAGTCCCTTCGAGGACGACATTATTCCTTTTAAGTCCCGCTTAGGGCAACTTCATACTTTTATTTTTATATAATGGAATGATTAAGTTTAACTTTCATTCTAAATAAGAAATATTAAATAAATGAAAAAAAAATATTTCCTTTTTGCAAGATCTACCATTATAATAAAATGGCAAAATCTAAAAGGGCAAGACCTAGCTTCGGGTCATATTAAGACCGGCCAAGATGGCAGTTCCGCAATTTAGATTCAGATCCATATTTACACCTCAATTTAAAATTGGTTCTGCTTTAATTATTAATTAAGAATCTTAAGTGTGAAACCTAGCCTACGGGTCAATTATAAGACCGGGCCAAGATGGTAAGACCTGTTTAAAAGATTTAAATTCCCTGTTAACATCTTAAAACATGTTAACACTCCTGGCAGATGTGATTCATTTAAAATCACACACGTCATTTTTATATAGGATTCTTCAAAAGATTCCTAACCCAGTTTAATGATCCCTGAATCCTGGGTTCACGTCATCAATTAAGATGATCATATTTTAACCATACATGGTAATATAGTGCCTACGGGCCTTGCTCAATTCTACATGAGCCAAAATACAGTGGTAGCTATGACTCCCTGTCAGATAAAGGTAATGAACTAGGTTCAAACCTCAAATGCTTTGATTCTCTGAAATCCTAGCATATAATTTAAAATTATCCTTGTGACTAGGCCTATTGTGCCAATATACCTTCATGCTTTGATTCTCTGAAATCATAGCTTATAAATTATATATGTCCTTGTGACTAGGCCTATTGTGCCAAGATACTGTCATGCTTTGATTCTCTGAAATCATAAGCTTATAATTTATAAATGTCCATGTGACCATGCCATTGGGTGCCACTGATAAAACTCTTAATGTTTTATAATTAGGATAAATTATAATAGAAATCCTAAATAAATATGATTAATAAATTAACCAAATATGGTCTCTGTCTACCATGGTTAAAGAATTTTCCTAAGGGGCAATTCCGTAATAAACATCTCTTATAAGGGAAATGCCTACGGGCTATAGTTAATGTCCTCTGAGACAAAAGACAGTGGTAGCCTACAGCTCCCTGTCAGGAAAAGGTAAAGAACTTTGATTCAAACCTTAATGCCACGATTCTCTGAAATCATGGCTTATAAATTTAACTTGTCTACGCGACTAGGCCATTTGTGCTATTATTATTAAATGAATTAGGATTTATGATAAAAAATCCTGAATAAAATAAATATCTTTCCTTCTCTGTCAGTATGCAATTGAAGGGAATCTTAAAGGTGAAACCTAGCCTACACGGCCAAGATGGTGAAACCTACTCAAGGGATTCAGATCCTTGTTAACACCTAGGAATGTGTTAGCACTCTTGACAAATGTGATTCGGGAAAATCACAACAGTCATCCTTATATTGGATTTTTCCAATTTTCAAATCTAGCCCGGTGATTTAGAAATCATGGCTTATATCATCCTATAAGGTGATCATTTTATGAACATCCGTTAGAAGTGCCCACGGGCTAAACTTGTTGTCCGGAAAGACAACGACAGTGATGGTCTTTGACCTCCTGCCTAAAATACTAGACTATGTCCAAACATAATAGTCTATATGATCAATGCGATCATGACTAATATCATCTAATACGATGATCATATTATTTAACATCCTTTAGTGATGTCTGGCCTACGGGCTATAATATATTGTCCATTTGAGACATTGACATTGTTATCTTTATGATTCCTTGTCTAAGGTGGTGAGCTATGCTCAAGCCAAATAGTCAATATGATTAATGCAATCATGACTTATAGCATCTAATAGGATGAATCAATTATAAACATCCATGAGTGATATTTTCGCCTATAGGCCATATTATATTGTCCATGTGTGACAAAGACATTGGGATCTTTACGATTCCCTGTCCAAGGTAGTGAGCGATGCTCAAGCCTAATAGCTTATATGATCAATGCGGGCATGACAAAGATCATCAATACGATGATTAAAACATTTTTCAACATCCTTAATGATGTTTTGCCTAAAGGCTATATTATGTTGTCCAATTGAGACGAGGCAATTGTAATTTTTGTGATTCTTTGCCAAAGGGGGTGAGCTATACGCAAATCCCATAGTCTATACTATCAGTACGATCCTGACTAGTATCATCAGTATGATGATCATAATATTAACATCCCTCGAGATGAAATGCTTACGGGCTATACTTTATTATAGTGTCGGTAAGACAAAGATAGTAGTGATCTTTTCGATCCCCTGTTCAAAATGGTGTGATTATACCCAAACCTAATAGTCAATATGATCGATGTGATCATGACTAATATCATTGAATACGATGGTTATATATAAACATCCATTAGTGATGTTGAATTGGCTTACCTTTCTGCCAAAGGAATCGTCTTTCAAAGACGATGACAGTTGTAGTCTATGACTCCCTGTCCAAAGGTGAAGAACCATGTTCAAACCTTGAAGCCCTAATCTAATAAAATTGCGGCTAATAAATTTAGGTCCTTGAAAATAGACCATCGAGTCATGTTTTTAAAGTCATTCATGACAAGCCTATGTGCTATAAATTGTCATTCGAGACAAGCTAACATATTAAAATGTTAACATTCCTGGAGACATGCCTTTGTGCAAAATTTGATAAATGTCCTTATGACAAGGCCGTTTGTGCCATATCTAAATGACCTTTACGACAAGGCCTTCGTACCGTATAATCATTTATGTCCTTCGTGACTAGGCTTTATGCCATATCTTTCTACGTCCATCGAGACAAGCTTCTATGCCATATGTGTATATATAATAAAAGTCTTGTAAGGCTAGCCTTTGAGCTATTCATGATCGTCCTTGTGACAAAGACAGCTATAACATTATGGTCCCCTGTCAAGCAAGTATTGGACTCGCTCCAAACTTTGAATGCCATTGATGGTCCTGTTGTGACCTAGGCTAAATATAATGGAATACGTTCAAAAATAACATTCACTATGAATGTTCGGAACAGAATATCCCATACGGTTTATGAATGCCATGACTAATTTAAGTCAGGTCATCAGGATGATGATTAATAATGGTTAAATCTTGGTGATTGGTACCAAGTTTCGAGTATGGAAAACTCGGATGAGGTAGACGACAGTCTCAACACTATTAAAGCAACGAAAGTTAATAAAACTACAAACGTAAACCTCAATATTAATGGAGTTAACCTTCAGGCTGTGGTTGACGCAGCAAATGGAAGGACCATAGAAAGGTCATGAGACAATCCAAAGAGCCGAATTCTTCTCGCTCTAAATCTCATTCAAAACCATGTTTAAATTGCTCATGAGGAGATCTTGTTCACACTTCGTATATGAAGGATGAACCAAAAGAAGGAGAATAACTCCCAGAAATCTGAGAAAGAGAGCAAGTACAGGCTTAATAAAAAGCAACGAAAGTTCAGTAAGAAGCCTGTATACCTCTGAGACTGCTTCAACATTATCAGATGGATGTTTTATATCCATTAGGAATCATTTTTCCGATGTCCTAGTTCCGTTAAACATAAGGACTCAATAAAGTGATATTAAAAAAAAAATCGATTGGTTGCCTTAAAAATCAAGCCCATATTGTGGGTAATAAGGAGCAATTAATTATCAAGACTCCTTATGAGACAACTCTCATAATTACACGTATCAGTGCGATTAATTAATATAAAAAAAATGGTGGAACTGGCCGTCCCCGGAATCGAACCTGGGTCTAGGCCGGCCGCACCCTTTCGCGCGCCTAGCCAACTGAGCTAGGTGCCTAGTTTGTGAAACTTCCATTATTGATTAATTATAAGCACTTGTACAATAAACTTCCTTATCATTTATCAATGATAACTTCTGCTAAGGGTCCTGTTTTTTTAATACAGGAAATAATAAATCTTCATGAACCATAAACTTAGCAAAATTTTTATTATCATCCACAAGGTATAACTTACCAAGGAAACCATAGTAACCGATTCTTCTAGTATCGGCAAGGAATCCTTCCGAAAATCTAAGAGTACTCTTTCTTCGCATAGAGTACGACAACATATGTTATTTTAATTATTTTCTCATTGTTTTCTATCGCCTGCGAATGCCAAACTAAGTTTGATAAAAGTGTCATATGAGGATTGGCGTATCCTAGTGTGTCCCATAGATTATTTCCATGTCTGATCAGCATGGAGGTTTAATACATGGAACCCCTAAGATATCCCAATGATCATATTGTACTAAAGTCGACTAGTAGTATTCAAAGAAGATATCCAAAATGGAAATTTTTCCAAGTAAATGTTCCCGAATAAGGAATTCGTGGACTTATAACATAAAGGTGTCACTCATTTGACACGAACGATAATGGATGAACTGGAGCCTGAGATATGGAAAATCTCTGTAGCCTCCTTGTATCTTAATTATCTTCTCAAAAGTTTTCCCTGCTTACCTCCTGGAAGACAGGTAGAACTAAGATTAACATCCCGCTGTGGGCTGGAGTATTATGAAAACTCCATATTGATTATGGAAAAATCGAAACCTTGATTTAGTATGTTTTAAGACATAGGCACATATAGCCTGACTCAATCTTCTGAGGGTTTTATGTTATTAAATAAGAAAGACGGTTCATATTGCTTATGCATACATGCCGCAACCCTAATTAGGCAACGATTAAGAATTGCCATCTGCTACCCAGGATCTAAGGGTAAATTATTGGTGGATAGGCTTGAAAAAGTCCGTAGCCACCCATGTAGCTAAATGCTTGACATGTGCGCAAGTCAAAGCCGAGCGTCAAAAGCCGTCAGGCTTGCTACAACAGCCTGAACTTCCTACGTGGAAGTGGGAAATGGTAACTATAGATTTTATTACCAAGTTACCCAAGACGAGGAAAGGAAATGATACGATATGGGTTATAGTTGACCGACTGACTAAGTCAGCTCATTTCTTACCCATCAAGACGACTTATGTTAGCCCAGTTACGTGATAATTGTAGCCCTACACGGTCGAGTAATCTGTGAGCCCTTACGATTCTACTTAACGTACCTGGATACTAGATACACGTCACATTTTTGGAAGAGTTTCCAACAATCTTTGGGCACACGTTTGAATTTTAGTACGGCTTATCATCCACAGACTGACGGTCAGAGCGAGCGTACTATTCAAACGTTGGAAGACATGCTACATGCATGTGCGATCGATTTAGGTGGTAGTTGGGACAAGAACCTACCCCTAATTGAATTCTCCTACAACAATAGCTACCACACCAGCATAAAAGCTGCGCCTTTTGAGGCCTTATATGGTAGAAAGTGTAGATCGCCTATTTGTTGGGCAGAAGTTGGAGATGTCCAACTATCAGGACCAGAAATTGTTTTCGAGACAACAGACAAGATTGTCCAAATCCGCGAACGATTGAGAGCTGCCAGGGAAAGGCAGAAAAGTTATGCGGATCCACAGCGCAAAGATTTTCACTTCGAAGTAGGTGAAAAAGTGTTGCTTAAGGTATCACCCTGGAAAGGGGTGATGCGATTTGGTAAGAAAGGCAAGCTAAGCCCGAGATACATAGGACCTTTCGAGATAATCGAACGTGTCGGGTCAGTTGCTTATAAATTAAACTTGCCTGAAGAACTTAGCGCTATCCATAATGTGTTTCACATCTGTAATTTGAAGAAGTGTTCCGCTGATGGACCACCGGTTATACCGTATACGGATGTACATATAGACGAAAGCTTGAAATTTGTGGAAAAGCCGTTATCGATTGAAGACCGAAAGGTAAAGAAGCTTCGAAGGAAGCACATACCTATTGTTAAGGTCAAATGGGAGGCCCGTAGAGGTCCCGAATATACATGGGAGGTAGAATCCACGATGAAAGAAAAATACCCTCATTTGTTTCAGTAAATCTCGAGGTCGAGATTTCTTTTAAGGGGGTGAGGATGTAACACCTCGGAAAATTTCGTCCAATAATGTCTTGACACGTGTCATAAGGTTCCGGTATGTGAAAACATACTTTAGGAGGACTAAAAGTGACAAACAGTGAAAACTATGGAACGTAAGGGTCCAAAGTGTCAACAATGGATAAATAGGCTCTATGATAACCCTACATAATGTTTATAACCTTAAACGGATGGTTCATGGATCATACGACGCGGAAATTGCACAAAAGTGAAGTATTGCAAACTATAGGGGCCAAAAGTGTCAACATGTTTAATTTATACCTCTGAGTGAACTTTTGGCAGACCCGAAGCTTTGTAAAGCTAAAATATACCCACTAGAATATGTGGTAAAAATTTCATGAAGTTTCGTTATCACATGAGAAAGTTATGGCCAAAACCGTACTTGAGGGGTTAAAAGCGTCAACGTCGAATTTTATGGCTTTTCGGGCGAGCGCAAAGTTAAACGAGGACATTACCATGTTGGTAAATGTCCAAGGGTTCTTAAAAACCAGATTCGGGGGTTTACGAGTCAAGATTCATGGCCAAATCATCGCAACCAAAGTACAGGGACCAAAACTGCAACAAATGGGCAAACTTTGGAGCTGCCAATAAACCCAGGTGCAGAATCCGCGAACAGCAGCGATTTGGGTCCGAAATTAAGTGGGTAACAGCTGTTTTCACCTCCCAAAAGATCCAATAACATTGCATGCATGCCTAGGCTACAGTAACCCCTTGCAAACATCAACAATTCAGCTTTAAATCTGATCCAAAGCTCATTTTACTAAACACTTGTGTTGTGAACAAGAACTTCCAAACTTGCAAAAGCTCTCAAGCATCTCTGAAGCATTTCTGGACATCAAGGCCGATTTCTAGTGTTAGCTTAACATCAATAGGACCTTGGTAAGCTTTTAATTCGATCTCCAATCCGTTCTTGCTTTGATTATTGCTAAAAGTCAAACTGTTTTGTTCATAAGCTTTGACTTTCTGATTAAACAAGTTTCAATCAGTCATTTCTCGAATTGAAACCTGATATATGTTGGTATTTATGTGGGAAACAAACCCTCTAAAGGGTGTTATCTGAATCCCACTACATGCATGCTAATTGTCGAGTCAAACGTGATTCTAAAAAGTCAACAGAAGTGATTTTTGAGAAAAATAGCTTAAATGGTAAAATAAATGACATGCAATCTGTTTGATCTTCATAAATAGCTTTATTATGAATATAAGAATGTATTTTATCATCATCAACTCGACAATCTTTACTATAGATACGAATCGGAACCGAAAGTCCTATAAAACGACTATTTCGTAGACTATCGATTCGGATTCGTACATGCATGTTCGAGATCTGTATTGGAAAGTATTTTTGACCATTTTTATTTTGGTTAAACTTTCTGGAATTTTTGTTGATTGAGTCTATGCTTAGCCGATTAAATTGCATGTTTCCGATTATGCTTAAAAGTTGACTATTTTGCCCTTTTTGATATAAAACGTGATTTTTGGAAAAGTGAAAGGATAGAAATCTTTATTTCTAATATATAAACTTGCACCGAAAATTTCGGATCAGTTGGTGGTCCAGATTGTGAGTTATGGCCATTAGCGTAAAACTATGTTCTTAATTTACATAAACGGCCCTTTTCGCATATGACCTATTTCTGGCCACGTTTTGGTATAAAACTTTTTACCAACTGATGTATTATAATATTCTGGGAATTTTGATGATTTTTAATAAATTTTTGGCTGAACGGATCCTAGATCGCCTAGTTATTTCGGGTTATGTCGGTTTTGACCGTTTAAGCCATAAAATGAGTTTTACACATCCTTTTGACCCGAAACCTTTTTCTACTGATTTTAAATGTTAAATAAATTATTTTGAGCCTTCTGGAAATATAAAAATCTCAGCTTTCATATATAAACCCGGAAACGGCTCTAAATCGCATATTTAGCGTTTTAAGCGCATGGTAAGCGTTATACTTGTTTTAAACATGTAAGACTTATACCTACTGATGTAATTAGCATATTTTCATATAATAACAGTAAGTATAAGTATATGATCTCAGATTTCCAGTTTTGGCATTTTTAGCCCTTGTGAATTTACTAAAATACCCCTACGGTGCATAGTTTGATTTTAAATGATAAATTTGATATATGGGTCATACCCTACGGATATAATATGTTAAATGAGGTATATTTACTGTATGAACCTGACCCGAAACTCAGATTTCTAATTTGACTCTTTTATAATCTTTTAAAAAGACCAAAATGCCCTTCTAAGGCATAAATTGAGTTTAAAATTATTCCAGGCAATATAGAACATAACTTACTGATATTATATCATATTTAAAGCATATTATATCAGGGAACTTGCATTTGAATCATTTGTCTACCCGTATCGCCCTTTTTGCGTTCGGTTCGGTTTGCGTAACTAGTTTGCGTAAATTGACCGAAACGGGTCAAACGATATCATTTTTATTTCAAAATCCAGAATGTATTTAGTATACCCATATTATACAAGTATTCAAACTTGCCGGGTCTAAATCACATTCTATCCGGTCTTTCGCTTAATCGTGCGTAAACCGTATCATTCTTAAAACTAACCGGTCAAAGCTTAGGCTTAAATAAAAGACCCGTTAGGAATCTAATAGGTTAATTATAAACCTTTGTTCTAGATTAGGAGGCCCAGTAAAAGCTACCACACTTACCGTTTGTGTTACATACTTGCTCAGGTAAATACATTTTGACTTATTTTCCCTATACGGGCTTGGGGTACGGTATTTAAAATACCGCTTGATCGGGCGCACAAGTCCTGTGCCTTATGGGTGTACAGTCTTGAATAGCTTGTGCGACTTCGTTTAAACAGTCTTGTCTTACTTTAGGCTTTGGGGGGTTATTGACCGTGTCCCGGATATCCTTGGCATTATCTTACGAGATGGCCACGACCAGAGCACGGGGTGTAGGCGTACACTCGGCGTGCATAACTCTTTAATGTGGTGTGTCATTTAATCTTTAGCCCGGACAGCAGATCCCGGGCCACCAAAGATACGAGTGCATATAATTCGTTCACAAGTTTATATTGCATAATTATCCCAAGTTAATAAAAATATTTATGCCTTGTGCATTTAAATCAATTTTCAATCATTTTCAAAATGAGTCAGTCGATTTGTATTTACCAGTGTAAACTGACGTATTTTTCCCAAAAGGTTAAGTGCAGGTACTAAACGAAATAGGCTGGCTGTTTCCTAAGAGCGTCCACCATAGTCTCGCAAGCTCGGACGACAAATATCTGTTGAACAATATTTTATCTTATTTGTATTTGATCCGCCTGTGGATCCGGACGACAAATAAACTGATGAACAATTATCCTATTTTATTTTCGATCCGCCTGTGGATCCGTTTCAACTACTCGTGATATTTATTATTACATTATATTTATAGTTAAAATGAATCTATACTTGCTTCCGCTGTGCATTATTATATTGTGTTGTTTGTCTATGATGATACCAACGACGTCACGATACCCCCACCGGGCCCACCGGTGACACGTGGAAATTTGGGGTGTGACAGGTTGGTATCAGAGCCAACTCTGAGTGAATTAAACACTAACCTTAGTGTTTAATCTCAGTTACACAATTGCACATATCTAAAACTTCTGAGTCTAGACTTAACTTAGGAATATTCTCAATCCTAATCTTGAAGTTTTGCTTCCAAATTTTTATATATTGGATACGCCGCCAAGCGAAGAAGCTGTAATAAGAATTCTCCACATCTGGAGCCTTGAAATGCTGAGCTTCGTACCGCGACCAGGATGAAACGTGCGACCAAGGAGAAAGCCTTCAAGAATTGAATGAAGAAGAAACTCCTTTGCTGAAGATCGTTTCCTCAATAGTCCTTATAAGGACATATTTACCTTTTCAGTCCCTTCGAGGACGACATTATTCCTTTTAAGTCCCGCTTAGGGCAACTTCATACTTTTATTTTTATATAATGGAATGATTAAGTTTAAACTTTCATTCTAAATAAGAAATATTAAATAAATGAAAAAAAAATATTTCCTTTTTGCAAGATCTACCATTATAATAAAATGGCAAAATCTAAAAGGGCAAGACCTAGCTTCGGGTCATATTAAGACCGGCCAAGATGGCAGTTCCGCAATTTAGATTCAGATCCATATTTACACCTCAATTTAAAATTGTTCTGCTTTAATTATTAATTAAGAATCTTAAGTGTGAAACCTAGCCTACGGGTCAATTATAAGACCGGGCCAAGATGGTAAGACCTGTTTAAAAGATTTAAATTCCCTGTTAACATCTTAAAACATGTTAACACTCCTGGCAGATGTGATTCATTTAAAATCACACACGTCATTTTTATATAGGATTCTTCAAAAGATTCCTAACCCAGTTTAATGATCCCTGAATCCTGGGTTCACGTCATCAATTAAGATGATCATATTTTAACCATACATGGTAATATAGTGCCTACGGGCCTTGCTCAATTCTACATGAGCCAAAATACAGTGGTAGCTATGACTCCCTGTCAGATAAAGGTAATGAACTAGGTTCAAACCTCAAATGCTTTGATTCTCTGAAATCCTA
This sequence comes from Helianthus tuberosus, assembly GCA_030545235.1. Lineage (NCBI taxonomy): Eukaryota > Viridiplantae > Streptophyta > Magnoliopsida > Asterales > Asteraceae > Helianthus > Helianthus tuberosus. Next base: position 38,771,427 of record CM060366.1, on the reverse strand, counting down.
GCATATAATTTAAAATTATCCTTGTGACTAGGCCTATTGTGCCAATATACCTTCATGCTTTGATTCTCTGAAATCATAGCTTATAAATTATATATGTCCTTGTGACTAGGCCTATTGTGCCAAGATACTGTCATGCTTTGATTCTCTGAAATCATAAGCTTATAATTTATAAATGTCCATGTGACCATGCCATTGGGTGCCACTGATAAAACTCTTAATGTTTTATAATTAGGATAAATTATAATAGAAATCCTAAATAAATATGATTAATAAATTAACCAAATATGGTCTCTGTCTACCATGGTTAAAGAATTTTCCTAAGGGGCAATTCCGTAATAAACATCTCTTATAAGGGAAATGCCTACGGGCTATAGTTAATGTCCTCTGAGACAAAAGACAGTGGTAGCCTACAGCTCCCTGTCAGGAAAAGGTAAAGAACTTTGATTCAAACCTTAATGCCACGATTCTCTGAAATCATGGCTTATAAATTTAACTTGTCTACGCGACTAGGCCATTTGTGCTATTATTATTAACTTATGAATTAGGATTTATGATAAAAATCCTGAATAAAATAAATATCTTTCCTTCTCTGTCAGTATGCAATTGAAGGGAATCTTAAAGGTGAAACCTAGCCTACACGGCCAAGATGGTGAAACCTACTCAAGGGATTCAGATCCTTGTTAACACCTAGGAATGTGTTAGCACTCTTGACAAATGTGATTCGGGAAAATCACAACAGTCATCCTTATATTGGATTTTTCCAATTTTCAAATCTAGCCCAGTGATTTAGAAATCATGGCTTATATCATCCTATAAGGTGATCATTTTATGAACATCCGTTAGAAGTGCCCACGGGCTAAACTTGTTGTCCGGAAAGACAACGACAGTGATGGTCTTTGACCTCCTGCCTAAAATACTAGACTATGTCCAAACATAATAGTCTATATGATCAATGCGATCATGACTAATATCATCTAATACGATGATCATATTATTTAACATCCTTTAGTGATGTCTGGCCTACGGGCTATAATATATTGTCCATTTGAGACATTGACATTGTTATCTTTATGATTCCTTGTCTAAGGTGGTGAGCTATGTTCAAGCCAAATAGTCAATATGATTAATGCAATCATGACTTATAGCATCTAATAGGATGAATCAATTATAAACATCCATGAGTGATATTTTCGCCTATAGGCCATATTATATTGTCCATGTGTGACAAAGACATTGGGATCTTTACGATTCCCTGTCCAAGGTAGTGAGCGATGCTCAAGCCTAATAGCTTATATGATCAATGCGGGCATGACAAAGATCATCAATACGATGATTAAAACATTTTTCAACATCCTTAATGATGTTTTGCCTAAAGGCTATATTATGTTGTCCAATTGAGACGAGGCAATTGTAATTTTTGTGATTCTTTGCCAAAGGGGGTGAGCTATACGCAAATCCCATAGTCTATACTATCAGTACGATCCTGACTAGTATCATCAGTATGATGATCATAATATTAACATCCCTCGAGATGAAATGCTTACGGGCTATACTTTATTATAGTGTCGGTAAGACAAAGATAGTAGTGATCTTTTCGATCCCCTGTTCAAAATGGTGTGATTATACCCAAACCTAATAGTCAATATGATCGATGTGATCATGACTAATATCATTGAATACGATGGTTATATATAAACATCCATTAGTGATGTTGAATTGGCTTACCTTTCTGCCAAAGGAATCGTCTTTCAAAGACGATGACAGTTGTAGTCTATGACTCCCTGTCCAAAGGTGAAGAACCATGTTCAAACCTTGAAGCCCTAATCTAATAAAATTGCGGCTAATAAATTTAGGTCCTTGAAAATAGACCATCGAGTCATGTTTTTAAAGTCATTCATGACAAGCCTATGTGCTATAAATTGTCATTCGAGACAAGCTAACATATTAAAATGTTAACATTCCTGGAGACATGCCTTTGTGCAAAATTTGATAAATGTCCTTATGACAAGGCCGTTTGTGCCATATCTAAATGACCTTTACGACAAGGCCTTCGTACCGTATAATCATTTATGTCCTTCGTGACTAGGCTTTATGCCATATCTTTCTACGTCCATCGAGACAAGCTTCTATGCCATATGTGTATATATAATAAAAGTCTTGTAAGGCTAGCCTTTGAGCTATTCATGATCGTCCTTGTGACAAAGACAGCTATAACATTATGGTCCCCTGTCAAGCAAGTATTGGACTCGCTCCAAACTTTGAATGCCATTGATGGTCCTGTTGTGACCTAGGCTAAATATAATGGAATACGTTCAAAAATAACATTCACTATGAATGTTCGGAACAGAATATCCCATACGGTTTATGAATGCCATGACTAATTTAAGTCAGGTCATCAGGATGATGATTAATAATGGTTAAATCTTGGTGATTGGTACCAAGTTTCGAGTATGGAAAACTCGGATGAGGTAGACGACAGTCTCAACACTATTAAAGCAACGAAAGTTAATAAAACTACAAACGTAAACCTCAATATTAATGGAGTTAACCTTCAGGCTGTGGTTGACGCATCAAATGGAAGGACCATAGAAAGGTCATGAGACAATCCAAAGAGCCGAATTCTTCTCGCTCTAAATCTCATTCAAAACCATGTTTAAATTGCTCATGAGGAGATCTTGTTCACACTTCGTATATGAAGGATGAACCAAAAGAAGGAGAATAACTCCCAGAAATCTGAGAAAGAGAGCAAGTACAGGCTTAATAAAAAGCAACGAAAGTTCAGTAAGAAGCCTGTATACCTCTGAGACTGCTTCAACATTATCAGATGGATGTTTTATATCCATTAGGAATCATTTTTCCGATGTCCTAGTTCCGTTAAACATAAGGACTCAATAAAGTGATATTAAAAAAAAAATCGATTGGTTGCCTTAAAAATCAAGCCCATATTGTGGGTAATAAGGAGCAATTAATTATCAAGACTCCTTATGAGACAACTCTCATAATTACACGTATCAGTGCGATTAATTAATATAAAAAAAATGGTGGAACTGGCCGTCCCCGGAATCGAACCTGGGTCTAGGCCGGCCGCACCCTTTCGCGCGCCTAGCCAACTGAGCTAGGTGCCTAGTTTGTGAAACTTCCATTATTGATTAATTATAAGCACTTGTACAATAAACTTCCTTATCATTTATCAATGATAACTTCTGCTAAGGGTCCTGTTTTTTTAATACAGGAAATAATAAATCTTCATGAACCATAAACTTAGCAAAATTTTTATTATCATCCACAAGGTATAACTTACCAAGGAAACCATAGTAACCGATTCTTCTAGTATCGGCAAGGAATCCTTCCGAAAATCTAAGAGTACTCTTTCTTCGCATAGAGTACGACAACATATGTTATTTTAATTATTTTCTCATTGTTTTCTATCGCCTGCGAATGCCAAACTAAGTTTGATAAAAGTGTCATATGAGGATTGGCGTATCCTAGTGTGTCCCATAGATTATTTCCATGTCTGATCAGCATGGAGGTTTAATACATGGAACCCCTAAGATATCCCAATGATCATATTGTACTAAAGTCGACTAGTAGTATTCAAAGAAGATATCCAAAATGGAAATTTTTCCAAGTAAATGTTCCCGAATAAGGAATTCGTGGACTTATAACATAAAGGTGTCACTCATTTGACACGAACGATAATGGATGAACTGGAGCCTGAGATATGGAAAATCTCTGTAGCCTCCTTGTATCTTAATTATCTTCTCAAAAGTTTTCCCTGCTTACCTCCTGGAAGACAGGTAGAACTAAGATTAACATCCCGCTGTGGGCTGGAGTATTATGAAAACTCCATATTGATTATGGAAAAATCGAAACCTTGATTTAGTATGTTTTAAGACATAGGCACATATAGCCTGACTCAATCTTCTGAGGGTTTTATGTTATTAAATAAGAAAGACGGTTCATATTGCTTATGCATACATGCCGCAACCCTAATTAGGCAACGATTAAGAATTGCCATCTGCTACCCAGGATCTAAGGGTAAATTATTGGTGGATAGGCTTGAAAAAGTCCGTAGCCACCCATGTAGCTAAATGCTTGACATGTGCGCAAGTCAAAGCCGAGCGTCAAAAGCCGTCAGGCTTGCTACAACAGCCTGAACTTCCTACGTGGAAGTGGGAAATGGTAACTATAGATTTTATTACCAAGTTACCCAAGACGAGGAAAGGAAATGATACGATATGGGTTATAGTTGACCGACTGACTAAGTCAGCTCATTTCTTACCCATCAAGGAGACTTATAGCTCCGATATGTTAGCCCAGTTATACGTTGATAAGATTGTAGCCCTACACGGCATACCTGTAGCTATTATCTCTGACCGGGATACTAGATACACGTCACATTTTTGGAAGAGTTTCCAACAATCTTTGGGCACACGTTTGAATTTTAGTACGGCTTATCATCCGCAGACTGACGGTCAGAGCGAGCGTACTATTCAAACGTTGGAAGACATGCTACATGCATGTGCGATCGATTTAGGTGGTAGTTGGGACAAGAACCTACCCCTAATTGAATTCTCCTACAACAATAGCTACCACACCAGCATAAAAGCTGCGCCTTTTGAGGCCTTATATGGTAGAAAGTGTAGATCGCCTATTTGTTGGGCAGAAGTTGGAGATGTCCAACTATCAGGACCAGAAATTGTTTTCGAGACAACAGACAAGATTGTCCAAATCCGCGAACGATTGAGAGCTGCCAGGGAAAGGCAGAAAAGTTATGCGGATCCACAGCGCAAAGATTTTCACTTCGAAGTAGGTGAAAAAGTGTTGCTTAAGGTATCACCCTGGAAAGGGGTGATGCGATTTGGTAAGAAAGGCAAGCTAAGCCCGAGATACATAGGACCTTTCGAGATAATCGAACGTGTCGGGTCAGTTACTTATAAATTAAACTTGCCTGAAGAACTTAGCGCTATCCATAATGTGTTTCACATCTGTAATTTGAAGAAGTGTTCCGCTGATGGACCACCGGTTATACCGTATACGGATGTACATATAGACGAAATCTTGAAATTTGTGGAAAAGCCGTTATCGATTAAAGACCGAAAGGTAAAGAAGCTTCGAAGGAAGCACATACCTATTGTTAAGGTCAAATGGGAGGCCCGTAGAGGTCCCGAATATACATGGGAGGTAGAATCCACGATGAAAGAAAAATACCCTCATTTGTTTCAGTAAATCTCGAGGTCGAGATTTCTTTTAAGGGGGTGAGGATGTAACACCTCGGAAAATTTCGTCCAATAATGTCTTGACACGTGTCATAAGGTTCCGGTATGTGAAAACATACTTTAGGAGGACTAAAAGTGACAAACAGTGAAAACTATGGAACGTAAGGGTCCAAAGTGTCAACAATGGATAAATAGGCTCTATGATAACCCTACATAATGTTTATAACCTTAAACGGATGGTTCATGGATCATACGACGCGGAAATTGCACAAAAGTGAAGTATTGCAAACTATAGGGGCCAAAAGTGTCAACATGTTTAATTTATACCTCTGAGTGAACTTTTGGCAGACCCGAAGCTTTGTAAAGCTAAAATATACCCACTAGAATATGTGGTAAAAATTTCATGAAGTTTCGTTATCACATGAGAAAGTTATGGCCAAAACCGTACTTGAGGGGTTAAAAGCGTCAACGTCGAATTTTATGGCTTTTCGGGCGAGCGCAAAGTTAAACGAGGACATTACCATGTTGGTAAATGTCCAAGGGTTCTTAAAAACCAGATTCGGGGGTTTACGAGTCAAGATTCATGGCCAAATCATCGCAACCAAAGTACAGGGACCAAAACTGCAACAAATGGGTAAACTTTGGAGCTGCCAATAAACCCAGGTGCAGAATCCGCGAACAGCAGCGATTTGGGTCCGAAATTAAGTGGGTAACAGCTGTTTTCACCTCCCAAAAGATCCAATAACATTGCATGCATGCCTAGGCTCCAGTAACCCCTTGCAAACATCAACAATTCAGCTTTAAATCTGATCCAAAGCTCATTTTACTAAACACTTGTGTTGTGAACAAGAACTTCCAAACTTGCAAAAGCTCTCAAGCATCTCTGAAGCATTTCTGGACATCAAGGCCGATTTCTAGTGTTAGCTTAACATCAATAGGACCTTGGTAAGCTTTTAATTCGATCTCCAATCCGTTCTTGCTTTGATTATTGCTAAAAGTCAAACTGTTTTGTTCATAAGCTTTGACTTTCTGATTAAACAAGTTTCAATCAATCATTTCTCGAATTGAAACCTGATATATGTTGGTATTTATGTGGGAAACAAACCCTCTAAAGGGTGTTATCTGAATCCCACTACATGCATGCTAATTGTCGAGTCAAACGTGATTCTAAAAAGTCAACAGAAGTGATTTTTGAGAAAAATAGCTTAAATGGTAAAATAAATGACATGCAATCTGTTTGATCTTCATAAATAGCTTTATTATGAATATAAGAATGTATTTTATCATCATCAACTCGACAATCTTTACTATAGATACGAATCGGAACCGAAAGTCCTATAAAACGACTATTTCGTAGACTATCGATTCGGATTCGTACATGCATGTTCGAGATCTGTATTGGAAAGTATTTTTGACCATTTTTATTTTGGTTAAACTTTCTGGAATTTTTGTTGATTGAGTCTATGCTTAGCCGATTAAATTGCATGTTTCCGATTATGCTTAAAAGTTGACTATTTTGCCCTTTTTGATATAAAACGTGATTTTTGGAAAAGTGAAAGGATAGAAATCTTTATTTCTAATATATAAACTTGCACCGAAAATTTCGGATCAGTTGGTGGTCCAGATTGTGAGTTATGGCCATTAGCGTAAAACTATGTTCTTAATTTACATAAACGGCCCTTTTCGCATATGACCTATTTCTGGCCACGTTTTGGTATAAAACTTTTTACCAACTGATGTATTATAATATTCTGGGAATTTTGATGATTTTTAATAAATTTTTGGCTGAACGGATCCTAGATCGCCTAGTTATTTCGGGTTATGTCGGTTTTGACCGTTTAAGCCATAAAATGAGTTTTACACATCCTTTTGACCCGAAACCTTTTTCTACTGATTTTAAATGTTAAATAAATTATTTTGAGCCTTCTGGAAATATAAAAATCTCAGCTTTCATATATAAACCCGGAAACGGCTCTAAATCGCATATTTAGCGTTTTAAGCGCATGGTAAGCGTTATACTTGTTTTAAACATGTAAGACTTATACCTACTGATGTAATTAGCATATTTTCATATAATAACAGTAAGTATAAGTATATGATCTCAGATTTCCAGTTTTGGCATTTTTAGCCCTTGTGAATTTACTAAAATACCCCTACGGTGCATAGTTTGATTTTAAATGATAAATTTGATATATGGGTCATACCCTACGGATATAATATGTTAAATGATATATATTTACTGTATGAACCTGACCCGAAACTCAGATTTCTAATTTGACTCTTTTATAATCTTTTAAAAAGACCAAAATGCCCTTCTAAGGCATAAATTGAGTTTAAAATTATTCCGGGCAATATAGAACATAACTTACTGATATTATATCATATTTAAAGCATATTATATCAGGGAACTTGCATTTGAATCATTTGTCTACCCGTATCGCCCTTTTTGCGTTCGGTTCGGTTTGCGTAACTAGTTTGCGTAAATTGACCGAAACGGGTCAAACGATATCATTTTTATTTCAAAATCCAGAATGTATTTAGTATACCCATATTATACAAGTATTCAAACTTGCCGGGTCTAAATCACATTCTATCCGGTCTTTCGCTTAATCGTGCGTAAACCGTATCATTCTTAAAACTAACCGGTCAAAGCTTAGGCTTAAATAAAAGACCCGTTAGGAATCTAATAGGTTAATTATAAACCTTTGTTCCAGATTAGGAGGCCCAGTAAAAGCTACCACACTTACCGTTTGTGTTACATACTTGCTCAGGTAAATACATTTTGACTTATTTTCCCTATACGGGCTTGGGGTACGGTATTTAAAATACCGCTTGATCGGGCGCACAAGTCCTGCGCCTTATGGGTGTACAGTCTTGAATAGCTTGTGCGACTTCGTTTAAACAGTCTTGTCTTACTTTAGGCTTTGGGGGGTTATTGACCGTGTCCCGGATATCCTTGGCATTATCTTACGAGATGGCCACGACCAGAGCACGGGGTGTAGGCGTACACTCGGCGTGCATAACTCTTTAATGTGGTGTGTCATTTAATCTTTAGCCCGGACAGCAGATCCCGGGCCACCAAAGATACGAGTGCATATAATTCGTTCACAAGTTTATATTGCATAATTATCCCAAGTTAATAAAAATATTTATGCCTTGTGCATTTAAATCAATTTTCAATCATTTTCAAAATGAGTCAGTCGATTTGTATTTACCAGTGTAAACTGACGTATTTTTCCCAAAAGGTTAAGTGCAGGTACTAAACGAAATAGGCTGGCTGTTTCCTAAGAGCGTCCACCATAGTCTCGCAAGCTCGGACGACAAATAAACTGATGAACAATTATCCTATTTTATTTTCGATCCGCCTGTGGATCCGTTTCAACTACTCGTGATATTTATTATTACATTATATTTATAGTTAAAATGAATCTATACTTGCTTCCGCTGTGCATTATTATATTGTGTTGTTTGTCTATGATGATACCAACGACGTCACGATACCCCCACCGGGCCCACCGGTGACACGTGGAAATTTGGGGTGTGACAGGTTGGTATCAGAGCCAACACTGAGTGAATTAAACACTAACCTTAGTGTTTAATCTCAGTTACACAATTGCACATATCTAAAACTTCTGAGTCTAGACTTAACTTAGGAATATTCTCAATCCTAATCTTGAAGTTTTGCTTCCAAATTTTTATATATTGGATACGCCGCCAAGCGAAGAAGCTGTAATAAGAATTCTCCACATCTGGAGCCTTGAAATGCTGAGCTTCGTACCGCGACCAGGATGAAACGTGCGACCAAGGAGAAAGCCTTCAAGAATTGAATGAAGAAGAAACTCCTTTGCTGAAGATCGTTTCCTCAATAGTCCTTATAAGGACATATTTACCTTTTCAGTCCCTTCGAGGACGACATTATTCCTTTTAAGTCCCGCTTAGGGCAACTTCATACTTTTATTTTTATATAATGGAATGATTAAGTTTAAACTTTCATTCTAAATAAGAAATATTAAATAAATGAAAAAAAAATATTTCCTTTTTGCAAGATCTACCATTATAATAAAATGGCAAAATCTAAAAGGGCAAGACCTAGCTTCGGGTCATATTAAGACCGGCCAAGATGGCAGTTCCGCAATTTAGATTCAGATCCATATTCACACCTCAATTTAAAATTGTTCTGCTTTAATTATTAATTAAGAATCTTAAGTGTGAAACCTAGCCTACGGGTCAATTATAAGACCGGGCCAAGATGGTAAGACCTGTTTAAAAGATTTAAATTCCCTGTTAACATCTTAAAACATGTTAACACTCCTGGCAGATGTGATTCATTTAAAATCACACACGTCATTTTTATATAGGATTCTTCAAAAGATTCCTAACCCAGTTTAATGATCCCTGAATCCTGGGTTCACGTCATCAATTAAGATGATCATATTTTAACCATACATGGTAATATAGTGCCTACGGGCCTTGCTCAATTCTACATGAGCCAAAATACAGTGGTAGCTATGACTCCCTGTCAGATAAAGGTAATGAACTAGGTTCAAACCTCAAATGCTTTGATTCTCTGAAATCCTAGCATATAATTTAAAATTATCCTTGTGACTAGGCCTATTGTGCCAATATACCTTCATGCTTTGATTCTCTGAAATCATAGCTTATAAATTATATATGTCCTTGTGACTAGGCCTATTGTGCCAAGATACTGTCATGCTTTGATTCTCTGAAATCATAAGCTTATAATTTATAAATGTCCATGTGACCATGCCATTGGGTGCCACTGATAAAACTCTTAATGTTTTATAATTAGGATAAATTATAATAGAAATCCTAAATAAATATGATTAATAAATTAACCAAATATGGTCTCTGTCTACCATGGTTAAAGAATTTTCCTAAGGGGCAATTCCGTAATAAACATCTCTTATAAGGGAAATGCCTACGGGCTATAGTTAATGTCCTCTGAGACAAAAGACAGTGGTAGCCTACAGCTCCCTGTCAGGAAAAGGTAAAGAACTTTGATTCAAACCTTAATGCCACGATTCTCTGAAATCATGGCTTATAAATTTAACTTGTCTACGCGACTAGGCCATTTGTGCTATTATTATTAACTTATGAATTAGGATTTATGATAAAAATCCTGAATAAAATAAATATCTTTCCTTCTCTGTCAGTATGCAATTGAAGGGAATCTTAAAGGTGAAACCTAGCCTACACGGCCAAGATGGTGAAACCTACTCAAGGGATTCAGATCCTTGTTAACACCTAGGAATGTGTTAGCACTCTTGACAAATGTGATTCGGGAAAATCACAACAGTCATCCTTATATTGGATTTTTCCAATTTTCAAATCTAGCCCAGTGATTTAGAAATCATGGCTTATATCATCCTATAAGGTGATCATTTTATGAACATCCGTTAGAAGTGCCCACGGGCTAAACTTGTTGTCCGGAAAGACAACGACAGGGATGGTCTTTGACCTCCTGCCTAAAATACTAGACTATGTCCAAACATAATAGTCTATATGATCAATGCGATCATGACTAATATCATCTAATACGATGATCATATTATTTAACATCCTTTAGTGATGTCTGGCCTACGGGCTATAATATATTGTCCATTTGAGACATTGACATTGTTATCTTTATGATTCCTTGTCTAAGGTGGTGAGCTATGCTCAAGCCAAATAGTCAATATGATTAATGCAATCATGACTTATAGCACTTGTGCAATAAACTTCCTTATCATTTATCAATGATAATTTCTGCTAAGTGTCCTGTTTTTTTTATACAGGCAATAATAAATCTTCATGAACCATAAACTTAGCAGAATTTTTATCATCCACAAGGTATAACTACCAAGGAAACCATAGTAACCGATTCTTATAGATCGGCAAGAGATCCTTCCGAAAATCTAAGAGCACTCTATCCTTGCATAGAGTACGACAACATATGTTATTTTAATTATTTTTCTCATTATTTTTTTTTCTATCGCCTGCGAATGCCAAACTATGTTGATAAAAGTGTCATATGAGGATTGGCGTATCCTAGTGTGTCCCATAGATTATTTCCATGTCTGATCAGCATGGAGGTTTAATACATGGAACCCCTGAGATATCCCAATGGTCATATTATACTAAAGTCGACTAGTAGTATTCAAGGAAGATATCCAATATAAAATGTCCTTATAAGTATCTCTACTTAGGACATCCTTGCATATAAAGAGAATGCGTCATTTATCTGACACCGACATCGATAGATAAACTCAAGCCTGAAAATACAGACACCTCTGACATCTCTGTGTGTCATAATTATCTTCTTCTAAGACTATCCTGTTTACCTCCTGAGAAGCAAGTAGAGTTAAGATTAACATCCCGCTTAAAGTTAGAGTGTGGTAGGAACTCCGTGTTGATCATGGAATAATCGAAACCCTGATTAAGTAAATTCTAAGATATAGATTCATATAGCCTGATTCAATATCCGGAAAAGTCGGTATGATTAATTAAGGAAGACGGTTCATTTTGCTTATGCATTGATTACCGCAACCCGAATTAGGCAACAATTAAGAATTGTTATCAGCTGCCCAGGATCGTCGATTTGTTCGACCAACGGCAAGGATTAGCTAATTCCTTAAGATTAGTTTTAAGCAATGGTTGGAGTAACCATTTCACCTTAAGATAAGCTTTTTATAATAGTCGTTATATAAGTATCAAGGTGGCTCTTTCGGAGACCTTGTATAGATGAAATATCAAAACATCCGCTTGATGGACGAGACTTTGGGAAGTCCACTTATCAGGATCTGAAAGTTATATTGGAAACAACGAATAAGATCATACAATTCCCTAGTCATCTATAAGATGCCAGTATTCGGCAGAATATTAAGAATTAATAAAAGTGGTAACTCTCCTAAGTTCTTGTTAAGGAATAAGGTTTAACAAAAGTGATCACCAGGAAGGGTGTGCAAATTTGTTAAATTATCAGGCTAGTTAACCTCCGAATATGTAGAATCATTCGAAGGAAAATCGGATGTATCGAGATCAAATAGTTTATAAGCTAAAACCTGTTTAAGGAGCTTGGCGGAGCTCGCAACACAATAACACACTAATGATTTAAGGATGTGTTCACCAATAAGTTGAGAAGCATTATCACATAATGATATGCGTATTTATTATATGTTGAGCAAACCGTATCGATTTAGGATCGGCAGGTTAAGAAACTCCAAAAGGATACATGACCTATTATAGAGGACAGCTGGAGTGCCATAAAGGCCCAAATGTACTGAGGAAGTTTAAGTTCAGTGCAGGACAGAAAGTACTCCCTTTATTTTAAGCAAATCTCGAGGTCGAGATTTATTTTAAGGGGGTGAGGATGTAACACCTCGAAAATTTACGTCCAATAATGTCTGGACACGTGTCATAAGCTTTGGATATGTGAAAACAAACTTTAGAGGGACTAAAGTTGACAAACGGTGAAACTATGTAAATTCAAGGGTTCAAAGGGTCAACGATTGATAAATAGACTCCATAATAACCCTACATAATGTTTATAACCTTAAACGGATGGATCATGGATCATACGAAGCGGAAAATGCACGAAAGTGAGGAATTACAAACTATAGGGACTAAAAGTGTCAACATGTTGAATTTATACCTCTGAGTGAACTTTTGGCAGCCCCGAAGCTTTGTAATGCTAGAATATACTCACTAGAATATGTGGTAAAAATTTCATGAAGTTTCGTTATCGTATGAGAAAGTTATGGCCAAAACCGTACTTGAGGGGCTAAAAGCGTCAACGTCGAATTTCATGGCTTTTCGGGTGAGCGCAAAGTTATCCGAGGACATTACCATGTTGGTAAATGTCCCAAGGTTCTTAAAAACCAAGTTTGGGGGTTTACGAGTCAAAATAAATAGCCAAAACCTCGCGTGCAAAGACAGGGACCAAAGCTGCCATTTTTAATTTAAGTTTGGCAGCCCCAGGTGCAGAATTGCGACCAGCTGCTGTTTGGGTCCGAATTTTGAGTGCTTGACAGCTGGTATCACCTCTAAAACTCACCAATCAGCCCTCATGCATGTTGGGACACCTGTTGCACTCTTGTAACATCTGAATTCACCATAAATTAGATCAAAAGCTCTCATTTTTGAGGCACTTGCATTGTGATCAAGAACACCCACAACTTGCAAAACTCTCAAGGCAACTTCTGGAGCATTTCTGAACGACAAGGCAGCCTCTAAGTGTTAACTAAGCTTCATTAGGACCTTTGTAAGCTTCCATATCAGTTTATAATTCGTTCTTGCTTTGATTATTAGTTAAAAGTCAAACCGTTGTTCATATAGTTTGACTTTTCGATTAAACGAGTTTGGCTCTGTCATTTCTCAATTGAAACCACTGATATGTTGGTATTTATGTGGGAAACAAACCCTCCAAAGGGTATTCTCTGATTCCCACTCTAAGCATGCTATTTGTCGAGTCAAAGATGTTCTTAAAAAGTCAACAGAAATCGTTTTTGCGAAATATAGCATAAATGGTAATGTAGATGACATGCAATCAGTTTGATCATCAAAAATAACTTATAATGAATATAAGAATGTTTTTTTTCATAATCAACTCGACAATCTTTAGTATAAACTCGGATCGGAACCGAAAGTCTTATAAAACGACTTTTTCGTAGACTATCGATTCGGATCCGTGCATGCATGTTTGAGATCTGTATTGGAGTGTATTTTTGACCATTTTTATTTATGTATAACTTTCTAGAATTTTTTACATCTTGAGTCTATGCTTAACCGATTCATATGCGTGTTTCCGATTATGCTTAAAAGTTGACTATTTTGCCCTTTTTGATATAAAACGTGATTTTTGGAAAAGTGAAAGAGTAGAAATCTTTATTATTAATTTATAAACTTGCACCGAAAATTTGAGATCAGTTGGTGGTCCAGATTTTGAGTTATGGCCGATAGCGTAAAACTATATCTTTATGTTAAATAAACGGCGCATTTAGCGTATAACCTATTTCAGGCCACTTTTCGATATAAAACTTTTTACCCACTGATGTTATATAATATTCTGGGATTTTTGAAGATTTTTATTTAATTTTTGGCTGATCGGATCATACGTCGCTAAGTCGATTCGGTTAATGCCGGTTTTGACCGTTTAAGCCATAAAATGAGTTTTATACATCCGATTGACCCCAAACCACTTCCTACTGATTTTATTTATTAAATAATGTATGTTGAACCTTTTGGAAGTATAAAAATCTCAGCTTTCTTTTACAAACCCGGAAACGGCTCTAATTCGCCTTTTTAGGCATTTTTAACGCATAGTATATGCTATAACCATGTCAAACATATAAGACTTATACCTACTGATGTAATTAGCATATTTTCATATAAAAACAGTAAGTACAATATTATAAACTCAGATTTCCAGTTTTGGCATTTTTAGCCCTTGTGAAATTACCAAAATGCCCCTATGGTGCATAGTTTGGTTTTAAATGATAAGTTGGTATATGGGTCATACCCTACTGTTATAATATGCCAAATTAAGTATATGTACTGTATAAATCAAACCCGAAACCCAGATTTCCAATTTAACTCTTTTATAACATTTTAAATGACCAAAATGCCCTTCTAAGGCATAAATTGAGTTTAAAAATTATTCGGGGCATAATAGAACATAACTTGCTGATATTATATCATATTTAAAGCATATTATCTCAAGGAACTTGCATATGACTCTTTTGGTTACCCGTAACGCCCTTTTTGCGTTCGGTTCGGTTTACGTAACTAGTTTGCGTAAATTGACCGAAACGGGTCAAACGTTATCATTTTTATCTCAAAATCCAGAATGTATTTAGTATACCCATATTATACAAGTATTCAAACTTGTCGGGTCTAAATCACATTCTATCCGGTCTTCGCTTAATCGTGCGTTTGAACCGTATATTTCCTTAAGTCTAACCGGTCTAAGCTTTGGCTTAATTAAAGACCCGTTAGCATTCTAATTAATTATTTATGTCATCATTCCAGACTAGAGTCTTCCGGTAAATGGTACCTACGCTTACTTAAGCGAACACGGCTGAGTTATTAAATTCTAATTAATTAAGACAGGAGCTAGCTCAGGTAAATACTTTTAACTTATTTTCCCTTATACGGGCTTGGGGTACAGTATTGTAAAGATACCGCTTGGTCGGGTGTAGAAACCTTTTGATCGGAGATGATTGAATTGCATAATCCCGTTTTAATTCGTATTGCTTGATAACAAATAACATTGGGGGTTAATGACCGTGTCCTGGATATCCTTGGCTCATTTTAAAAAGTGAATGGCCACGACGTAAGCACAAGGTGTAGACAAAACACCTCCTGTTGCATATGTAAAACGTATACTCACTCGTGAGGATAACTTCTTGTGAGATTATATTTGTGGTGTGTCGATTAATCTTGTCCGGCTTGTATTGTATTGTATTGTATAATCACCGGCCCTAAATGTTGGACAAACATGTAAATCGGATACAAGATTTTTACTAATAAAATTGTCCCAAGTTATAAAAGATTAATTTTGCCTCTGTGCATTTTAATCACTGTGTCAAGATATTTTGTGCCGTTTGCACTCAAATCAATTTTCAAACTCTTTTCAAAATGAGTCAGTTAAATTGTATTTACCAGTGAAAACTGACGTATTTTTCCAAAAGGTTAAGTGACAGGTACTGAACGTAATTGGCTGGAAGCTCAGGGCGATTATAAGGAATCTTACAAGTCCTAGGCGTCTAAAGTCTGCTGAACAATGATTATGATTATTCGATCCGCCTGTGGATCCGTTTCAACTACTTGTGATAATTAATATTACAATTTTTATTTAAAGTTGAAATGTATCTATCTTTTGCTTCCGCTGTGCATTATTATATTGTGTTGCTTGTCTATGATGATACCAACGACGTCACGATACCCCCACCGGGCCCACCGGTGACACGTGGAAATCCAGAATGTATTTAGTATACCCATATTATACAAGTATTCAAACTTGCCGGGTCTAAATCACATTCTATCCGGTCTTTCGCTTAATCGTGCGTAAACCGTATCATTCTTAAAACTAACCGGTCAAAGCTTAGGCTTAAATAAAAGACCCGTTAGGAATCTAATAGGTTAATTATAAACCTTTGTTCCAGATTAGGAGGCCCAGTAAAAGCTACCACACTTACCGTTTGTGTTACATACTTGCTCAGGTAAATACATTTTGACTTATTTTCCCTATACGGGCTTGGGGTACGGTATTTAAAATACCGCTTGATCGGGCGCACAAGTCCTGCGCCTTATGGGTGTACAGTCTTGAATAGCTTGTGCGACTTCGTTTAAACAGTCTTGTCTTACTTTAGGCTTTGGGGGGTTATTGACCGTGTCCCGGATATCCTTGGCATTATCTTACGAGATGGCCACGACCAGAGCACGGGGTGTAGGCGTACACTCGGCGTGCATAACTCTTTAATGTGGTGTGTCATTTAATCTTTAGCCCGGACAGCAGATCCCGGGCCACCAAAGATACGAGTGCATATAATTCGTTCACAAGTTTATATTGCATAATTATCCCAAGTTAATAAAAATATTTATGCCTTGTGCATTTAAATCAATTTTCAATCATTTTCAAAATGAGTCAGTCGATTTGTATTTACCAGTGTAAACTGACGTATTTTTCCCAAAAGGTTAAGTGCAGGTACTAAACGAAATAGGCTGGCTGTTTCCTAAGAGCGTCCACCATAGTCTCGCAAGCTCGGACGACAAATAAACTGATGAACAATTATCCTATTTTATTTTCGATCCGCCTGTGGATCCGTTTCAACTACTCGTGATATTTATTATTACATTATATTTATAGTTGAAATGAATCTATACTTGCTTCCGCTGTGCATTATTATATTGTGTTGTTTGTCTATGATGATACCAACGACGTCACGATACCCCCACCGGGCCCACCGGTGACACGTGGAAATTTGGGGTGTGACAGGTTGGTATCAGAGCCAACACTGAGTGAATTAAACACTAACCTTAGTGTTTAATCTCAGTTACACAATTGCACATATCTAAAACTTCTGAGTCTAGACTTAACTTAGGAATATTCTCAATCCTAATCTTGAAGTTTTGCTTCCAAATTTTTATATATTGGATACGCCGCCAAGCGAAGAAGCTGTAATAAGAATTCTCCACATCTGGAGCCTTGAAATGCTGAGCTTCGTACCGCGACCAGGATGAAACGTGCGACCAAGGAGAAAGCCTTCAAGAATTGAATGAAGAAGAAACTCCTTTGCTGAAGATCGTTTCCTCAATAGTCCTTATAAGGACATATTTACCTTTTCAGTCCCTTCGAGGACGACATTATTCCTTTTAAGTCCCGCTTAGGGCAACTTCATACTTTTATTTTTATATAATGGAATGATTAAGTTTAAACTTTCATTCTAAATAAGAAATATTAAATAAATGAAAAAAAAATATTTCCTTTTTGCAAGATCTACCATTATAATAAAATGGCAAAATCTAAAAGGGCAAGACCTAGCTTCGGGTCATATTAAGACCGGCCAAGATGGCAGTTCCGCAATTTAGATTCAGATCCATATTTACACCTCAATTTAAAATTGTTCTGCTTTAATTATTAATTAAGAATCTTAAGTGTGAAACCTAGCCTACGGGTCAATTATAAGACCGGGCCAAGATGGTAAGACCTGTTTAAAAGATTTAAATTCCCTGTTAACATCTTAAAACATGTTAACACTCATGGCAGATGTGATTCATTTAAAATCACACACGTCATTTTTATATAGGATTCTTCAAAAGATTCCTAACCCAGTTTAATGATCCCTGAATCCTGGGTTCACGTCATCAATTAAGATGATCATATTTTAACCATACATGGTAATATAGTGCCTACGGGCCTTGCTCAATTCTACATGAGCCAAAATACAGTGGTAGCTATGACTCCCTGTCAGATAAAGGTAATGAACTAGGTTCAAACCTCAAATGCTTTGATTCTCTGAAATCCTAGCATATAATTTAAAATTATCCTTGTGACTAGGCCTATTGTGCCAATATACCTTCATGCTTTGATTCTCTGAAATCATAGCTTATAAATTATATATGTCCTTGTGACTAGGCCTATTGTGCCAAGATACTGTCATGCTTTGATTCTCTGAAATCATAAGCTTATAATTTATAAATGTCCATGTGACCATGCCATTGGGTGCCACTGATAAAACTCTTAATGTTTTATAATTAGGATAAATTATAATAGAAATCCTAAATAAATATGATTAATAAATTAACCAAATATGGTCTCTGTCTACCATGGTTAAAGAATTTTCCTAAGGGGCAATTCCGTAATAAACATCTCTTATAAGGGAAATGCCTACGGGCTATAGTTAATGTCCTCTGAGACAAAAGACAGTGGTAGCCTACAGCTCCCTGTCAGGAAAAGGTAAAGAACTTTGATTCAAACCTTAATGCCACGATTCTCTGAAATCATGGCTTATAAATTTAACTTGTCTACGCGACTAGGCCATTTGTGCTATTATTATTAACTTATGAATTAGGATTTATGATAAAAATCCTGAATAAAATAAATATCTTTCCTTCTCTGTCAGTATGCAATTGAAGGGAATCTTAAAGGTGAAACCTAGCCTACACGGCCAAGATGGTGAAACCTACTCAAGGGATTCAGATCCTTGTTAACACCTAGGAATGTGTTAGCACTCTTGACAAATGTGATTCGGGAAAATCACAACAGTCATCCTTATATTGGATTTTTCCAATTTTCAAATCTAGCCCAGTGATTTAGAAATCATGGCTTATATCATCCTATAAGGTGATCATTTTATGAACATCCGTTAGAAGTGCCCACGGGCTAAACTTGTTGTCCGGAAAGACAACGACAGTGATGGTCTTTGACCTCCTGCCTAAAATACTAGACTATGTCCAAACATAATAGTCTATATGATCAATGCGATCATGACTAATATCATCTAATACGATGATCATATTATTTAACATCCTTTAGTGATGTCTGACCTACGGGCTATAATATATTGTCCATTTGAGACATTGACATTGTTATCTTTATGATTCCTTGTCTAAGGTGGTGAGCTATGCTCAAGCCAAATAGTCAATATGATTAATGCAATCATGACTTATAGCATCTAATAGGATGAATCAATTATAAACATCCATGAGTGATATTTTCGCCTATAGGCCATATTATATTGTCCATGTGTGACAAAGACATTGGGATCTTTACGATTCCCTGTCCAAGGTAGTGAGCGATGCTCAAGCCTAATAGCTTATATGATCAATGCGGGCATGACAAAGATCATCAATACGATGATTAAAACATTTTTCAACATCCTTAATGATGTTTTGCCTAAAGGCTATATTATGTTGTCCAATTGAGACGAGGCAATTGTAATTTTTGTGATTCTTTGCCAAAGGGGGTGAGCTATACGCAAATCCCATAGTCTATACTATCAGTACGATCCTGACTAGTATCATCAGTATGATGATCATAATATTAACATCCCTCGAGATGAAATGCTTACGGGCTATACTTTATTATAGTGTCGGTAAGACAAAGATAGTAGTGATCTTTTCGATCCCCTGTTCAAAATGGTGTGATTATACCCAAACCTAATAGTCAATATGATCGATGTGATCATGACTAATATCATTGAATACGATGGTTATATATAAACATCCATTAGTGATGTTGAATTGGCTTACCTTTCTGCCAAAGGAATCGTCTTTCAAAGACGATGACAGTTGTAGTCTATGACTCCCTGTCCAAAGGTGAAGAACCATGTTCAAACCTTGAAGCCCTAATCTAATAAAATTGCGGCTAATAAATTTAGGTCCTTGAAAATAGACCATCGAGTCATGTTTTTAAAGTCATTCATGACAAGCCTATGTGCTATAAATTGTCATTCGAGACAAGCTAACATATTAAAATGTTAACATTCCTGGAGACATGCCTTTGTGCAAAATTTGATAAATGTCCTTATGACAAGGCCGTTTGTGCCATATCTAAATGACCTTTACGACAAGGCCTTCGTACCGTATAATCATTTATGTCCTTCGTGACTAGGCTTTATGCCATATCTTTCTACGTCCATCGAGACAAGCTTCTATGCCATATGTGTATATATAATAAAAGTCTTGTAAGGCTAGCCTTTGAGCTATTCATGATCGTCCTTGTGACAAAGACAGCTATGACATTATGGTCCCCTATCAAGCAAGTATTGGACTCGCTCCAAACTTTGAATGCCATTGATGGTCCTGTTGTGACCTAGGCTAAATATAATGGAATACGTTCAAAAATAACATTCACTATGAATGTTCGGAACAGAATATCCCATACGGTTTATGAATGCCATGACTAATTTAAGTCAGGTCATCAGGATGATGATTAATAATGGTTAAATCTTCGTGATTGGTACCAAGTTTCGAGTATGGAAAACTCGGATGAGGTAGACGACAGTCTCAACACTATTAAAGCAACGAAAGTTAATAAAACTACAAACGTAAACCTCAATATTAATGGAGTTAACCTTCAGGCTGTGGTTGACGCATCAAATGGAAGGACCATAGAAAGGTCATGAGACAATCCAAAGAGCCGAATTCTTCTCGCTCTAAATCTCATTCAAAACCATGTTTAAATTGCTCATGAGGAGATCTTGTTCACACTTCGTATATGAAGGATGAACCAAAAGAAGGAGAATAACTCCCAGAAATCTGAGAAAGAGAGCAAGTACAGGCTTAATAAAAAGCAACGAAAGTTCAGTAAGAAGCCTGTATACCTCTGAGACTGCTTCAACATTATCAGATGGATGTTTTATATCCATTAGGAATCATTTTTCCGATGTCCTAGTTCCGTTAAACATAAGGACTCAATAAAGTGATATTAAAAAAAAAATCGATTGGTTGCCTTAAAAATCAAGCCCATATTGTGGGTAATAAGGAGCAATTAATTATCAAGACTCCTTATGAGACAACTCTCATAATTACACGTATCAGTGCGATTAATTAATATAAAAAAAAAATGGTGGAACTGGCCGTCCCCGGAATCGAACCTGGGTCTAGGCCGGCCGCACCCTTTCGCGCGCCTAGCCAACTGAGCTAGGTGCCTAGTTTGTGAAACTTCCATTATTGATTAATTATAAGCACTTGTACAATAAACTTCCTTATCATTTATCAATGATAACTTCTGCTAAGGGTCCTGTTTTTTTAATACAGGAAATAATAAATCTTCATGAACCATAAACTTAGCAAAATTTTTATTATCATCCACAAGGTATAACTTACCAAGGAAACCATAGTAACCGATTCTTCTAGTATCGGCAAGGAATCCTTCCGAAAATCTAAGAGTACTCTTTCTTCGCATAGAGTACGACAAACATATGTTATTTTAATTATTTTCTCATTGTTTTCTATCGCCTGCGAATGCCAAACTAAGTTTGATAAAAGTGTCATATGAGGATTGGCGTATCCTAGTGTGTCCCATAGATTATTTCCATGTCTGATCAGCATGGAGGTTTAATACATGGAACCCCTAAGATATCCCAATGATCATATTGTACTAAAGTCGACTAGTAGTATTCAAAGAAGATATCCAAAATGGAAATTTTTCCAAGTAAATGTTCCCGAATAAGGAATTCGTGGACTTATAACATAAAGGTGTCACTCATTTGACACGAACGATAATGGATGAACTGGAGCCTGAGATATGGAAAATCTCTGTAGCCTCCTTGTATCTTAATTATCTTCTCAAAAGTTTTCCCTGCTTACCTCCTGGAAGACAGGTAGAACTAAGATTAACATCCCGCTGTGGGCTGGAGTATTATGAAAACTCCATATTGATTATGGAAAAATCGAAACCTTGATTTAGTATGTTTTAAGACATAGGCACATATAGCCTGACTCAATCTTCTGAGGGTTTTATGTTATTAAATAAGAAAGACGGTTCATATTGCTTATGCATACATGCCGCAACCCTAATTAGGCAACGATTAAGAATTGCCATCTGCTACCCAGGATCTAAGGGTAAATTATTGGTGGATAGGCTTGAAAAAGTCCGTAGCCACCCATGTAGCTAAATGCTTGACATGTGCGCAAGTCAAAGCCGAGCGTCAAAAGCCGTCAGGCTTGCTACAACAGCCTGAACTTCCTACGTGGAAGTGGGAAATGGTAACTATAGATTTTATTACCAAGTTACCCAAGACGAGGAAAGGAAATGATACGATATGGGTTATAGTTGACCGACTGACTAAGTCAGCTCATTTCTTACCCATCAAGGAGACTTATAGCTCCGATATGTTAGCCCAGTTATACGTTGATAAGATTGTAGCCCTACACGGCATACCTGTAGCTATTATCTCTGACCGGGATACTAGATACACGTCACATTTTTGGAAGAGTTTCCAACAATCTTTGGGCACACGTTTGAATTTTAGTACGGCTTATCATCCACAGACTGACGGTCAGAGCGAGCGTACTATTCAAACGTTGGAAGACATGCTACATGCATGTGCGATCGATTTAGGTGGTAGTTGGGACAAGAACCTACCCCTAATTGAATTCTCCTACAACAATAGCTACCACACCAGCATAAAAGCTGCGCCTTTTGAGGCCTTATATGGTAGAAAGTGTAGATCGCCTATTTGTTGGGCAGAAGTTGGAGATGTCCAACTATCAGGACCAGAAATTGTTTTCGAGACAACAGACAAGATTGTCCAAATCCGCGAACGATTGAGAGCTGCCAGGGAAAGGCAGAAAAGTTATGCGGATCCACAGCGCAAAGATTTTCACTTCGAAGTAGGTGAAAAAGTGTTGCTTAAGGTATCACCCTGGAAAGGGGTGATGCGATTTGGTAAGAAAGGCAAGCTAAGCCCGAGATACATAGGACCTTTCGAGATAATCGAACGTGTCGGGTCAGTTGCTTATAAATTAAACTTGCCTGAAGAACTTAGCGCTATCCATAATGTGTTTCACATCTGTAATTTGAAGAAGTGTTCCGCTGATGGACCACCGGTTATACCGTATACGGATGTACATATAGACGAAAGCTTGAAATTTGTGGAAAAGCCGTTATCGATTGAAGACCGAAAGGTAAAGAAGCTTCGAAGGAAGCACATACCTATTGTTAAGGTCAAATGGGAGGCCCGTAGAGGTCCCGAATATACATGGGAGGTAGAATCCACGATGAAAGAAAAATACCCTCATTTGTTTCAGTAAATCTCGAGGTCGAGATTTCTTTTAAAGGGGTGAGGATGTAACACCTCGGAAAATTTCGTCCAATAATGTCTTGACACGTGTCATAAGGTTCCGGTATGTGAAAACATACTTTAGGAGGACTAAAAGTGACAAACAGTGAAAACTATGGAACGTAAGGGTCCAAAGTGTCAACAATGGATAAATAGGCTCTATGATAACCCTACATAATGTTTATAACCTTAAACGGATGGTTCATGGATCATACGACGCGGAAATTGCACAAAAGTGAAGTATTGCAAACTATAGGGGCCAAAAGTGTCAACATGTTTAATTTATACCTCTGAGTGAACTTTTGGCAGACCCGAAGCTTTGTAAAGCTAAAATATACCCACTAGAATATGTGGTAAAAATTTCATGAAGTTTCGTTATCACATGAGAAAGTTATGGCCAAAACCGTACTTGAGGGGTTAAAAGCGTCAACGTCGAATTTTATGGCTTTTCGGGCGAGCGCAAAGTTAAACGAGGACATTACCATGTTGGTAAATGTCCAAGGGTTCTTAAAAACCAGATTCGGGGGTTTACGAGTCAAGATTCATGGCCAAATCATCGCAACCAAAGTACAGGGACCAAAACTGCAACAAATGGGCAAACTTTGGAGCTGCCAATAAACCCAGGTGCAGAATCCGCGAACAGCAGCGATTTGGGTCCGAAATTAAGTGGGTAACAGCTGTTTTCACCTCCCAAAAGATCCAATAACATTGCATGCATGCCTAGGCTACAGTAACCCCTTGCAAACATCAACAATTCAGCTTTAAATCTGATCCAAAGCTCATTTTACTAAACACTTGTGTTGTGAACAAGAACTTCCAAACTTGCAAAAGCTCTCAAGCATCTCTGAAGCATTTCTGGACATCAAGGCCGATTTCTAGTGTTAGCTTAACATCAATAGGACCTTGGTAAGCTTTTAATTCGATCTCCAATCCGTTCTTGCTTTGATTATTGCTAAAAGTCAAACTGTTTTGTTCATAAGCTTTGACTTTCTGATTAAACAAGTTTCAATCAGTCATTTCTCGAATTGAAACCTGATATATGTTGGTATTTATGTGGGAAACAAACCCTCTAAAGGGTGTTATCTGAATCCCACTACATGCATGCTAATTGTCGAGTCAAACGTGATTCTAAAAAGTCAACAGAAGTGATTTTTGAGAAAAATAGCTTAAATGGTAAAATAAATGACATGCAATCTGTTTGATCTTCATAAATAGCTTTATTATGAATATAAGAATGTATTTTATCATCATCAACTCGACAATCTTTACTATAGATACGAATCGGAACCGAAAGTCCTATAAAACGACTATTTCGTAGACTATCGATTCGGATTCGTACATGCATGTTCGAGATCTGTATTGGAAAGTATTTTTGACCATTTTTATTTTGGTTAAACTTTCTGGAATTTTTGTTGATTGAGTCTATGCTTAGCCGATTAAATTGCATGTTTCCGATTATGCTTAAAAGTTGACTATTTTGCCCTTTTTGATATAAAACGTGATTTTTGGAAAAGTGAAAGGATAGAAATCTTTATTTCTAATATATAAACTTGCACCGAAAATTTCGGATCAGTTGGTGGTCCAGATTGTGAGTTATGGCCATTAGCGTAAAACTATGTTCTTAATTTACATAAACGGCCCTTTTCGCATATGACCTATTTCTGGCCACGTTTTGGTATAAAACTTTTTACCAACTGATGTATTATAATATTCTGGGAATTTTGATGATTTTTAATAAATTTTTGGCTGAACGGATCCTAGATCGCCTAGTTATTTCGGGTTATGTCGGTTTTGACCGTTTAAGCCATAAAATGAGTTTTACACATCCTTTTGACCCGAAACCTTTTTATACTGATTTTAAATGTTAAATAAATTATTTTGAGCCTTCTGGAAATATAAAAATCTCAGCTTTCATATATAAACCCGGAAACGGCTCTAAATCGCATATTTAGCGTTTTAAGCGCATAGTAAGCGTTATACTTGTTTTAAACATGTAAGACTTATACCTACTGATGTAATTATCATATTTTCATATAATAACAGTAAGTATAAGTATATGATCTCAGATTTCCAGTTTTGGCATTTTTAGCCCTTGTGAATTTACTAAAATACCCCTACGGTGCATAGTTTGATTTTAAATGATAAATTTGATATATGGGTCATACCCTACGGATATAATATGTTAAATGATATATATTTACTGTATGAACCTGACCCGAAACTCAGATTTCTAATTTGACTCTTTTATAATCTTTTAAAAAGACCAAAATGCCCTTCTAAGGCATAAATTGAGTTTAAAATTATTCCGGGCAATATAGAACATAACTTACTGATATTATATCATATTTAAAGCATATTATATCAGGGAACTTGCATTTGAATCATTTGTCTACCCGTATCGCCCTTTTTGCGTTCGGTTCGGTTTGCGTAACTAGTTTGCGTAAATTGACCGAAACGGGTCAAACGATATCATTTTTATTTCAAAATCCAGAATGTATTTAGTATACCCATATTATACAAGTATTCAAACTTGCCGGGTCTAAATCACATTCTATCCGGTCTTTCGCTTAATCGTGCGTAAACCGTATCATTCTTAAAACTAACCGGTCAAAGCTTAGGCTTAAATAAAAGACCCGTTAGGAATCTAATAGGTTAATTATAAACCTTTGTTCCAGATTAGGAGGCCCAGTAAAAGCTACCACACTTACCGTTTGTGTTACATACTTGCTCAGGTAAATACATTTTGACTTATTTTCCCTATACGGGCTTGGGGTACGGTATTTAAAATACCGCTTGATCGGGCGCACAAGTCCTGCGCCTTATGGGTGTACAGTCTTGAATAGCTTGTGCGACTTCGTTTAAACAGTCTTGTCTTACTTTAGGCTTTGGGGGGTTATTGACCGTGTCCCGGATATCCTTGGCATTATCTTACGAGATGGCCACGACCAGAGCACGGGGTGTAGGCGTACACTCGGCGTGCATAACTCTTTAATGTGGTGTGTCATTTAATCTTTAGCCCGGACAGCAGATCCCGGGCCACCAAAGATACGAGTGCATATAATTCGTTCACAAGTTTATATTGCATAATTATCCCAAGTTAATAAAAATATTTATGCCTTGTGCATTTAAATCAATTTTCAATCATTTTCAAAATGAGTCAGTCGATTTGTATTTACCAGTGTAAACTGACGTATTTTTCCCAAAAGGTTAAGTGCAGGTACTAAACGAAATAGGCTGGCTGTTTCCTAAGAGCGTCCACCATAGTCTCGCAAGCTCGGACGACAAATAAACTGATGAACAATTATCCTATTTTATTTTCGATCCGCCTGTGGATCCGTTTCAACTACTCGTGATATTTATTATTACATTATATTTATAGTTGAAATGAATCTATACTTGCTTCCGCTGTGCATTATTATATTGTGTTGTTTGTCTATGATGATACCAACGACGTCACGATACCCCCACCGGGCCCACCGGTGACACGTGGAAAATAGGGGTGTGACAGGTTGGTATCAGAGCCAGGTTTGAGTGAATTAAACACTAGCCTTTTGTGTTTAATCTCAGTTACACAATTGCACAATCCTCGATTCCCGAGTCTAGACAAAGAACTTAGGAAATTTCGTCCAATAATGTCTTGACACGTGTCATAAGGTTCCGGTATGTGAAAACATACTTTAGGAGGACTAAAAGTGACAAACAGTGAAAACTATGGAACGTAAGGGTCCAAAGT
This sequence comes from Helianthus tuberosus, assembly GCA_030545235.1. NCBI lineage: Eukaryota > Viridiplantae > Streptophyta > Magnoliopsida > Asterales > Asteraceae > Helianthus > Helianthus tuberosus. Next base: position 38,744,188 of record CM060366.1, on the reverse strand, counting down.
GTCAACAATGGATAAATAGGCTCTATGATAACCCTACATAATGTTTATAACCTTAAACGGATGGTTCATGGATCATACGACGCGGAAATTGCACAAAAGTGAAGTATTGCAAACTATAGGGGCCAAAAGTGTCAACATGTTTAATTTATACCTCTGAGTGAACTTTTGGCAGACCCGAAGCTTTGTAAAGCTAAAATATACCCACTAGAATATGTGGTAAAAATTTCATGAAGTTTCGTTATCACATGAGAAAGTTATGGCCAAAACCGTACTTGAGGGGTTAAAAGCGTCAACGTCGAATTTTATGGCTTTTCGGGCGAGCGCAAAGTTAAACGAGGACATTACCATGTTGGTAAATGTCCAAGGGTTCTTAAAAACCAGATTCGGGGGTTTACGAGTCAAGATTCATGGCCAAATCATCGCAACCAAAGTACAGGGACCAAAACTGCAACAAATGGGCAAACTTTGGAGCTGCCAATAAACCCAGGTGCAGAATCCGCGAACAGCAGCGATTTGGGTCCGAAATTAAGTGGGTAACAGCTGTTTTCACCTCCCAAAAGATCCAATAACATTGCATGCATGCCTAGGCTACAGTAACCCCTTGCAAACATCAACAATTCAGCTTTAAATCTGATCCAAAGCTCATTTTACTAAACACTTGTGTTGTGAACAAGAACTTCCAAACTTGCAAAAGCTCTCAAGCATCTCTGAAGCATTTCTGGACATCAAGGCCGATTTCTAGTGTTAGCTTAACATCAATAGGACCTTGGTAAGCTTTTAATTCGATCTCCAATCCGTTCTTGCTTTGATTATTGCTAAAAGTCAAACTGTTTTGTTCATAAGCTTTGACTTTCTGATTAAACAAGTTTCAATCAGTCATTTCTCGAATTGAAACCTGATATATGTTGGTATTTATGTGGGAAACAAACCCTCTAAAGGGTGTTATCTGAATCCCACTACATGCATGCTAATTGTCGAGTCAAACGTGATTCTAAAAAGTCAACAGAAGTGATTTTTGAGAAAAATAGCTTAAATGGTAAAATAAATGACATGCAATCTGTTTGATCTTCATAAATAGCTTTATTATGAATATAAGAATGTATTTTATCATCATCAACTCGACAATCTTTACTATAGATACGAATCGGAACCGAAAGTCCTATAAAACGACTATTTCGTAGACTATCGATTCGGATTCGTACATGCATGTTCGAGATCTGTATTGGAAAGTATTTTTGACCATTTTTATTTTGGTTAAACTTTCTGGAATTTTTGTTGATTGAGTCTATGCTTAGCCGATTAAATTGCATGTTTCCGATTATGCTTAAAAGTTGACTATTTTGCCCTTTTTGATATAAAACGTGATTTTTGGAAAAGTGAAAGGATAGAAATATTTATTTCTAATATATAAACTTGCACCGAAAATTTCGGATCAGTTGGTGGTCCAGATTGTGAGTTATGGCCATTAGCGTAAAACTATGTTCTTAATTTACATAAACGGCCCTTTTCGCATATGACCTATTTCTGGCCACGTTTTGGTATAAAACTTTTTACCAACTGATGTATTATAATATTCTGGGAATTTTGATGATTTTTAATAAATTTTTGGCTGAACGGATCCTAGATCGCCTAGTTATTTCGGGTTATGTCGGTTTTGACCGTTTAAGCCATAAAATGAGTTTTACACATCCTTTTGACCCGAAACCTTTTTCTACTGATTTTAAATGTTAAATAAATTATTTTGAGCCTTCTGGAAATATAAAAATCTCAGCTTTCATATATAAACCCGGAAACGGCTCTAAATCGCATATTTAGCGTTTTAAGCGCATAGTAAGCGTTATACTTGTTTTAAACATGTAAGACTTATACCTACTGATGTAATTAGCATATTTTCATATAATAACAGTAAGTATAAGTATATGATCTCAGATTTCCAGTTTTGGCATTTTTAGCCCTTGTGAATTTACTAAAATACCCCTACGGTGCATAGTTTGATTTTAAATGATAAATTTGATATATGGGTCATACCCTACGGATATAATATGTTAAATGAGGTATATTTACTGTATGAACCTGACCCGAAACTCAGATTTCTAATTTGACTCTTTTATAATCTTTTAAAAAGACCAAAATGCCCTTCTAAGGCATAAATTGAGTTTAAAATTATTCCGGGCAATATAGAACATAACTTACTGATATTATATCATATTTAAAGCATATTATATCAGGGAACTTGCATTTGAATCATTTGTCTACCCGTATCGCCCTTTTTGCGTTCGGTTCGGTTTGCGTAACTAGTTTGCGTAAATTGACCGAAACGGGTCAAACGATATCATTTTTATTTCAAAATCCAGAATGTATTTAGTATACCCATATTATACAAGTATTCAAACTTGCCGGGTCTAAATCACATTCTATCCGGTCTTTCGCTTAATCGTGCGTAAACCGTATCATTCTTAAAACTAACCGGTCAAAGCTTAGGCTTAAATAAAAGACCCGTTAGGAATCTAATAGGTTAATTATAAACCTTTGTTCCAGATTAGGAGGCCCAGTAAAAGCTACCACACTTACCGTTTGTGTTACATACTTGCTCAGGTAAATACATTTTGACTTATTTTCCCTATACGGGCTTGGGGTACGGTATTTAAAATACCGCTTGATCGGGCGCACAAGTCCTGCGCCTTATGGGTGTACAGTCTTGAATAGCTTGTGCGACTTCGTTTAAACAGTCTTGTCTTACTTTAGGCTTTGGGGGGTTATTGACCGTGTCCCGGATATCCTTGGCATTATCTTACGAGATGGCCACGACCAGAGCACGGGGTGTAGGCGTACACTCGGCGTGCATAACTCTTTAATGTGGTGTGTCATTTAATCTTTAGCCCGGACAGCAGATCCCGGGCCACCAAAGATACGAGTGCATATAATTCGTTCACAAGTTTATATTGCATAATTATCCCAAGTTAATAAAAATATTTATGCCTTGTGCATTTAAATCAATTTTCAATCATTTTCAAAATGAGTCAGTCGATTTGTATTTACCAGTGTAAACTGACGTATTTTTCCCAAAAGGTTAAGTGCAGGTACTAAACGAAATAGGCTGGCTGTTTCCTAAGAGCGTCCACCATAGTCTCGCAAGCTCGGACGACAAATAAACTGATGAACAATTATCCTATTTTATTTTCGATCCGCCTGTGGATCCGTTTCAACTACTCGTGATATTTATTATTACATTATATTTATAGTTGAAATGAATCTATACTTGCTTCCGCTGTGCATTATTATATTGTGTTGTTTGTCTATGATGATACCAACGACGTCACGATACCCCCACCGGGCCCACCGGTGACACGTGGAAAATAGGGGTGTGACAGGTTGGTATCAGAGCCAGGTTTGAGTGAATTAAACACTAGCCTTTTGTGTTTAATCTCAGTTACACAATTGCACAATCCTCGATTCCCGAGTCTAGACAAAGAACTTAGGAAATTTCGTCCAATAATGTCTTGACACGTGTCATAAGGTTCCGGTATGTGAAAACATACTTTAGGAGGACTAAAAGTGACAAACAGTGAAAACTATGGAACGTAAGGGTCCAAAGTGTCAACAATGGATAAATAGGCTCTATGATAACCCTACATAATGTTTATAACCTTAAACGGATGGTTCATGGATCATACGACGCGGAAATTGCACAAAAGTGAAGTATTGCAAACTATAGGGGCCAAAAGTGTCAACATGTTTAATTTATACCTCTGAGTGAACTTTTGGCAGACCCGAAGCTTTGTAAAGCTAAAATATACCCACTAGAATATGTGGTAAAAATTTCATGAAGTTTCGTTATCACATGAGAAAGTTATGGCCAAAACCGTACTTGAGGGGTTAAAAGCGTCAACGTCGAATTTTATGGCTTTTCGGGCGAGCGCAAAGTTAAACGAGGACATTACCATGTTGGTAAATGTCCAAGGGTTCTTAAAAACCAGATTCGGGGGTTTACGAGTCAAGATTCATGGCCAAATCATCGCAACCAAAGTACAGGGACCAAAACTGCAACAAATGGGCAAACTTTGGAGCTGCCAATAAACCCAGGTGCAGAATCCGCGAACAGCAGCGATTTGGGTCCGAAATTAAGTGGGTAACAGCTGTTTTCACCTCCCAAAAGATCCAATAACATTGCATGCATGCCTAGGCTACAGTAACCCCTTGCAAACATCAACAATTCAGCTTTAAATCTGATCCAAAGCTCATTTTACTAAACACTTGTGTTGTGAACAAGAACTTCCAAACTTGCAAAAGCTCTCAAGCATCTCTGAAGCATTTCTGGACATCAAGGCCGATTTCTAGTGTTAGCTTAACATCAATAGGACCTTGGTAAGCTTTTAATTCGATCTCCAATCCGTTCTTGCTTTGATTATTGCTAAAAGTCAAACTGTTTTGTTCATAAGCTTTGACTTTCTGATTAAACAAGTTTCAATCAGTCATTTCTCGAATTGAAACCTGATATATGTTGGTATTTATGTGGGAAACAAACCCTCTAAAGGGTGTTATCTGAATCCCACTACATGCATGCTAATTGTCGAGTCAAACGTGATTCTAAAAAGTCAACAGAAGTGATTTTTGAGAAAAATAGCTTAAATGGTAAAATAAATGACATGCAATCTGTTTGATCTTCATAAATAGCTTTATTATGAATATAAGAATGTATTTTATCATCATCAACTCGACAATCTTTACTATAGATACGAATCGGAACCGAAAGTCCTATAAAACGACTATTTCGTAGACTATCGATTCGGATTCGTACATGCATGTTCGAGATCTGTATTGGAAAGTATTTTTGACCATTTTTATTTTGGTTAAACTTTCTGGAATTTTTGTTGATTGAGTCTATGCTTAGCCGATTAAATTGCATGTTTCCGATTATGCTTAAAAGTTGACTATTTTGCCCTTTTTGATATAAAACGTGATTTTTGGAAAAGTGAAAGGATAGAAATATTTATTTCTAATATATAAACTTGCACCGAAAATTTCGGATCAGTTGGTGGTCCAGATTGTGAGTTATGGCCATTAGCGTAAAACTATGTTCTTAATTTACATAAACGGCCCTTTTCGCATATGACCTATTTCTGGCCACGTTTTGGTATAAAACTTTTTACCAACTGATGTATTATAATATTCTGGGAATTTTGATGATTTTTAATAAATTTTTGGCTGAACGGATCCTAGATCGCCTAGTTATTTCGGGTTATGTCGGTTTTGACCGTTTAAGCCATAAAATGAGTTTTACACATCCTTTTGACCCGAAACCTTTTTCTACTGATTTTAAATGTTAAATAAATTATTTTGAGCCTTCTGGAAATATAAAAATCTCAGCTTTCATATATAAACCCGGAAACGGCTCTAAATCGCATATTTAGCGTTTTAAGCGCATAGTAAGCGTTATACTTGTTTTAAACATGTAAGACTTATACCTACTGATGTAATTAGCATATTTTCATATAATAACAGTAAGTATAAGTATATGATCTCAGATTTCCAGTTTTGGCATTTTTAGCCCTTGTGAATTTACTAAAATACCCCTACGGTGCATAGTTTGATTTTAAATGATAAATTTGATATATGGGTCATACCCTACGGATATAATATGTTAAATGAGGTATATTTACTGTATGAACCTGACCCGAAACTCAGATTTCTAATTTGACTCTTTTATAATCTTTTAAAAAGACCAAAATGCCCTTCTAAGGCATAAATTGAGTTTAAAATTATTCCGGGCAATATAGAACATAACTTACTGATATTATATCATATTTAAAGCATATTATATCAGGGAACTTGCATTTGAATCATTTGTCTACCCGTATCGCCCTTTTTGCGTTCGGTTCGGTTTGCGTAACTAGTTTGCGTAAATTGACCGAAACGGGTCAAACGATATCATTTTTATTTCAAAATCCAGAATGTATTTAGTATACCCATATTATACAAGTATTCAAACTTGCCGGGTCTAAATCACATTCTATCCGGTCTTTCGCTTAATCGTGCGTAAACCGTATCATTCTTAAAACTAACCGGTCAAAGCTTAGGCTTAAATAAAAGACCCGTTAGGAATCTAATAGGTTAATTATAAACCTTTGTTCCAGATTAGGAGGCCCAGTAAAAGCTACCACACTTACCGTTTGTGTTACATACTTGCTCAGGTAAATACATTTTGACTTATTTTCCCTATACGGGCTTGGGGTACGGTATTTAAAATACCGCTTGATCGGGCGCACAAGTCCTGCGCCTTATGGGTGTACAGTCTTGAATAGCTTGTGCGACTTCGTTTAAACAGTCTTGTCTTACTTTAGGCTTTGGGGGGTTATTGACCGTGTCCCGGATATCCTTGGCATTATCTTACGAGATGGCCACGACCAGAGCACGGGGTGTAGGCGTACACTCGGCGTGCATAACTCTTTAATGTGGTGTGTCATTTAATCTTTAGCCCGGACAGCAGATCCCGGGCCACCAAAGATACGAGTGCATATAATTCGTTCACAAGTTTATATTGCATAATTATCCCAAGTTAATAAAAATATTTATGCCTTGTGCATTTAAATCAATTTTCAATCATTTTCAAAATGAGTCAGTCGATTTGTATTTACCAGTGTAAACTGACGTATTTTTCCCAAAAGGTTAAGTGCAGGTACTAAACGAAATAGGCTGGCTGTTTCCTAAGAGCGTCCACCATAGTCTCGCAAGCTCGGACGACAAATAAACTGATGAACAATTATCCTATTTTATTTTCGATCCGCCTGTGGATCCGTTTCAACTACTCGTGATATTTATTATTACATTATATTTATAGTTGAAATGAATCTATACTTGCTTCCGCTGTGCATTATTATATTGTGTTGTTTGTCTATGATGATACCAACGACGTCACGATACCCCCACCGGGCCCACCGGTGACACGTGGAAATTTGGGGTGTGACAGGTTGGTATCAGAGCCAACACTGAGTGAATTAAACACTAACCTTAGTGTTTAATCTCAGTTACACAATTGCACATATCTAAAACTTCTGAGTCTAGACTTAACTTAGGAATATTCTCAATCCTAATCTTGAAGTTTTGCTTCCAAATTTTTATATATTGGATACGCCGCCAAGCGAAGAAGCTGTAATAAGAATTCTCCACATCTGGAGCCTTGAAATGCTGAGCTTCGTACCGCGACCAGGATGAAACGTGCGACCAAGGAGAAAGCCTTCAAGAATTGAATGAAGAAGAAACTCCTTTGCTGAAGATCGTTTCCTCAATAGTCCTTATAAGGACATATTTACCTTTTCAGTCCCTTCGAGGACGACATTATTCCTTTTAACTCCCGCTTAGGGCAACTTCATACTTTTATTTTTATATAATGGAATGATTAAGTTTAAACTTTCATTCTAAATAAGAAATATTAAATAAATGAAAAAAAAATATTTCCTTTTTGCAAGATCTACCATTATAATAAAATGGCAAAATCTAAAAGGGCAAGACCTAGCTTCGGGTCATATTAAGACCGGCCAAGATGGCAGTTCCGCAATTTAGATTCAGATCCATATTTACACCTCAATTTAAAATTGTTCTGCTTTAATTATTAATTAAGAATCTTAAGTGTGAAACCTAGCCTACGGGTCAATTATAAGACCGGGCCAAGATGGTAAGACCTGTTTAAAAGATTTAAATTCCCTGTTAACATCTTAAAACATGTTAACACTCCTGGCAGATGTGATTCATTTAAAATCACACACGTCATTTTTATATAGGATTCTTCAAAAGATTCCTAACCCAGTTTAATGATCCCTGAATCCTGGGTTCACGTCATCAATTAAGATGATCATATTTTAACCATACATGGTAATATAGTGCCTACGGGCCTTGCTCAATTCTACATGAGCCAAAATACAGTGGTAGCTATGACTCCCTGTCAGATAAAGGTAATGAACTAGGTTCAAACCTCAAATGCTTTGATTCTCTGAAATCCTAGCATATAATTTAAAATTATCCTTGTGACTAGGCCTATTGTGCCAATATACCTTCATGCTTTGATTCTCTGAAATCATAGCTTATAAATTATATATGTCCTTGTGACTAGGCCTATTGTGCCAAGATACTGTCATGCTTTGATTCTCTGAAATCATAAGCTTATAATTTATAAATGTCCATGTGACCATGCCATTGGGTGCCACTGATAAAACTCTTAATGTTTTATAATTAGGATAAATTATAATAGAAATCCTAAATAAATATGATTAATAAATTAACCAAATATGGTCTCTGTCTACCATGGTTAAAGAATTTTCCTAAGGGGCAATTCCGTAATAAACATCTCTTATAAGGGAAATGCCTACGGGCTATAGTTAATGTCCTCTGAGACAAAAGACAGTGGTAGCCTACAGCTCCCTGTCAGGAAAAGGTAAAGAACTTTGATTCAAACCTTAATGCCACGATTCTCTGAAATCATGGCTTATAAATTTAACTTGTCTACGCGACTAGGCCATTTGTGCTATTATTATTAACTTATGAATTAGGATTTATGATAAAAATCCTGAATAAAATAAATATCTTTCCTTCTCTGTCAGTATGCAATTGAAGGGAATCTTAAAGGTGAAACCTAGCCTACACGGCCAAGATGGTGAAACCTACTCAAGGGATTCAGATCCTTGTTAACACCTAGGAATGTGTTAGCACTCTTGACAAATGTGATTCGGGAAAATCACAACAGTCATCCTTATATTGGATTTTTCCAATTTTCAAATCTAGCCCAGTGATTTAGAAATCATGGCTTATATCATCCTATAAGGTGATCATTTTATGAACATCCGTTAGAAGTGCCCACGGGCTAAACTTGTTGTCCGGAAAGACAACGACAGTGATGGTCTTTGACCTCCTGCCTAAAATACTAGACTATGTCCAAACATAATAGTCTATATGATCAATGCGATCATGACTAATATCATCTAATACGATGATCATATTATTTAACATCCTTTAGTGATGTCTGGCCTACGGGCTATAATATATTGTCCATTTGAGACATTGACATTGTTATCTTTATGATTCCTTGTCTAAGGTGGTGAGCTATGCTCAAGCCAAATAGTCAATATGATTAATGCAATCATGACTTATAGCATCTAATAGGATGAATCAATTATAAACATCCATGAGTGATATTTTCGCCTATAGGCCATATTATATTGTCCATGTGTGACAAAGACATTGGGATCTTTACGATTCCCTGTCCAAGGTAGTGAGCGATGCTCAAGCCTAATAGCTTATATGATCAATGCGGGCATGACAAAGATCATCAATACGATGATTAAAACATTTTTCAACATCCTTAATGATGTTTTGCCTAAAGGCTATATTATGTTGTCCAATTGAGACGAGGCAATTGTAATTTTTGTGATTCTTTGCCAAAGGGGGTGAGCTATACGCAAATCCCATAGTCTATACTATCAGTACGATCCTGACTAGTATCATCAGTATGATGATCATAATATTAACATCCCTCGAGATGAAATGCTTACGGGCTATACTTTATTATAGTGTCGGTAAGACAAAGATAGTAGTGATCTTTTCGATCCCCTGTTCAAAATGGTGTGATTATACCCAAACCTAATAGTCAATATGATCGATGTGATCATGACTAATATCATTGAATACGATGGTTATATATAAACATCCATTAGTGATGTTGAATTGGCTTACCTTTCTGCCAAAGGAATCGTCTTTCAAAGACGATGACAGTTGTAGTCTATGACTCCCTGTCCAAAGGTGAAGAACCATGTTCAAACCTTGAAGCCCTAATCTAATAAAATTGCGGCTAATAAATTTAGGTCCTTGAAAATAGACCATCGAGTCATGTTTTTAAAGTCATTCATGACAAGCCTATGTGCTATAAATTGTCATTCGAGACAAGCTAACATATTAAAATGTTAACATTCCTGGAGACATGCCTTTGTGCAAAATTTGATAAATGTCCTTATGACAAGGCCGTTTGTGCCATATCTAAATGACCTTTACGACAAGGCCTTCGTACCGTATAATCATTTATGTCCTTCGTGACTAGGCTTTATGCCATATCTTTCTACGTCCATCGAGACAAGCTTCTATGCCATATGTGTATATATAATAAAAGTCTTGTAAGGCTAGCCTTTGAGCTATTCATGATCGTCCTTGTGACAAAGACAGCTATGACATTATGGTCCCCTGTCAAGCAAGTATTGGACTCGCTCCAAACTTTGAATGCCATTGATGGTCCTGTTGTGACCTAGGCTAAATATAATGGAATACGTTCAAAAATAACATTCACTATGAATGTTCGGAACAGAATATCCCATACGGTTTATGAATGCCATGACTAATTTAAGTCAGGTCATCAGGATGATGATTAATAATGGTTAAATCTTGGTGATTGGTACCAAGTTTCGAGTATGGAAAACTCGGATGAGGTAGACGACAGTCTCAACACTATTAAAGCAACGAAAGTTAATAAAACTACAAACGTAAACCTCAATATTAATGGAGTTAACCTTCAGGCTGTGGTTGACGCAGCAAATGGAAGGACCATAGAAAGGTCATGAGACAATCCAAAGAGCCGAATTCTTCTCGCTCTAAATCTCATTCAAAACCATGTTTAAATTGCTCATGAGGAGATCTTGTTCACACTTCGTATATGAAGGATGAACCAAAAGAAGGAGAATAACTCCCAGAAATCTGAGAAAGAGAGCAAGTACAGGCTTAATAAAAAGCAACGAAAGTTCAGTAAGAAGCCTGTATACCTCTGAGACTGCTTCAACATTATCAGATGGATGTTTTATATCCATTAGGAATCATTTTTCCGATGTCCTAGTTCCGTTAAACATAAGGACTCAATAAAGTGATATTAAAAAAAAAATCGATTGGTTGCCTTAAAAATCAAGCCCATATTGTGGGTAATAAGGAGCAATTAATTATCAAGACTCCTTATGAGACAACTCTCATAATTACACGTATCAGTGCGATTAATTAATATAAAAAAAAATGGTGGAACTGGCCGTCCCCGGAATCGAACCTGGGTCTAGGCCGGCCGCACCCTTTCGCGCGCCTAGCCAACTGAGCTAGGTGCCTAGTTTGTGAAACTTCCATTATTGATTAATTATAAGCACTTGTACAATAAACTTCCTTATCATTTATCAATGATAACTTCTGCTAAGGGTCCTGTTTTTTTAATACAGGAAATAATAAATCTTCATGAACCATAAACTTAGCAAAATTTTTATTATCATCCACAAGGTATAACTTACCAAGGAAACCATAGTAACCGATTCTTCTAGTATCGGCAAGGAATCCTTCCGAAAATCTAAGAGTACTCTTTCTTCGCATAGAGTACGACAACATATGTTATTTTAATTATTTTCTCATTGTTTTCTATCGCCTGCGAATGCCAAACTAAGTTTGATAAAAGTGTCATATGAGGATTGGCGTATCCTAGTGTGTCCCATATATTATTTCCATGTCTGATCAGCATGGAGGTTTAATACATGGAACCCCTAAGATATCCCAATGATCATATTGTACTAAAGTCGACTAGTAGTATTCAAAGAAGATATCCAAAATGGAAATTTTTCCAAGTAAATGTTCCCGAATAAGGAATTCGTGGACTTATAACATAAAGGTGTCACTCATTTGACACGAACGATAATGGATGAACTGGAGCCTGAGATATGGAAAATCTCTGTAGCCTCCTTGTATCTTAATTATCTTCTCAAAAGTTTTCCCTGCTTACCTCCTGGAAGACAGGTAGAACTAAGATTAACATCCCGCTGTGGGCTGGAGTATTATGAAAACTCCATATTGATTATGGAAAAATCGAAACCTTGATTTAGTATGTTTTAAGACATAGGCACATATAGCCTGACTCAATCTTCTGAGGGTTTTATGTTATTAAATAAGAAAGACGGTTCATATTGCTTATGCATACATGCCGCAACCCTAATTAGGCAACGATTAAGAATTGCCATCTGCTACCCAGGATCTAAGGGTAAATTATTGGTGGATAGGCTTGAAAAAGTCCGTAGCCACCCATGTAGCTAAATGCTTGACATGTGCGCAAGTCAAAGCCGAGCGTCAAAAGCCGTCAGGCTTGCTACAACAGCCTGAACTTCCTACGTGGAAGTGGGAAATGGTAACTATAGATTTTATTACCAAGTTACCCAAGACGAGGAAAGGAAATGATACGATATGGGTTATAGTTGACCGACTGACTAAGTCAGCTCATTTCTTACCCATCAAGGAGACTTATAGCTCCGATATGTTAGCCCAGTTATACGTTGATAAGATTGTAGCCCTACACGGCATACCTGTAGCTATTATCTCTGACCGGGATACTAGATACACGTCACATTTTTGGAAGAGTTTCCAACAATCTTTGGGCACACGTTTGAATTTTAGTACGGCTTATCATCCACAGACTGACGGTCAGAGCGAGCGTACTATTCAAACGTTGGAAGACATGCTACATGCATGTGCGATCGATTTAGGTGGTAGTTGGGACAAGAACCTACCCCTAATTGAATTCTCCTACAACAATAGCTACCACACCAGCATAAAAGCTGCGCCTTTTGAGGCCTTATATGGTAGAAAGTGTAGATCGCCTATTTGTTGGGCAGAAGTTGGAGATGTCCAACTATCAGGACCAGAAATTGTTTTCGAGACAACAGACAAGATTGTCCAAATCCGCGAACGATTGAGAGCTGCCAGGGAAAGGCAGAAAAGTTATGCGGATCCACAGCGCAAAGATTTTCACTTCGAAGTAGGTGAAAAAGTGTTGCTTAAGGTATCACCCTGGAAAGGGGTGATGCGATTTGGTAAGAAAGGCAAGCTAAGCCCGAGATACATAGGACCTTTCGAGATAATCGAACGTGTCGGGTCAGTTTCTTATAAATTAAACTTGCCTGAAGAACTTAGCGCTATCCATAATGTGTTTCACATCTGTAATTTGAAGAAGTGTTCCGCTGATGGACCACCGGTTATACCGTATACGGATGTACATATAGACGAAAGCTTGAAATTTGTGGAAAAGCCGTTATCGATTGAAGACCGAAAGGTAAAGAAGCTTCGAAGGAAGCACATACCTATTGTTAAGGTCAAATGGGAGGCCCGTAGAGGTCCCGAATATACATGGGAGGTAGAATCCACGATGAAAGGAAAATACCCTCATTTGTTTCAGTAAATCTCGAGGTCGAGATTTCTTTTAAGGAGGTGAGGATGTAACACCTCGGAAAATTTCGTCCAATAATGTCTTGACACGTGTCATAAGGTTCCGGTATGTGAAAACATACTTTAGGAGGACTAAAAGTGACAAACAGTGAAAACTATGGAACGTAAGGGTCCAAAGTGTCAACAATGGATAAATAGGCTCTATGATAACCCTACATAATGTTTATAACCTTAAACGGATGGTTCATGGATCATACGACGCGGAAATTGCACAAAAGTGAAGTATTGCAAACTATAGGGGCCAAAAGTGTCAACATGTTTAATTTATACCTCTGAGTGAACTTTTGGCAGACCCGAAGCTTTGTAAAGCTAAAATATACCCACTAGAATATGTGGTAAAAATTTCATGAAGTTTCGTTATCACATGAGAAAGTTATGGCCAAAACCGTACTTGAGGGGTTAAAAGCGTCAACGTCGAATTTTATGGCTTTTCGGGCGAGCGCAAAGTTAAACGAGGACATTACCATGTTGGTAAATGTCCAAGGGTTCTTAAAAACCAGATTCGGGGGTTTACGAGTCAAGATTCATGGCCAAATCATCGCAACCAAAGTACAGGGACCAAAACTGCAACAAATGGGCAAACTTTGGAGCTGCCAATAAACCCAGGTGCAGAATCCGCGAACAGCAGCGATTTGGGTCCGAAATTAAGTGGGTAACAGCTGTTTTCACCTCCCAAAAGATCCAATAACATTGCATGCATGCCTAGGCTACAGTAACCCCTTGCAAACATCAACAATTCAGCTTTAAATCTGATCCAAAGCTCATTTTACTAAACACTTGTGTTGTGAACAAGAACTTCCAAACTTGCAAAAGCTCTCAAGCATCTCTGAAGCATTTCTGGACATCAAGGCCGATTTCTAGTGTTAGCTTAACATCAATAGGACCTTGGTAAGCTTTTAATTCGATCTCCAATCCGTTCTTGCTTTGATTATTGCTAAAAGTCAAACTGTTTTGTTCATAAGCTTTGACTTTCTGATTAAACAAGTTTCAATCAGTCATTTCTCGAATTGAAACCTGATATATGTTGGTATTTATGTGGGAAACAAACCCTCTAAAGGGTGTTATCTGAATCCCACTACATGCATGCTAATTGTCGAGTCAAACGTGATTCTAAAAAGTCAACAGAAGTGATTTTTGAGAAAAATAGCTTAAATGGTAAAATAAATGACATGCAATCTGTTTGATCTTCATAAATAGCTTTATTATGAATATAAGAATGTATTTTATCATCATCAACTCGACAATCTTTACTATAGATACGAATCGGAACCGAAAGTCCTATAAAACGACTATTTCGTAGACTATCGATTCGGATTCGTACATGCATGTTCGAGATCTGTATTGGAAAGTATTTTTGACCATTTTTATTTTGGTTAAACTTTCTGGAATTTTTGTTGATTGAGTCTATGCTTAGCCGATTAAATTGCATGTTTCCGATTATGCTTAAAAGTTGACTATTTTGCCCTTTTTGATATAAAACGTGATTTTTGGAAAAGTGAAAGGATAGAAATATTTATTTCTAATATATAAACTTGCACCGAAAATTTCGGATCAGTTGGTGGTCCAGATTGTGAGTTATGGCCATTAGCGTAAAACTATGTTCTTAATTTACATAAACGGCCCTTTTCGCATATGACCTATTTCTGGCCACGTTTTGGTATAAAACTTTTTACCAACTGATGTATTATAATATTCTGGGAATTTTGATGATTTTTAATAAATTTTTGGCTGAACGGATCCTAGATCGCCTAGTTATTTCGGGTTATGTCGGTTTTGACCGTTTAAGCCATAAAATGAGTTTTACACATCCTTTTGACCCGAAACCTTTTTCTACTGATTTTAAATGTTAAATAAATTATTTTGAGCCTTCTGGAAATATAAAAATCTCAGCTTTCATATATAAACCCGGAAACGGCTCTAAATCGCATATTTAGCGTTTTAAGCGCATAGTAAGCGTTATACTTGTTTTAAACATGTAAGACTTATACCTACTGATGTAATTAGCATATTTTCATATAATAACAGTAAGTATAAGTATATGATCTCAGATTTCCAGTTTTGGCATTTTTAGCCCTTGTGAATTTACTAAAATACCCCTACGGTGCATAGTTTGATTTTAAATGATAAATTTGATATATGGGTCATACCCTACGGATATAATATGTTAAATGAGGTATATTTACTGTATGAACCTGACCCGAAACTCAGATTTCTAATTTGACTCTTTTATAATCTTTTAAAAAGACCAAAATGCCCTTCTAAGGCATAAATTGAGTTTAAAATTATTCCGGGCAATATAGAACATAACTTACTGATATTATATCATATTTAAAGCATATTATATCAGGGAACTTGCATTTGAATCATTTGTCTACCCGTATCGCCCTTTTTGCGTTCGGTTCGGTTTGCGTAACTAGACCTGTCACACCCCAAATTTCCACGTGTCACCGGTGGGCCCGGTGGGGGTATCGTGACGTCGTTGGTATCATCATAGACAAACAACACAATATAATAATGCACAGCGGAAGCAAGTATAGATTCATTTCAACTATAAATATAATGTAATAATAAATATCACGAGTAGTTGAAACGGATCCACAGGCGGATCGAAAATAAAATAGGATAATTGTTCATCAGTTTATTTGTCGTCCGAGCTTGCGAGACTATGGTGGACGCTCTTAGGAAACAGCCAGCCTATTTCGTTTAGTACCTGCACTTAACCTTTTGGGAAAAATACGTCAGTTTACACTGGTAAATACAAATCGACTGACTCATTTTGAAAATGATTGAAAATTGATTTAAATGCACAAGGCATAAATATTTTTATTAACTTGGGATAATTATGCAATATAAACTTGTGAACGAATTATATGCACTCGTATCTTTGGTGGCCCGGGATCTGCTGTCCGGGCTAAAGATTAAATGACACACCACATTAAAGAGTTATGCACGCCGAGTGTACGCCTACACCCCGTGCTCTGGTCGTGGCCATCTCGTAAGATAATGCCAAGGATATCCGGGACACGGTCAATAACCCCCCAAAGCCTAAAGTAAGACAAGACTGTTTAAACGAAGTCGCACAAGCTATTCAAGACTGTACACCCATAAGGCGCAGGACTTGTGCGCCCGATCAAGCGGTATTTTAAATACCGTACCCCAAGCCCGTATAGGGAAAATAAGTCAAAATGTATTTACCTGAGCAAGTATGTAACACAAACGGTAAGTGTGGTAGCTTTTACTGGGCCTCCTAATCTGGAACAAAGGTTTATAATTAACCTATTAGATTCCTAACGGGTCTTTTATTTAAGCCTAAGCTTTGACCGGTTAGTTTTAAGAATGATACGGTTTACGCACGATTAAGCGAAAGACCGGATAGAATGTGATTTAGACCCGGCAAGTTTGAATACTTGTATAATATGGGTATACTAAATACATTCTGGATTTTGAAATAAAAATGATATCGTTTGACCCGTTTCGGTCAATTTACGCAAACTAGTTACGCAAACCGAACCGAACGCAAAAAGGGCGATACGGGTAGACAAATGATTCAAATGCAAGTTCCCTGATATAATATGCTTTAAATATGATATAATATCAGTAAGTTATGTTCTATATTGCCCGGAATAATTTTAAACTCAATTTATGCCTTAGAAGGGCATTTTGGTCTTTTTAAAAGATTATAAAAGAGTCAAATTAGAAATCTGAGTTTCGGGTCAGGTTCATACAGTAAATATACCTCATTTAACATATTATATCCGTAGGGTATGACCCATATATCAAATTTATCATTTAAAATCAAACTATGCACCGTAGGGGTATTTTAGTAAATTCACAAGGGCTAAAAATGCCAAAACTGGAAATCTGAGATCATATACTTATACTTACTGTTATTATATGAAAATATGCTAATTACATCAGTAGGTATAAGTCTTACATGTTTAAAACAAGTATAACGCTTACTATGCGCTTAAAACGCTAAATATGCGATTTAGAGCCGTTTCCGGGTTTATATATGAAAGCTGAGATTTTTATATTTCCAGAAGGCTCAAAATAATTTATTTAACATTTAAAATCAGTAGAAAAAGGTTTCGGGTCAAAAGGATGTGTAAAACTCATTTTATGGCTTAAACGGTCAAAACCGACATAACCCGAAATAACTAGGCGATCTAGGATCCGTTCAGCCAAAAATTTATTAAAAATCATCAAAATTCCCAGAATATTATAATACATCAGTTGGTAAAAAGTTTTATACCAAAACGTGGCCAGAAATAGGTCATATGCGAAAAGGGCCGTTTATGTAAATTAAGAACATAGTTTTACGCTAATGGCCATAACTCACAATCTGGACCACCAACTGATCCGAAATTTTCGGTGCAAGTTTATATATTAGAAATAAATATTTCTATCCTTTCACTTTTCCAAAAATCACGTTTTATATCAAAAAGGGCAAAATAGTCAACTTTTAAGCATAATCGGAAACATGCAATTTAATCGGCTAAGCATAGACTCAATCAACAAAAATTCCAGAAAGTTTAACCAAAATAAAAATGGTCAAAAATACTTTCCAATACAGATCTCGAACATGCATGTACGAATCCGAATCGATAGTCTACGAAATAGTCGTTTTATAGGACTTTCGGTTCCGATTCGTATCTATAGTAAAGATTGTCGAGTTGATGATGATAAAATACATTCTTATATTCATAATAAAGCTATTTATGAAGATCAAACAGATTGCATGTCATTTATTTTACCATTTAAGCTATTTTTCTCAAAAATCACTTCTGTTGACTTTTTAGAATCACGTTTGACTCGACAATTAGCATGCATGTAGTGGGATTCAGATAACACCCTTTAGAGGGTTTGTTTCCCACATAAATACCAACATATATCAGGTTTCAATTCGAGAAATGACTGATTGAAACTTGTTTAATCAGAAAGTCAAAGCTTATGAACAAAACAGTTTGACTTTTAGCAATAATCAAAGCAAGAACGGATTGGAGATCGAATTAAAAGCTTACCAAGGTCCTATTGATGTTAAGCTAACACTAGAAATCGGCCTTGATGTCCAGAAATGCTTCAGAGATGCTTGAGAGCTTTTGCAAGTTTGGAAGTTCTTGTTCACAACACAAGTGTTTAGTAAAATGAGCTTTGGATCAGATTTAAAGCTGAATTGTTGATGTTTGCAAGGGGTTACTGTAGCCTAGGCATGCATGCAATGTTATTGGATCTTTTGGGAGGTGAAAACAGCTGTTACCCACTTAATTTCGGACCCAAATCGCTGCTGTTCGCGGATTCTGCACCTGGGTTTATTGGCAGCTCCAAAGTTTGCCCATTTGTTGCAGTTTTGGTCCCTGTACTTTGGTTGCGATGATTTGGCCATGAATCTTGACTCGTAAACCCCCGAATCTGGTTTTTAAGAACCCTTGGACATTTACCAACATGGTAATGTCCTCGTTTAACTTTGCGCTCGCCCGAAAAGCCATAAAATTCGACGTTGACGCTTTTAACCCCTCAAGTACGGTTTTGGCCATAACTTTCTCATGTGATAACGAAACTTCATGAAATTTTTACCACATATTCTAGTGGGTATATTTTAGCTTTACAAAGCTTCGGGTCTGCCAAAAGTTCACTCAGAGGTATAAATTAAACATGTTGACACTTTTGGCCCCTATAGTTTGCAATACTTCACTTTTGTGCAATTTCCGCGTCGTATGATCCATGAACCATCCGTTTAAGGTTATAAACATTATGTAGGGTTATCATAGAGCCTATTTATCCATTGTTGACACTTTGGACCCTTACGTTCCATAGTTTTCACTGTTTGTCACTTTTAGTCCTCCTAAAGTATGTTTTCACATACCGGAACCTTATGACACGTGTCAAGACATTATTGGACGAAATTTTCCGAGGTGTTACAACCTCAAACAATAACAACAACCCACCAAATGGTAGTATTCAAGTCGATTGAGACACACTATATTACATTCAGATATTCCTTGCACATCCGCTAGTACTTTCTGTAAATGTTATTGCCTGCACAGGCTGTACTTACAAACAGTTTCTTGACTGTAAGCCCTTAAACTACGATGGCACTGGAGGTGCTGTTGCCTTTGTCAGATGGACCGAAAAGACGGATTCTGTAATAAGGATGAGCAAGTGCTCCTGAAAACCAAGTTACTTACGTCTCAGGGCTTTTTCTTGATGGTGCTTTATCATGGTGGAACTTACAAGTTCAAACCTTAGGAGAGGCGGCGGCGTATGCACTGACATGGGCTGAGCTGAAGGAGCTCATGAGGAAGAAATATTGTTCATGGGTAGAAATACAGAAGCTGGAGACGGAATTCTGGAACCTAAAAATGGATGGACCAAAAATTGATGAATATGTCCAGAGGTTCCACGACTTGTCATGCGTTGTGCCATATATGGTTGATCCTGAATTTAAACGCATTGAGCGTTTCATCTGGGGATTGGCACCCCAGATCATGAGCATGGTAACAACTTCGAAGCCTCCAACGATTACCGAAGCCATTGATCTCAGCGTGGCACTTACAGAAGAAGCCATCAGATTGGACAAGTTTTCCATTTCTGAGCCGAAAAAGAAAGAAACTCATGTTGAATCTTTAGGGGAGAACAAGAGGAAATTCTCCAACTCTAAAACAAGTACCGGCAGTGCCAACAAGAGGAAGGATATGAACCGACCAGCTGAAAATAAGCGTGGTGCTGAAGCCAAAGGGAAAGGATACATGGGCACTCTGCCCAAGTGCGAATTATGCCAGTTTCATCATGCTAGCCGGTGCAGACTTAGCAAATGTGAATCCTGTGGAAGGATGGGTCACTTAAAAGACACTTGTTAGGTTGGTACTAGCCGTGGTGGCCAAAGAGGATTTGGTAACAACAACCATGGAGGTAACGGGAATGGGAACCGCAACGGCGAAAATGGTAATCGCGGTAACTTCGGGAATCAAGCAGGAAATGGTAACCGCAATCAAAACAACAATTAAGGCGGTAATGAGGATGGTAACGGTCGAGGACCGGGATGTTTTAACTGCGGAGACGTCGGGCACTTCAAGCGTGAATGCCCAAAACTCAATCAAGCTCGTGGAAGAGTATTCAACATTGGAGCGAGGGAAGCACGCCAGGACCCGAATGTTGTCACGGGTACGTTCCCTATAAATCAACGCTTTGCATCTGTTCTATTTGACACTGGTGCCGACTATAGCTTTGTATCGCTAGAATTTAAGAATATACTTGGGTTAACTGCTAGTAAGTTAGACATTACATACTCAATTGAACTGGCTAACGGAAAGCTAGTAGAAACAAATGAAGTCATCAGAGGATGTGTGATAGAGCTGGGAGGACACGAATTTACACTGGATCTACTACCCGTCGAGTTGGGAAGCTTCGACGTGGTAGTAGGGATGGATTGATTGTCCAGCAACAGAGCCGAAATTGTATGTCAGGAGAAGACCATTCGCATCCCAATGGCGGATGGAGAAACGATTGTGGTTCACGGAGAGAAGCGTGATACGCCTTTAAGGATCATTAGCTGTTTAAAAGCTAGGAGGTGTTTGAAGAAGGGATGTGTTGCCTTCTTGGCACACATCGTGGATAAGGAAGCCGCTGAGCCGAAACTAGAAGATATTCCAGTCGTTAAGGAGTATCCTGAAGTCTTTCCAGAAGACTTGCCAGGATTTCCGCCACAAAGACAAGTCGAGTTTCATATTGACTTAGTTCCAAGCGACGCGCCTGTGGCTAAGGCACCTTATAGACTTGCACCTTCGGAAATGCAGGAGTTGTCAACGCAACTTCAAGAGTTATTAGAGAAGGGATTCATCAGGCCAAGCTTCTCACCTTGGGGAGCTCCAGTTTTGTTCGTTAAGAAGAAGGATGGTAGCTTCCGCATGTGTATTGACTACCGGGAGCTGAACAAGTTGACAATTAAGAACAGATATCCTTTACCAAGGATTGACGACCTATTCGATCAGTTACAAGGTTCAAGCTTCTACTCAAAGATCGACCTTCGATCGGGTTATCACCAGTTGAGGATTCAAGAAGAAAGTATCCCAAAAACGGCCTTTAGGACTCGCTATGGGCATTACGAGTTCCTGGTTATGCCGTTCGGGTTGACAAACGCACCAGCGGTATTCATGGATTTAATGAACAGAGTCTGCAAGCCCTACCTTGATAAGTTTGTGATCGTGTTCATTGACGACATCCTGATCTACTAAAAAACAACAGAAGAACATGAGCATCATCTAAGAGCCATTTTAGAGCTGCTTAAGAAGGAGAAGTTGTACGCGAAGTTTTCAAAGTGCGAGTTCTGGTTACTGGAAGTCCAGTTTCTTGGTCATGTGGTCAATGGAAATGGAATCCATGTGGATCCTACAAAGATTGAAGCAATCAAGAATTGGGAGACTCCGAAAACGCCAACTGAGATTCGACAATTCTTGGGTTTGGCCGGGTATTATCACAGATTCATTGAGGATTTCTTGAAAATCGCTCAACCTTTGACCTCTCTTACGCAGAAAGACAAGAAATTTGATTGGGGAGACAAGCAAGAAGAAGCGTTTCAGTTGCTGAAGAACAAACTTTGTGATGCCCCAATTTTATCTCTACCCGAAGGCACGGACGACTTCGTGGTATATTGCGACGCCTCGCGTCAAGGTTTAGGCTGCGTGCTGATGCAGCGATAAAAAGTTATAGCATATGCCTCACGCCAGTTGAAGGTCCACGAGAAGAATTATACCACGCATGATTTGGAATTAGGCGCAGTGGTATTTGCATTGAAGATCTGGCGACATTACTTGTATGGCACCCGATGCACAATCTTCACTGATCACAAGAGCCTGCAACACATCTTCGACCAAAAAGAGCTTAACATGAGGCAAAGACGCTGGGTTGAATTGTTGAACGACTACGATTGTGAGATCAAGTATCACCCGGGGAAGGCGAATGTAGTCGCCAATGCTTTAAGTCGGAAGGAAAGGATTAAGCCCATAAGGGTTAGGGCTTTGGAGTTGATTGTTCAGACAGACCTCACATTGCGCATTCATGCTGCGCAAAGGGAAGCTCTTAAAAGGGAAAATCTTGAGAACGAGTATCTCCGGGGAATGGAGAAGCAATTGGTACCAAAGGAGGATGGAACATTGTGTTTCTTGGGAAGAATTTGGGTTCCCCTCTATGGTGGTCTTCGATAAGTGATTTTTAATGAAGCTCATAAGTCAAGGTACTCGATTCATCCCGGAGCGGACAAAATGTACCAAGATCTAAGGGATTTTTATTGGTGGCCAAGGATGAAAGGCGATGTTGCGATATATGTTGGTAAATGTTTAACTTGCGCCAAGGTCAAGGCCGAATACCAGAAGCCTTCAGGTCTCTTGCAACAACCCAAAATACCTCAGTGGAAGTGGGAACAGATTTCCATGGATTTTATAACGAAATTGCCAAGGACACCCAGAGGTCACGATACAATTTGGGTAATTGTAGAACGCTTAACGAAATCAGCACACTTTTTGCCGATCAGAGAAAAAGATAACACGAGCAAACTGGCTGAGATATACCTGATAGAAATTGTTGCACGTCATGGAGTGCCTCTCTCAATTATCTCTGATAGAGATGGAAGATTCGTGTCGAGGATTTGGCAATCCTTTCAAGAAGCTTTTGGTTCTCAGTTGAATCTGAGTACTGCTTTTCATCCGCAAACAGACGGACAGAGTGAGCGAACGATTCAAACATTAGAAGACATGCTGCAAGCTTGCGTAATGGATTTAGGTGGAAGTTGGGACACTCACCCACCATTGGTCGAATTTTCGTACAATAACAGTTATCATGCAAGCATCCAAGCCACACCGTTTGAAGCTCTCTATGGGCGTAAGTGCCGATCACCAGTTTGTTGGGCTGACGCGGGTGATAGACAGTTAGTTGGTCCGGATTTGGTTCAAGAGACAACAGACAAGATTTTTCAGATTCGAGAGCGCATCAAAGTGGCTCGTGATCGACAAAAGTGTTATGCGGACCGCAGAAGAAAACCTATGGAATTTGAGGTGGGGGATATGGTATTGCTGAAGGTTTCACCCTGGAAGGGTGTGGCACGCTTCGGGAAGCGTGGGAAATTGAATCCCAGATACATTGGTCCATTTAAAATCCTGGAAAGGATTGGTCTCGTAGCCTACAAGTTGGATTTACCTGCTGAACTTAATGGCGTTCATGATACATTCCATGTATCAAACCTGAAAAAGAGTCCACCTCAGGAAACCGTAGTCATTCCTACCGACGAAATTCATGTTGACGACACACTCCACTTTATTGAAGAACCGGTTGAGGTTACGGATTGGAAGGTTAACAAAACACGCAGGAGTAGTGTCAAGCTGGTCAAGGTTCGATGGAATGCACGACATGGCCCAAAATTCACATGGGAATGTGAGGATCGTATGAAGGCCAAGTACCCACATTTATTCCCCAAGACCCCTGCAACTAGAAGCAGAACCTAAAATTTCGGGACGAAATTTTCTTAACAGGGGGAGAATGTGACAACTCTCACTAAACCAGGTATCCGTACAATTAATTAATTTTAATTACGTGCTTAAGGACTGTGATAAATTACAAACTGATGACGTAAACTATTTACTGATTTCTATAACATACATACATATGCATCACATTTCATACTGTCACTCCATTCATTACATACAAACTTTGGTGACATACTTGATGCACAAAGCACAGTTAACACATTGAACGGATAATTCAGAAACATGCTGACAATGCCAGCACATGGACAGACTATGTTTTAAGGCCAGTATGAGCCAGAGACAGGGTACTACATTAGTATGGAGTATAGGGAAGTGAGTACCAAAAAACTGCGTCGCTAGGTGATAATTAAAGTGCCGGGAAGTGCCAAAAACACACTTTAAGTGCAGAATTCTGCATTTATTAATAAAATTCAGCATTGTAACATGCTAGTAGGGTGCAAAAATATGGCAGAATGGTCCTGTATGCTTTCCTAAGTGTCGGGAATTAAATGTGATACATAAATATATATAAAAGACACCTTACGGAATAATTAAACACTTTAACGGAACGGTATCCAACCGACCAACCGGACATTACCCGGGACACCAAAATTTTGCCAAACACACTATTTTATTATTTCTTGGCTAGTTATGATCCCCTTTCACCCTAACACCCACTAAATATCAAGTAACTAATATATGTAAACATATCCTTGGAAACTAACTAATGTTTACCAACTTAGTCAAAAATTTACATCCAACCCCCCCCCCCCTTAACCGAATTCGGTCACCAAGAACCACCCCACCATACTTCATATCTTGTACTTAGATATAATTCCATTATTCTATTAGATGTTGCTTGATCATGTTACCAAAATATATGAAGACATCTTTATAAAGCATGGTTGCCTAGATCATCACCATACTTCAAATATCCATTCCCTCACTCCCTTCTCCCTCCCTCTCGGCTCACATAACCGCCACCACCATCACCACTTTAACACCATCATCTTCTCCCATTTCAAGCTTGTTCAACCATTAGAAGGTGCTTTGTGAAGGTGGGAACTTGAAAGACTTGAAGGAACTTCATTTCTTACTTTCTTTCACCACTTTCATCATCATTTTTCATCATCTTTGCACTAGAGATCTTCCCTAGCCATTGTGCTAGTAGTAAGTTCTTGTTTAACTCTTGATCACCTTATTTTTATGGTTAAAAGTTGTAATATGATGATTATGTTTAAAACACTAAAGAACAAGAACTAAGAAGATGAACATGAAGCTTTACATAAGGTTGAAACATGAAGATGAAATGTTGCTAGTAGAATATTGTAGTGAATATGTTGTTGATTGTATGATGATTCTTGGTTATGT
Organism: Helianthus tuberosus; assembly: GCA_030545235.1. Classification (NCBI taxonomy): domain Eukaryota; kingdom Viridiplantae; phylum Streptophyta; class Magnoliopsida; order Asterales; family Asteraceae; genus Helianthus; species Helianthus tuberosus. The sequence goes on along the minus strand of CM060366.1, from coordinate 38,719,028 downwards.
AATGTTAATCACCATATGGAACTTGTTAAGTGATGATTAGAAACATGACTTAACATGGTTAGGAGAGGATATGATGTCACATAACATAATCATCTCCTAGTTAAACATGAACTTGAAAGAAATAGATTTCTTGAAAAATAAGTGAACAAAATAATTTGATGATCATGTAGATCTAAGTTTTACAAGAGGTTTTTCTAAATAAACCAAGTTCAAGAACCGATTTCTAAAAGATTATGACTTTTACATACACTTACATATTTTTGGAAATGAAATAAGTGTAAAAACCTTTTATTTACAAGAAGAGTTCAAGAGTTTTATTTTTGTAAAAATTGTTTACAAGTTGCAAACACTAAACTTTTGCAAGAGAATGGTTTTTAAAGAAATAATTACACTTTGAAAGGTAACTAAACCCACTAAACACACCACTAATTTACTACGCGTTTTTACTAAAAACCAAGTTCATGTTATTATGTAAAGTGCATTGTTTTTGCACTTGGTTAGTGTAGCGTTGTTTAATAAATTGTTGTTGATTGATTGGATGAAATTTTTGAAAAGAAAATGATATGCTAATAAGCATGGACACCTCCGTTTACAAAGGAAACTCTGGTGAAATTTTCTAAAAATTCCAACACTTAGAAAATATTTTTCTAAACAAGTGTCACAAGTATATTTTATAACTTGTGTTTCGAATATAAACTTCGCCGTAATTTTTGTAAATACAAGTGTCGGAGGTTGATTTTCTTAAACAAAAATGGATAAATATATATTTAGAATACATATTTTATACTAAAACGCTTGTGTAATTATTTGTTTATTTTGTGAACTAGTTATATTATTTAGGGCAAAATAATGTAACTTAGCATAATGCCATCACATTTATAATTTCGGAAAATACTTTTACGAATATATTTTGGGTAAATATTATTTTAATACAAAGAATGAACATATATTATTTTTGGGAAAAATATATATTTTGGGACTACATTAGTTCGACAAATGTGTTAAATATATTTTTCTAAGTGGAACTTAAAAATATATTATTTTGGGAACCACCAAAATACATGTATAAATACCCCCATCCTTGGGAAGGAAATACACATATAAAATACTTGAGAAGTATGAATACGAAATAGTTGCCTAACTATTATTCCAAAATCCTAAAAATAAAACTTAAGTTAAAATAATTATTATTATTTTAACAAGAAGTTATGACTTGGAATAATAACAAAGTAGCGGACCAAGTTTGAGTTGACGATACGATTCAGGATACGCACTACAGTGAGTTCATGTCCCCCTTTTATCTTAACTGTTTTCATTTTTATAACTTCGGGGGTGAAATACATGTTACAATTATACAGACATTTTTATACATGGTATGGTTAGCTTAAGGAGGGACTTTCATACACCGTTAGATCATGTGAGTGGGTAGGCGGCTACTAAAGGCCATTAATCCTCGTCGTAGGACCGAGGGACATGAGTGATAGATCTATTTGGGTGTAGCGAGCCCACACCCATGAGGCCGGGGCGGCCCATAGTGGTGACTGTGTCTTACAGCCGGAAGCCCGGTGCAAGTCCGCTAGGTTTGAGTCTTCCTGCATCACTTCACACATATCAATGGCCTTGCAAACCATTGGTGATCTATTTTTTTTCCTTATTGCTACATATCAGGGACTTTCATACATCGTGCAAGGGTTATACATACATCATTTACAAAGGTTTATATATACTCACATACACATGAACTCGCTCAACTTTTTGTTGATTTTTCAAACTACATGTATTTCAGGGAATTGATTGGATCTGGCAGGTGATGCACATTAAGCTGCGTATTAAATAAAGATGTCATCCAAGATTGTTGGGTTTGGGAGGTGTAACCCTTACCTGGACGTGTCACATGTCTCCAAACCTCGTTTTATCTAGAGTCTTTTGTGGTGTCTTATGAACACGTTTAAACAAGTATGGTTTGTAACTTATCGTAAGTGTCGACATTTTCAAACAATGATGTTGTGGTATTGTTAAACTTAATGAATGGATGAACATCTTGTGTTTTATTTTCATATAACATTGTTATGATTGCTGCTATGTTATTAAGAAGTCACACTGAAATAATCCACGCTTCCGCAAAAGCCAGGGTGTGACAGTTTCTTTCTTTAAAGAAAAAAATATGGTTTTTTGTTTGTTTTTTGGATCCTTGATAATTTAGGGTTAGATCTAAAAAACCAAAGATGAATATTTGTTTGGTTGGTTTATGATCCTTGATAGATGATTATTGTTTACTGTTTGTTTATTTGTTTTAGGGTTAGGCATGATGAAACAAATACGAATATTCTTTATGTTTTGAAAGTGTTTTTTGTAATTTATGTTTGTGTAAGTATTTTCTGTTTTGTGTAATTTAGGGTTAGTGTTAATGATAAAAAGACTAATATTTTGGTTGGTTTTTGGTCCTTTATAGATAGTTACTGTTTGTTTCTTTGTTATAGGATTAGGCATAATGAAACAAACATGAATATTAGTTCATTATTGACCCTTCATATGTGGAGACTTTAGCTGAGTATCTTTTATATTTTTTTTGAGGTACTGTTTGTTTTTTTGTTTCTAAAGTATGTGGTTTCACTTATTTGTCAGGGCCGTAAGATTCAGACAGGGATTAAGGCTCCATTGATACCTGTGTTTATCTCACAGCTTCATGAGGATGAAGTTGTTATTCTCTACAGATTTGGTGTTGGAGAAAACACAGATGCTTACAAAGTTATTAACCATGGTTACAAGATTAACTTTTACCGGTGTACGGTTGTTACACGTGCGAATGGTTGGCAAGGTGTTGATTACGGATTTAATTTCATTGCACATTCATACATTGTTAATGGAGAAGGAAAGGATCTACTCACGTGCGGTATGACTGTTTCTGCTAATCTGATTTATGTTTTGCCTCCCTTTCGAATCTGATTTCTGTTGCTATGTTTACCATTTTAGATGTTGCTGGAATTGTTGTCTGGTGTGGAGATATGGAAATCTTTCCTAATGAAAGAAAAAAGATAAACTTGGATCTTCAAGATGTCCAGTAAAATCTAATTTCTCATTTATGTAAATTTTTTGTGTGTTATCATTGTATTTAATGTACTGAAGATTCATTTATTTGATTGTTCTTATTTAATACAATAGCAATGATTAGATTATTTTATATATAACATTCTTCATTGCATTTAATGGTATATTCATAGTAAATCATTGTCATTATTTAATGTAAATGATTATTAAATCATATACAATATTCATAGTAAATGATTGTTTGAACTTTTAATGCTGTTTTTTTATCTGTTTCTTTTAGGGGAGAAGTAGTCCGTTGTACTTTGTGGAATGGGTATGCACAAGAATTTAATGTTTTTTTTGTCTCAAAACTCTCCGAATGAGACTGTGATGGCTGTCATTCAGCATGCGAGGATTAAGAAGTGGCAGGGTAATTTATATTTGACTGATTTATTTACTTTAGTTTTTCCAAGTTCTATTTTGTTACATTCTTTAAGAACATTTTTTATTTCTGTAGTGATTTGTAATGTATTGTTGGATATGTATATTGTTTCTTGCAGGTCAATATACTGTTCAGAATGATAAGTTTGGAAGTCCTATTTCTCAACCAAGAAATTGATGAGATTAATGAACTTCGCCGGAGGTACTATCACTGATTTATATTTCATATTTTTCATATTTTTATTAACATAAGTGTCAGTATTAACGCTAATTGTGGTTTTATTTTTATAGTCTTTTAGTGAAACAATTTGAAGCTGGTGCTTCTTCTTCTCAAACCATACTTTCATCTCAGAGTGTGTTTCCAGTCCGTCAAGAATTTCTATTTGACACTCCTAAGAGACATGTCGATGAAATTATTGAGATTGATAGCGTATGAATAACTCCATATACATTCATAGACATTTCATTTTGTTAATGTTTTCTATGTTTTATCAATTGAGCATGTTAATAAAGCTTTATTTGTGATATCGTAGGTAATGTCATGTGTGGTAGTTTCAACGATCAAAATTGTTCAAGAAAACTATGGCTGGTTTTATCCGGCATGTCGAGACTGTAACAAGAAGGTGTTGACCAAAATTGAGTACTTACAATATGCTAAAACCATTTCTGATGAGGTTATGAATCTGTCACCTACTTCATTGGTTTGTCCGAAATGTGATAAAGAATGCACATCGATAACCATAAAGTAAGTTAACTTCCGATCTTTTTATATCCAGAACTGCTATGGTTTTAGCTGTAATTTACTTGACATTTATTACAGGTTCAAACTACATTTGAGAGTGCAAGATGAAACTGGCAGCGTTTCTTTTGTGATGTTTGATAAAGATGTAATGAAGCTTATTGGTTCAACTGCGAATGATATAAGGGAACGCCAAGTTAAGGTCAATGATACTGAAAGTTTTCCCCATGAAATATCACGGTTGGTCGAAAATGTTGGTGTATACATCTGTCGTCTTTGTCTTGTATCGAGTCTTGTATAGACTTGTTTAGATTAGGGCACGGAATGTTGATTTCCCACGAAATGGACATGACATTTTTGTGGGGAATTAGAAAATAGTCATTTCATGGGGAATTAGAAAATAGTCATTTCGTGGGGAATTAGAAATACTATAAATACCATAGTTGTGTTGTCATTTGGTGGTGAATCAGAAAATCATACCGAGGTGCTGCCGGTTTGATTCTTGAATGTACAAGTTGTAATATCAATCGAGAAGTGATTTAAGTGAATTGCTAGTTGTTTCTTCATCAGTTACTTGTTTTCCGTACCTGTAACTGATTAAAACTCCTCTGAACGACTCGTTTGGGTCACAAATCGGTCCTACAAGTGGTATCAGAGCTCAGGAGGAGGAGTTCTGCAGATTATAGCTGGATTTCATAACATTTTCTATCTTCTACACCTTCTTTCATCAGTTCAGGAAGATTTCACGGTCAAAATCGTTCCAATCTTTTACAGCTTGTGTAAAATTACATGTTAACAAACCCTTGAAAGCTACAAGTTAAAATTCGGACTAAAAGTGGGTGAAATCAACTCGAGAAGTGATTCCGCTCGAAAGAAATTTTTTTGATTCAGCTCGAAAACTCTAATTCCGCTCCAAAATATTTGAGATTCCGCTCTAAAATTCTCATTTCGCTCCAGAAATTTTCTGATTCCGCTCCAGTCTGCCATACTACTGATTTCGCTCCAAACTATCATACTTCTGATTCCGCTCCAGACTGACAAATTTGTGATTTTATTTGACTGATTCCGCTCTAATTTACAATATCAGAGATTCCGCTCCAAGTTACAAAGTTACAAAGGTGATACAGGTGTTTTACGAGGTGAACCAGTTAGTTTGGAAGCTTGTTTGAGAAATTCTTCGATACCGAAACATGGATTCTGAATTCTACAATGCGTTTGCTTCAACCCCGATTACTCCGACTACCATCGCTCAAAACATGAACGCAGAAAATGAAACTGGAATGTTGCAAAAACCCCCCTAAACTTATGGGAATTGAAGAGTATCATGGATGGAAAAATCGTTTTGAGAGTTGGGTTCAGGCAAACCATCTAAGAGCTTGGGAAAGTATTGAAACAGCATACATCAGACCACAGACTGCTATGAATGTTGATAAAATTATCTCAGAGTTTTCAGACCAAGAGAGAGAGAGAGTTATAAAGGAGAGAAAATGATGATAAGTTTGTTGCAGCAAGCTATCAAAGAGGATATATTTGTTTTGCTCCAGCATGATGGAAATGCATATTCGATCTGGAAAGCTCTTGAGAAGAAATTTGAAGGAAGTACAGAGATGTTACAGAGTAAATCAGCGTTACTGAAAAAGGAGTTTGAGTTGTTTACTAGCATGCCTGGTGAAACTACAAAGACTCTCATTGAGAGATACTGTCATCTTGTGCGCACCATGTCTCAGTTGAAGATTACTAAAACTCCAGCAGAATGGGTTGAAAAGCTTACTGATGCTTTACCACAAAAGGAATGGGGTACATATCTCATGATTCTGAAAAATTCCGGACAATTCAGTAGGTTGTCGATCGGGCAGTTTATCGAAAAACTTGAGGCACAAGATCTTGAACAGCAGAAGATTGCAAGAATGAACAGCTCAAGTCATCAACAAGACGTCAAACTGTACTACAAAGGAAATATTCAAACTGCTGAAGCAAGTCCAAAGATCCAAACTGCATTTAGTGCAGGAAATCAATCTGGAACAGGCATTCAAAGTTCAGTTAACACTAGTGGATTTTCAAGTGTTAATCCTCCAAGTGTTCAAAGTGCGAGTGTTGGTAATGGGCATATGATTCAGTGCAATGTGGCATTGCATCTTCAAAATGGTCAAAACTTTTCTAAAGAAGTTGTGAAAAATCATATGGGCCTATTGGTTACTGCTTTGGAATCTTATGAAGGTTTGGTAGCCGGAAAGATTGGTAACCCGATACTAACAAAGGAAGATTATGACCAAATAGATGCTGAAGAGTTGGAACTTATGGATATAAAATGGGCTTTGGCGAGTGTTCTAAGAAGATCTGAAAAGTTTAAAATGATTACAGGACGAAATGATTTTTTGGATGCTCATCTTTCAGCTTTAGGTTTTGATAAATCTAAAGTTACTTGTTTTAAATGCAGGGAGAAAGGTCATTTCAAGAGAGAGTGCAAGAACCAAGAAGCAAGTGGAGCAAAGAATCCTTTTGGAAAAGATGATTACTATAGAAAGTCTATATATCAACAAATCACTGTTCAACCACATCAACAAAAGGATTCACAAACAGCTCATGGAAAAATGATCGAAGATGCAAACAGGAAAGCTTACTATGGCATCATTGATCAAGATGACGAGAAAGTGGCTGAAGGTTTTAGCTGGGACAAGTACATTCCAGCTGATCCTAATGTTAAAGCTTTTATTGCTCAGATTGTTCAAAAGCCAGAGTTGATAAAGGAATGGATGGCTGCATTATCTGATGATGAAGAGAAAGATGAAGAATCTGTTTCATCTGAAAACAGTTCAACAGATAACAGTGATGATGAAGAGCTTGAACAGATAAACCTTGGAAAAACACATTTATCTTCTGATAGATTTGAATTTTATTTTGCAGATAAATTGAAGAAACTCAAAGAGTGAAAAGCTGCAAAAGAATTGAAGGAAGTCAAAGTGATTGAGAAGATAGTGGAAGTGGAAAAGGTAGTTGAAGTTGAGAAGATTGTGGAGGTAGAAAAGATTGTTGAAGTCACAAAACCATGTTTTACATGTTCAATATCTTGCAAACAATGTGAGGAAAAAGACGAGAGGTTTAGTGAATCAGAGAAGATGAAAGATAAGTTGTTGTTTGATGTGAAAAATTTGAAAGAATCATACGATGTATTAAACAGAACAGTGAATAGTTTGCAGAAAACTAATTCAGAAAGAGAAGCTGCTTTGAAGATGTTGAATGCAACAATGATGTCGAAGCATCATCATCATCATCATACTCAGTAAATCCCACCAATAGCAAAGCAAAGGTAGGGTCTGAGGAAGGTAAGATGTAGACAGCCTTACCTCTACCCCGTAGGAATAGAGAGGCTGCTTCCAGTGAGACCCCCGGCTCGATAGTAGTTTTGCATCAAGCCTTGGACATAAGGCACATAACACTCGGCAATCGGGACAAAGACCGATTAGTGCATGTACCCTTTTGTCTTTCAGCTATCAACGCCACCACATGATGCATGATTAACCGTCCTCCACTTTTAACGTTATTTTCACGAAATTAGTAAAATAACGTTAAAATTAGTGCACTTTTACTTTTGCCCCCTGATGGCCCACACATATATACATTATATGCGCATACCGCAAGCGGGGCGTAGACAATGATGTCGAAGCAGAAAGAGATAAATTTTTACATCGAAGAATGTGCGAAATGGAAGCAAGAGTTGGATGGTGAAAAAGTTGAAAATGAAAGAATCAGAAGATTACTAAGAAGTTATACAAGTTCTGATTACTTAATTGACCGAATTTATCCTACTTTTGCAGGTTTTGAGGCGTTTAAAGACAAACAGCCAAAGAAGAAAAAGGATACTGGTAAGAAACAGAGTGTCTGTTATAACAAGTGTCCGCCTCCAATTTGGGAAGGGTATTCGTCTAGAAAACCGAATGAGGAACAAGTAAAAAAGGCGGTCAATATAAAGTTAGAGTCCGAGTTAACCGATGTATTACCAGACAACATTGATATCATATTCACAGCGTCCGACACAGATCATGAGTCCGAATTAATTAAAAGAATGGTCGATCAGGTGTTGGATAAGGATGAGGAGTCAGAGTCAAAGTCCGAGTCCGAAAGTTCGTGTTTGTCAGTCGAGAGTTCGAGTTCGTCTGGAAAAAGTTCAAAATCGTCGGGAAAACGGGTTTATAGTAAAGAATTTTTGTTGTCAAAATCTAATTTGAATGACGAAACATTTGAAGTTGCTTATACTTTGAGTGATTCTGACAAATTATATTTTGATAAAGAATTTCCAATAAGAAGTGTTCGTTTTGACATGATCAAAAAGGTTTTCAAAATGACAGAAATTAATATTTCTGAAATAAAAGATTTAAATCTTACTGGAAAACCTAAGAAATACACTTCAAGAATTCAACAGCGTTTAAACAAGAAAAAGAATTATGGTTCCGGTTCTGGTTGTCAAAAGAAACCAAACCGTAACGGTAATTTCAAAAGAAAAGGTTTAGGTTTTATACCACCAGAAAATTATAAAAATGAGAAAATGTCTAAAAATACAAAATTTGTTTCAGGTCCGTCTGCTGAAGAGGAGAAGAAGAGCTCATTCTTGAGACAATCAAATCAAGAATTTTTTGCTGAAAAGAAAATTGAAGCTCATCAGAGGAGAGAGACTAGAACATGTTTTAGATGCAATGCAGTTGGTCACATTGCATGGAACTGTCCCAGAGCAACTAAGACAAAACAGGGAGTCTCAGAAAAACTAAAAGAAGTAGTTGTTGATAAAACCGAACCACCAACTGAGCAATTTAAAGTGTTTAAAAATTCTACATATGAAGTTGGTGAATGTTCTAAAAGTTTTTACAGGCGAAGTGTGAAGCTTGACAACCAGAAGTGGGTTGTTAAGAAGTCAAGTGTAAAATCTGGTGATGAATCTGATTCTATAAAATCAGAGGAGCCATATGTTGTTAAAAAGAGTGAAAACTCAGTTCCTCAAATGGATGATGATAACTTTCCACCATTGAGAACTGAGAATTTTAAATCAAAGATTGGGAAGGTTGAAATCTCAAATCAGTTTTATTCTGAGAAGGATAATTTTGATGTTGAGAAAGCTTTTAATGGGAATGGAAAGAAAATTTTCGGAAAGATGGTCGATGGGAAGGTTAAAGGGGTTAAATATTTTTACGCTACAAAGAAGGCAACTTATACTCCAACTGAATCTGAATTGAAGACACCCAAGGCTGGTCAGGCTTGGGTGGACATTTTCTTTGCTTGAAAAACCTGACTTGCCGGAGATCCCAAGTTTGTAATCGTGGATCAGGAATCGGTATCTTTCTTAAAAATTGATTGTGTAAATGAATCTTAAAGTTTGTTAAACTTTACAGATTGTGAATTTCCGGAGCTTCCATGTAGGTAAGCGTGAAGCAGGAATCGGCATCTTGATTGGTAACATGTATTTGTGTAGATGTTTATTCCTATATGTGATTAAATGTTTTGGATATACTTACAAGTGGTAAGAGATTGATTCTGACAAAGCGATTACTCAAGGTCATTAGTTTGAACTTGATGTAATCCTTATACGAATGATTGAATGGACAAGATGATGAACCAATCCCTACAAGTGGTTTTCTATCAAACTTACAAGTGGTAAAAACAAACTTATTTTCCGGAAAAATCATTTTGATTAAAACAAACTTAAGTGTTTTGAAATCATAATGAGAAAATAGTTTGTTGGAAGGGGGAGTTCTGATTGTTTATGCCAAGTGAATGGCGATTTGAAGCGATTTGATATCGGTTGTCAATTTTCTTGTATAGTTTGTTTTCAAATTTTCTTTAATGTGTTTGCATTTTAGAGGGAGTAGAAAATTTCAGAAAATCCAAAAACATTAGAAAATTTGAAAAAGACAAAAACATGATAAAATTCAAAAATGAGTTTTGTTGTAAAGAAGAGGAAATGATAGTACATCAGTAGACAGTTACAGTATGCTAAAGAATTGTTTTGTTTAAATAGCGTTAAACGGTCTCACTAATGATATGCTGATAGGTTTTTACACATTTAGGTGTTGTTTGTTTTTTCAGAGGTAAAACGTCTGCAGTCTGCGGACCACATCTGCAGACATCTGTAGCTGAAGAGGTGGACCAAACCTCTGCAGTCTGCAAGAAGAAGAGTGTTTGTTTTTTAACTTCTGCAAGCTGAACAACAATTATACCCAACAACAATCATCAAACAATTTATCAAGATGAACAACAATTATACCCAATTATCAAACAATTTATCAAGATAAACAACAACATTACAATCAATAGTGACAAAATGCACGAATAAGCAGCAGTTTAATTTATTAAAACAACAAATAAATTAGCACATAACAAGGAGCTATGGGGAAATATTATAAACAAAAAGACAATACTAGTTAAGGGAACCTGATACAGCAAGTATTTAATCTATTGATTTTTGACTAACTTGACTTTATCACACCTCCTAGATATCCAACAAAATAATACCCGGTCTATGGAGAGTGGAGATGGCAGCAGGCGGGTCGGCGTGGAGGAGGTAGCAGCAGGCGGGTCGGCGGTGGCGTGGAGGAGGTAGCAGCAGGTGGCGGCGGTCTGTGGAGAGCGTTGACGTCTCGGCAGGAGGTGGGGAAGTGACGGGGGGACTGTGGAGGTAGGGGAGGTGACGGGCGACGGTGGAGGTGGGGGAGGTGACGGCGGAGATGTGGAGGTGGCGGTTGGAGGAGGAAGCGATGGAGGAGAATAGAAGATGGTAGGGTTGATGATCTGTGTTTTGAAAACAGGGCAGAGGAGAGGAAAAGAGGTTAGAAGAGGAGAGTCCACATCTTCCCCAAGAAGAGGTCGCGCAGACCTTTTTTAATGAAAGGTCTTCGAGAAAACAAACACACTGCAAACTCAAACGTCTGCGCATGGTCTGCATGGGGCAGACATAAGAGGTCTTGAAGAGCTTTTCACAAAAAACAAACACCCCCTTAGTAAGCTTTTTCGGGATATAAACTTAAATTCAAACTTGCTTATTTCATGGGGAACACTACTTGGATATATAGGTAACCCCTGAAATCTCGTTTGAAAGGTCCCTCTTTCTGAGATACTAGGTCTTTATGCTCAGTGATATCTGGGGTATTATCCCGGGACTTCTGATTTTGCGGAAGCAATGGCCTAGTCCCCGGAGAATACTTTACTGCTTGCTTGAAATATAGCGCCGCCCTCAGCAAATTGATGAAACAATAAAATTGATAATCATTGCTGTTGAAGAAAAGATCCTCTAAAGGGGACACACCAAAAGTCGAAGCCGTCATCTCTCTGCGTATACGGAAGTATCGACCTGAGCTCTCACGGCCCTCGCAATTAACCCCTTACAGATATCATCTAGGTATACTCACCTGTAAGACTGAATATTGGGATCTGGATACGGGAGTATATTCAAGAGGTGGGACACATGAATGAGTTTAAGTTCTTAATACACCTAACTCATATCCTGAATAAGTTGAAATTTGTGTGAGAATTTAAGTGGATCAGTATATTGGCAATCTAATGAATTGTTTAATTCTTAATGTGTAACTAAGCTCAACGGTACTTGTGACTTGTCAAAAACTAATATGATCCTCTTACACAAACTCACAAAAATATTGTCTGTAAATATTTCTTTACTGCATTTCTTAATATTTCAAAATCCAAAAAGTTTTTCAGTATGTTTTAGCATAAAATTTTGAAAAAGTCAAAAAGATTTTCGACAACTGGTGTTGGAGAGCTGATTTTCAAAATTCCAAGTGCTAGACATGATGACCATGTTGTGAGGGGGAGTTTATGGTTTTAATCAAATATGTTAATCTAATTTACAAGTGGTTCATCAGGATTATCATTGATAAAATTTTCTGTTTGATTTGAAAGAGGATTTGAGGTGATGTATACATGTTAATGTTTAAAATTGTAAAATTTACTTTGAGGTAGAGATGGTGCAGGTTTGAGGAAAAGCTGGATGTGAGCCAGGTTGATAGATTCTGAGAAGCTTATGTTTGAAAAGCCAGGTTCCGATATTTGAGGACTCTGAAGACAAAGCATGAGCCAGGAAACGATTTTGAACCTGTGAACGCCAGACTACGATCCTGAAGCAAATGATGCTGATGAACTTAAGGAATACTAGCACATTGTTAGGGGGAGTCTGTTAATGTTGAGTGAAAGAGAAAAGCTCAAAGACTGATAAAGATTGAAGATGAAAAGACTCGACACTGAAGACTCGTCAACATCTGAGGGGGAGTCTGTTGGTGTATACATCTGTCGTCTTCGTCTTGTATCGAGTCTTGCATAGACTTGTTTAGATTAGGGCACGAAATGTTGATTTCCCACGAAATGGACATGACATTTTCGTGGGGAATTAGAAATAGTCATTTCGTGGGGAATTAGAAAATAGTCATTTCGTGGGGAATTAGAAATACTATAAATACCATAGTTGTGTTGTCATTTGGTGCTGAATCAGAAAATCATACCGAGGTGCTGCTAGTTTGATTCTTGAATGTACAAGTTGTAATATCAATCGAGAAGTGATTTAAGTGAATTGCTAGCTGTTTCTTCATCAGTTACTTGTTTTCCGCACCTGTAACTGATTAAAACTCCTCTGAACGACTCGTTTGGGTCACAAATCGATCCTACAGAAAAGAAGTTGGCGTTTAAAATTGAAGTTTCTAATTACAACCTTAACCATGACTACCACGTCTACACTATCCAAAAAGTATGTGATGATCCGGACATAATAGCTGAATTGGTTGCTGGTAATGGAAATGCTTTTGAGGTTGCTGATGAGGTAAGACTTTTGGTATATCTTATATTGATTTATTTTTTGCTATCCAATTTTTGTAGTTTAAATATCTTAAGTGAATTCCCTTTTGGTAATATTTTGATATTAGGTGTTTAGTCAAGAAGGTTCAGAACTCAAAGCTGTTCAATTATCTGAATCCTCACAGATGGCCGGTACTGATATTTCAAAGGTGAATAAGAATTCTACAGTTTTGTTTTCGCTTGAGTGTAGATTATATTACACTATTTGATACCTTAGTAGTTGTTTTGTGATTTAATTGAAGGATGTTGTATCTGTTACGGCCGACTCTTCCGTTGTCGAAGCAGAGAAGGATTCGGCCACCAGTCCTAATGGTAAACGTTCGTTGCAGGATGTAGAAGGTCAAAATGTTGGGGAACTCTCTTCTAACAACAAAAGGAACCGGAGGAAGCCAACTAGGCTTAACACTTAGCTCCTTTGACGTCGTTATATTTTGATGTTTAAGCAAACCTATGTTTTTGGTATGTACTTAAGTATGTGGTTGTTTGAACTTTGGTTGTCGTTGGTAAGTGTTAAACTTCTGAAACAGTTGTTTTGTATGGTTTAGATGTTGGTAATTTATGAACTTGGAAGATGTGGTAAGCCATTATGTGGTTTACTTTTTTGTATGGTGGGAAATGTAATCTAGGTTTTATGCTGGGAAATATAATCTTTACTTATAATGTGTGTTTTGATTTGTGAATATAGTATGTGAAATGTCTAAATTAGTTTGGCATAGTCTAAATTCTACTTTTTTAATATAGAGTTTGAATGTATGTTTACTTTATAACCGCATTACAAAGAAATTGTTAATATCTACAAATTAAGTGAAAGAAGTTATATTCTTTGAGTTAAATCAATTTTTGTTATGATAGCATATAATTCATAAATATTAACCTACCCTTTTATAAAGTAATGTAGAAGCCAATAGATTGATAATTTGGAAAGCTGAGACGAAGCGACCCAACGAATTCCTAATAAAACCAAGACAAGGATGGTTAGAAAACATGTAGTAGTTAAATCTCTATAAGTTTCTGTATGCAAATAAATTCTGGGACAATGTGACTTGCTAAAAATCTATTATTAAACTTCAACTTCAAATATAACTTGCCCATTTGGTCGCGTTATAGTAACTTCATTGTGGTAACTAATAGATTGGTAAAACCAAGAGAAGGATAATTAATAAATATGTAGTATTTAAATCCATATAAATTATGATGTTTCTAAGGGGTCAAACGAATTCCTAATAAAACCAAGACAAGAATGTTTAGAAACATGTAGTAGTTAAATCCATCCATATAAATTTCTTGGTGCACGTAAATTATCGGACAATGTGACTTGGTAAAAATCTATCATTAAACTTCAACACCAAATATAAATCGGGTGGATCGCGTTATAGTAACTTCCCAAAAAAACCAGTATGTAAAAATACTAACAAATAAAATCAGTACCAAATCAAATCAATCAAACGGCCCCAAATTGGGTTGCCTTTTGCAATTAAATGGTGCAAGTCTTTCAATAATTTCTGGCCCATAAGTTGTGAACCATAAAATCCTGTCAAAGGCCCACAAAATGAATCGGGTTTATTAAATCATAGTTTCATATCATCCGCTATATTTATAGCTTCTTCTCCGACTGAGTCAAAGTGAACATCAAAAATTACCGCCAAAAACTCAAGTTACAATTGAAGACACTCTTACTTTGGAAGCAATCGATGAACACTAAATGGTAGGTTTTTCTATCTCATTTGTTTAAATCTATTCTGAAGATTTGTTTGTGATCATCCACTTATTTAGTTAGGTTTTAAATGTAGTTGTTGAGAATAAATATTTTTTTGGACAGTGATTACAATAATTACCTGTAGCTAGCCCTAAATCACACATATTTGCTCAATTCTTATGTACAGTTATGGAGACTAAAAATAATTTTATACCAAGACATAGAGAGTATTTTCCACAGTGCAATCCCCAACAGTCCAAAGAATCAAGGAGGATAAGAAAGTCTATATTGAATAAGCGTAGAAACAGAGGTGTGGTTCAATTTGTACAGACACCTCCTATTATTGATACACTTCTGGGCAATGTTACTATTACAAAAAACAATAATTTTTTATGGTCAGTTTTTGAAATAAATCTATATATGTAATGTTATATTAGCTGAAATCAGTTTCTTGATATATATCAACAAGTATCATCAAAAGGTGTCTACGAAGCCTCAACTCTAGATTACACGCCATCCAGTGTAAATCAGAATCAAAGTGTAATGTCGTTGGAATCCTCTTCTAAAAATATGGGTAAACAACTCTTGTGCTACTTTTCTAATTATCTTACATACTGATTGTTGTTGTTTATTGAATATGTCTATGTAAAATATGTGAAAATTGGTTTTGTTTGTAGCATAAATTAACCAAATCTCGTCATGTACAGCATGTCACACGCCCGACAAGTTAGATCGAACATGTGTTAGTACAATTCCTCTGACTTCATCCAGTCTTGGTAAGGTTATAAATCTTATTTTTTAAGGTATCCTATCAGATTTGACCTTGTCTCTTTGTTTCAATTTTAGGACAATCCATAAAGGCTAATTATGGTGTTTATGATTCTAGAAAGAGGAAACAAAGTTTCAAAATCATGGATATAAGTAAAATTGATTTATGTGTTGTAGCTGATGTAAGGAGGACATCTTCAATGGTCACACCCCTTGAACCATCAAATCATAAAATTGAGAGCAGCCCATTAACGGATATTACAAACTGTATGTTGTATACACTTTTGTTATTACTGTTAATCGTTTATTGAATATTAATGTAAGTTTTATAACATTCGTAAATTTTGTCTTACAAGTGGATCGTGTTACAGTAAGGTCCCGTCGAAGTGATATTCCAACTCCTCAGAATATTGATATTAGAACTTCTCGACAGTTGCCAAAGTGTTCCGTATTAGCGTTTATTGGTATGTGTTTTACTTTTAATGCAAAACTAAATATAGGTTTCCGATTCACTATATTTGTCGAATCTATTGCTTATCCTCCTACCTGTTGGAACCTGTCACGGCCCCCGACCCGGTTTGACCCGTTTCAGGAGCCGCGGGACAGAAATCCCGTGGTATTTAATTAATTGAGTTTAACAGCGGAAGTTTTCATCAGGATCTTTTTAAAACTGAAATATTTCCCGATTATTTTATTTCACAACTCGGAATAAAACCCGGTAATTTACAATCGTTTGATTTCACGAAGTAATCTTTTATTTTTACAAAACATGTTTCTTTATTTTATACTGAGCCACTTCCTTGAGCTTGTAGTGCTTTATGGCACTTTTCCTAGATCATAACAGATCACCTGAAACATGTTTGAAAAAGGTTTTGTCAGCGGGAAATACTGAGTGAATCATTCTATTTTGCATAATGATGCATAGTTATTAATTACAGCATAAGAGCGATTACAATGGCTTCTATCTTATTTTTATCTGGCGCTCTGTCACAATGGTGACAAGTCATAATGATGACGATGGTCATACCACTATTAGATCAATGAACCTAAATAGTGATGATTATCCCTAGTAGGTCAATGAACCTAACTGGGAGAAAATTAGTAATGTGCACAATACCCCACTAGCCAGTGATTCAAGATCTCCACAACTTAGTCCCTGTAATTATAACCTTGAAAATAATTTGAGGTATTGTAAAATAGTTGATAAAAAGAGAATGACTCACTTTGCAGATTTAATTTGAGCAGAGTTTAGCCTACTAATTAGCCTTTTAACCTAAATTAATAACAGGCACACAATTCAGTCAGTAACTTAATACAGTATTTACGATAACTCACGAGATCAAACACTCACAACGAATGACAAAGTGCGATACTTAAACATCCATCGAATTAACGACGAATGACAAAGCATAAACCCTAATGTGGGCAGCACTTAAACATCCATTGGATATTTTGATCAATCGGACATTGAATCGTATCAGCTATAGAGTTATTACCCTGATTGCGGCGTCGATTAGTGATCCGTGTGTGTTAATTGTGGTAAACAGAGCATAACTCAGTGTATTTTGTGAATTTTTACGTCGAACTGAAGCCAGGAATCAAGTCCCAAGCCCCTGTATTTATAGCTTAAATTGACACCTCCCGCGTGTCGCGACAGAAACACCTGCATCTGTCGCGTGTCGCCTGAGGTGATATTTTTAGGGTAGGGTAGGTACGTGTCCAACTAGCTCAGGTGAGTCGACAATTCGTTAAAATTCAATTTCCACGTAAATCTGTAAAGATAATATCAACTAGGTTTTACCCCCCCTGAGTTTTAGGGGCCCTAATCCTGATTCCAACTATTCTGAAAATTTTAGGGTTTGTTCAGAATCACTTGGTTTCTGAATTAGGGTTTCCTATTGGTCAATTAAAATAATAATTAAGACTTTTTGATGAGAGTTGTTACATTCTCCCTACCTTAATAAAAATCTCGTCCTCGAGATTTACTGGAATAATTGAGGATACTTTCGCTTCTTTTCTGATTCCAGTTCCCAAGTGTATTTAGAGTCTTATCTTTGAATCCCACTTTACTTGAACTAACACTAATTATTTGTTCTTTCTATCTTTTATCTGAAGAGGTTTCTCTACAATTTTAAATTTTCGTTTACCTTTATATCTTGGAGAGGTACTACCAAAGATTCGTCTGATAGACATTTCTTGAGATTGGATACATGAAATACATCATGTACTCCAGCTAACTCTCCTGGTAGTTGTAAACGATAAGCAACTGGTCCTATACGTTGGATCACTGAAAATGGTCCTACGTACCTTGGATTTAGTTTTCCTTTCTTATCAAATCTAACAACTCCTTTCCAAGGAGATACTTTCAATAACATTTTGTCTCCAACTCAAACTCCAACGGCTTTCGTCTATTATCTGTATAACTTTTCTGATGATCTCTAGCTTTCTTCAGCCTTTCCTTCGTGATACTGAATATCACAGTTGTAGTCCCTTAGTATTTTCATCCATCTCCTTTTCCTCATGTTTAATTCTTTTTGCCCAAATATATGTCTTAAATTCTTATGATCCGTATAGACAGTATGTGACAACTGGCACAAACCGGTAATTTCCGTACACATTAATTATTGCTTAATGACTGCAATTATGTGCTTAATTGTCAGCAATGTCTGAACACATGATTAAACAAGTGAATTCATGCATGTTGTATACTACAAAATATTGCTTTATGCATAAACGAGAGCGTTGCGTCAGAATAATAGTAAACTCACCGGTAGGACACACTGTGTCAACAGAACTGCAGAAAGCAGTCAGACATAAGAATTGAGGCCTAGGTGTAGGTCCGACGACAAAAGTACATTAAAACCCAAGAGTGCATACAAGGGTTTAATTTATATACATTGCGAAAGCAAAAAAAAAGACACTAAAAAGTGTAATTTAGCACTTTAACGAATCGGTATGTAACCGAACAACCGGAGATTACCCGGAACATAAAAATAATGTCAATGACATTGTTTATACTTTTCTGAGTTAGTTAGGGTCCCCGAGCACCCTAACACCCTTTATATTACACTACACACTAGTAACCGGGTTTAATCCCTAAACTAACTAATTGGTTAAGAATTTCACTTAACCCCCCCCCCCATATGCTTACCTACGGCCTAAAGAGGTGGCCCCCACCTCAAGATTTCCATGATCTCCTCAAAATCTTTGTTAAATCTTACCAAGATATCTAGGATCTTTATTGGATTTTATTAGATTTCATGTAATCTTACTAGATTACACAAGATATGGAAAGATCTTGCATATTACAACTAGACCCCCTCCCCCATGCTTAAAATCGGCCCACATGGCCTATTACAAGATCTTCATTTGATCCCACAAGATATGTAGAGATTTGTTGTAAGATCATGTCTAGTATCTACACAACATATTACCCCTTGGATAAACATGATTTAACTTCCTATAAATACTAGAGTTCACTTAACATAATTCTCATCACAACAACACACTCTCCTCTCTCCCTCTATAAGCTTACGGCCAAGCATCCCCTATTCCATCCATCCATTGTTCAATCTTGTTCATCACATTCCAACATCACACAAGTGTTAAGGGTCGCATATTAGGAGTCTTGGAGCAAACGGAAGGCGAAGGACCTCTCTACTTTGCTTTTATCCACTCGATTTGTGCTTAGATTCTTCCCTAGCCTTGAGCTAGAGGTATAATGCTTAAAACTCATACTTTAACTAATCTAAGGTGGTTAATAAGATGTATGATGATTAAAACTCGGAATCTTACATTTTGAAGCATTAAAGTCCACTAAACTTGCAAGTATTGTTGGTTAAAAGCATATATGTTGTGTAAAAGTTGTAGTATTTGAAATATATGGTTATCTAGACCCGATCTATGATGTGGTAGCTCGGATCATCGTTTAACCCGGTTTGGTAAGATCATGGATCTTAACATAAGCTTGTTTTGAATGATACAAGGGTTAAAAGGTGAAACTCTACCACACATGAAACCATGAACTTGTGTAAAAATGTTTTAACTTGTACAAAAGTGTTTAGAACTAGTAGATCTATGTATCTACAAGTGGTATTTTCAAAAGACCAAGCATCAAAAGAAATCACATGTTCTAAACCGGATCTTACACAAACAAAAGTGGTTTTTGTGAACAAACAAGTGTGTGGACACTTGTGTAACAAAGGTTTTAACAAAGAAATAAGTTTCGTAAAAACCGACTAGAAGTTGTGAAACTTCATATTCTTTAAAAATAAAGTTTTTAAGAAATTAAACTTATTTTTAAAGATAACAAGACTTACTAAATGTGCTAGTAAGTTACTACACATTTTTGGTAAATATCCAAGTTCATGAAGTGGGGAAAAGTAGTGACTATTGTTGATAATTACTGTTGATGATTATTGATGATTGATGATGATTTAAAAGAAAATAAACACACGTTTTGAAAACGTGGGAAACCTCCATTTTTAGGGGAAACTCTGTCAAAATTTTTATAAATTTTGACACTTAGAAAAATATAAGTTTTTGAGAAACTTATTCCCTAAAAATGTGTTTAAAAGCATTACTAAGGTTTCCCTAATTTTTGGTGACTAGAGAAATGGTGATTTTTCAAGAATGAAAATGGATATAAATATGTATATTTTTGAGAGAAAAATATATATTATTTTGTCACCAACTTTTGTGCTAAGTGTGTATAGTATGTGTTATACGTGCTAGTGTATTAAGACTTAAAAATACACTAAATACTCGTGAGGAGTAGAAACATAAAAATACACATACAAAACACAAGATACATAATTCGGGTGCTAAGTGCAAAACATAAAAGACTTATATTTATTTTTGGAGGAAATAATATAAGTAAGATACGTAGTTAAAAATATAAGAATATTTTTAACACAAGAAAATATACACAAAAGAGAGTGACTGTACTTGTGCGACGCAAGTCTAGTGACTAACGTTAAGAAAACGCGTATAGGTTACGACGTTAAATAAGCAAATCCGGTGGAGTTTACGACGCTAGGAACGCAAAGTTGTGAGTTCATGCTCCCCCTTTTCTCTTTAACTGTTTTCAGTTTTTATAACTTCGGGGGTGAAATACATGTACAAAAGTACAATGTTTATAAATGGTATGATATAAATACAAGAAGTACACTTGGTGAGAACGAGAACCAAGTGTGACGAAATATATGAATATGAGAAGCGCATTTGGTGAGACGAGAACCAAGTATAAGGCGCTATGAGAAATGATAACAAGAAACGCGCTTGGTGAGAACGAGAACCAAGTAGGAGGCGTTATGAGAAATAGTGTCACGAATAGGGTACAGAAGCACCATTAATCAACGTATACATTCAGACCGCAGAACAAAAGGTTAGATCTAACGGGTGCCTGGCAGCCACACTCCTGGTCGGGGCGAGAATCGAGGAGTGCTTTTGTGTCTCAGAATATACCAATTAAATGCCTTAGGTTTGGTGACTTCCTATGACGTGCCACAGGTTAATGGCTTTGCAACCCATTAACAATCTGATAATTACAGAAATACTGTATGTACATAAAATTCATACCATACAAAATTGATATATAACTTGAAGTACGTGGGGTACTCAAGAAGATTGAATTATACTTGAAGTACGTGGGGTACTCAAGAGAATGAGAATTAAACTTGAGTACGTGGGGTACTCAAGAAGAAATTGAATTATACAGATGTACGTGGTGTACACATGAAACTGGATTTACATATGAAAACTTGATTTACTCACAAACTATGTTTTCATACAAAGTATACACACATGAAATACAAAACAGCATGAATTCACACCAACTTTATGTTGACGTTTTTCCAAAAACTCACATGTATTTCAGGTAACTAGGATGGATGTGCGCGTGGTCTTGCTTATGCTCGTGGATGTCGCTTGTGTTTAACTTTAAATAAAGTTGTAAACTTTTAAGACAATGTTTTATGCGACTTAGCGATGTAAACGCTAACGTATGTTTTCAAATTATGGTATTTGAATGTTATTTTACGAGCATGTAGCATGTTTACTCTTCGTATGCAATGAGAACCTTTCATGATCACACCTCGTGCTTCCGCCGCAGAAAGGGGTGTGACACAGTAAACTTACTTCCATACAGATAATGTCTCCAAATCTTAAGGCAAAAATTATTATGGCTCCTAATTCTAAGTCATAAGTGGTATAGTTTTCTTCGTGCTTTTTCAATTGCCTTGATGCATACGCAATTACCTTTTTGCGTTGCATTAACACACATCCAAATCCTAGCTTTGAAGCATCACCATATACTTTAAAATCTTCTGTTCCTTCTGGTAAGGCTAGGATTTGGTAAATTTCTGTTTCAAGATTCTAAAGGCTTCTTCTTGTTTAGGTTCTCATTCAAACTTAACTGTTTTACAGGTTAGCTTAGTTAATGGTATAGCTATTTTGGAAAAATCCTTAATAAACCGTCGATAATATCCAGCTAAACCTATAAAACTCCTAATTTCCATTGCGGTTTGCGGAACCTTTCATTTGGTAATTGCTGCTATCTTAGCAGGATCTATGTGAATACCTTCATGATTCACCATATGACCTAGAAATTGCACTTCTGGCAGCCAAAATTCACACTTCGAAAATTTGGCGTAAAGCTTTTCTTTTCTTAACAGAGTTAAGAGTATATGCAAATGCTGACAATGTTCGTCCTGACTTTTTGAATAAATAAGTATATCATTTATGAAGATAATTACAAATTTATCCAAATACGGTTTACAGATCCTATTCATCACATCCATGAATGTTGTAGGTGCATTCGTTAATCCTAAGGGTATAACTGTAAACTCGTAATGACCATACCTAGTTCTGAAAGCAGTCTTAGGTATGTTTTCTTCTTGTACTTTCAATTGATGATATTCGGAACGTAAGTCTATCTTAGAAAAATATCTATTTCCCTGGAATTGATCGAATAGATCATCAATTTCTAAGTAATGGGTATCGATTCTTAATTGTAACCTTATTTAATTCTCTATAATCAATACATCCTTTTTCTTAACAAACAACACTGGTGCCCCCCACGGGGATAAACTAGGTTGTATGAAACCTTTACTTAATAATTCATCTAATTGTTTTTTCAGTTTTAATATTTATGTGGGTGCTAACCGATAAGATGCCTTGGCTATCGGTATAGTTCCTGAAATTTAGATGAATCCTAAATTCTACTTTCCTATCTGGTAGTAATCCTAGTAACTTTTCTGGGAATACATCTGGGTATTCTGAAACTTCATAAATTTCCTTAAATTCTTTATCTTTAGTATTAATGATTATTGAAATCATATATACTATTCCTTGCTTTCGTTCATAATTAGCAACTTACATTACTGATATGAACTTTATAGGTTTACACGGCTTATCTCCTGTAATCATTATTACTTCTCCAATGGTTGCAAAATTTTCTATGGAATTCTTATCACAGATAGTTTTGAGCATGGTTGTTTACTAACCAATCCATTCCTAACACAACATCGAATTCAACTAATTTCATAGATAATAGGGTTGCAGAAGATTTATGATTTAAAAGTTCTATTTCTACGTTTTGCAGAACCTTATTTATTTTAAATGAATTCCCATCTGCCGTTTCTACTGTAGAAATTTGCCTAATGCTGGTTAAAGGTAAGTTAAGAGTTTGGCAGAATGAAGTATTTCTAAAACTTTGGTTTGCACCAGAGTTAAATAATACTTTTGTGTAAACGTTGTGAACTAAGAACGTACCAGCTACCACATCTGGAATGAGCTCTGCTTCCTGAGTAGTTAGTTGGAAGGCTCTTACATTCCTTTTTGCTCCTTCTGTAGGTTTGGCTTTATTGTCAGATGGTTTGTTCAATTTTGGACAATCTGGCCTAAGATGTCCAGCTTCTCCACAATTGTAGCAGACTGAAAATTTCTTCCTCCTGCAGTCTTCTTCTTGATGCCCCGGAATTTTGCAAAAATTGCAATATCCTTTGCATCTTCCAAAATGATTCCTTTTGCAAAAATTGCAAAATGAGTTAGTAGAAGATTGCCCATTCCCTCCTTTCTTGAAATTGTTATAGTTACCCGAACGAAATCCTTGGGTAATCTTTTAGGCTACTTCCTTCCTTCTATTTTCTTCTCTTGTCCTTACTAGTTCGTCAGTCAGAGTATTGGCTAATTCTACTGCATCATCAATCGTGCGAGGTTTCGCAGCCTTGACAATATTACGGATTTCGGCAATCAATCCCCAAATATAACGAGAAATAAGTACCGGCTCTGGCGAAGCCAGGGTTGGTACCACTCTAGCATATTCGAAGAATGTCGTAGTATACCCTCGACAATCTACATCCACCATCCGGTGGGTTAGAAACTTATTTGTCATTTGTTCCTTTTCATACTCGGGACAAAATTTTCTCTCTACAAAGCTCTTAAATTCTTCCCAGTTCATAGCATACGCCATCCTTCTTCCTTTTGATTGTAACACCGCATTCCACCATTCTAGCGCCCCTTCTTTGAAAAGGTTTGACGCGTACATGACCTGATCATCCTGAGCACATTTACTTATGGCAATTACTGCCTCGGTTTTCTCTAACCAACGCAGTGCCGCAGTCGCTCCTTCATTGCCTGCAAACTCAGTGGGTTTACAAGCAAGAAATTCTTTGAAAGTGCAACCAGGTGTTGTGGCTTTCATTTTCTTAGGAGGAGGAGCTTGCCGTGGTTCATTATCATGATTAACATGATTACCGCCTCCATTTACGCTATTACTGAAGTTATCTTCAGAAATGCGTTTGCTAGGAACGATTTGTTGCAGTTCGATTGGATTTTTAATAGCAGCAACAATTGCTGGAATAGCGTTGGCTATCCCTTGAGTAACTATTGCTGGAATAGCGTTGGCTATCCCTTGAGCAACGATATTTTCTATATCCTGCCTAGTCATATATTGATCCCCCGGTTGTTGATCAGATTGATTAACCTCATTAACTGGTTCATTATTAGCGTTTTCCATCTGATAACTAATTTATAGATAAATAATTAGTATAAAAGAAATAATCCAATGTCACAATTAATTGCACATAATCCCGTAATCGAATATACAAACAAAATTGTAACTTTTAAAAAAATTTCATTTGTTTTATAGATTATATCATGCTTCTATATACACCTGTTTTATTATTTATTTTACACATACTGATTTTACTATTACTATTACACAATCACAGTTTCATAAAGACCAGGAGGAGCAGTGTGAAACTTGTTAAAGTACGTTGGAACTCTAAGCACGGACCCGAGTACACATGGGAACGTGAAGACCAGTTCAAGAAAAAGTATCCCCACCTATTCAAGAAGACTCCGGCGAGAGTTAGTTCAGTCTGAATTTCGGGACAAAATTCTTTTAACGGGGGGAGACTGTGACAACTGGCACAAACCGGTAATTTCCGTACACATTAATTATTGCTTAATGACTGCAATTATGTGCTTAATTGTCAGCAATGTCTGAACACATGATTAAACAAGTGAATTCATGCATGTTGTATACTACAAAATATTGCTTTATGCATAAACGAGAGCGTTGCGTCAGAATAATAGTAAACTCACCGGTAGGACACACTGTGTCAACAGAACTGCAGAAAGCAGTCAGACATAAGAATTGAGGCCTAGGTGTAGGTCCGACGACAAAAGTACATTAAAACCCAAGAGTGCATACAAGGGTTTAATTTATATACATTGCGAAAGCAAAAAAAAAGACACTAAAAAGTGTAATTTAGCACTTTAACGAATCGGTATGTAACCGAACAACCGGAGATTACCCGGAACATAAAAATAATGTCAATGACATTGTTTATACTTTTCTGAGTTAGTTAGGGTCCCCGAGCACCCTAACACCCTTTATATTACACTACACACTAGTAACCGGGTTTAATCCCTAAACTAACTAATTGGTTAAGAATTTCACTTAACCCCCCCCCCCCCATATGCTTACCTACGGCCTAAAGAGGTGGCCCCCACCTCAAGATTTCCATGATCTCCTCAAAATCTTTGTTAAATCTTACCAAGATATCTAGGATCTTTATTGGATTTTATTAGATTTCATGTAATCTTACTAGATTACACAAGATATGGAAAGATCTTGCATATTACAACTAGACCCCCTCCCCCATGCTTAAAATCGGCCCACATGGCCTATTACAAGATCTTCATTTGATCCCACAAGATATGTAGAGATTTGTTGTAAGATCATGTCTAGTATCTATACAACATATTACCCCTTGGATAAACATGATTTAACTTCCTATAAATACTAGAGTTCACTTAACATAATTCTCATCACAACAACACACTCTCCTCTCTCCCTCTATAAGCTTACGGCCAAGCATCCCCTATTCCATCCATCCATTGTTCAATCTTGTTCATCACATTCCAACATCACACAAGTGTTAAGGGTCGCATATTAGGAGTCTTGGAGCAAACGGAAGGCGAAGGACCTCTCTACTTTGCTTTTATCCACTCGATTTGTGCTTAGATTCTTCCCTAGCCTTGAGCTAGAGGTATAATGCTTAAAACTCATACTTTAACTAATCTAAGGTGGTTAATAAGATGTATGATGATTAAAACTCGGAATCTTACATTTTGAAGCATTAAAGTCCACTAAACTTGCAAGTATTGTTGGTTAAAAGCATATATGTTGTGTAAAAGTTGTAGTATTTGAAATATATGGTTATCTAGACCCGATCTATGATGTGGTAGCTCGGATCATCGTTTAACCCGGTTTGGTAAGATCATGGATCTTAACATAAGCTTGTTTTGAATGATACAAGGGTTAAAAGGTGAAACTCTACCACACATGAAACCATGAACTTGTGTAAAAATGTTTTAACTTGTACAAAAGTGTTTAGAACTAGTAGATCTATGTATCTACAAGTGGTATTTTCAAAAGACCAAGCATCAAAAGAAATCACATGTTCTAAACCGGATCTTACACAAACAAAAGTGGTTTTTGTGAACAAACAAGTGTGTGGACACTTGTGTAACAAAGGTTTTAACAAAGAAATAAGTTTCGTAAAAACCGACTAGAAGTTGTGAAACTTCATATTCTTTAAAAATAAAGTTTTTAAGAAATTAAACTTATTTTTAAAGATAACAAGACTTACTAAATGTGCTAGTAAGTTACTACACATTTTTGGTAAATATCCAAGTTCATGAAGTGGGGAAAAGTAGTGACTATTGTTGATAATTACTGTTGATGATTATTGATGATTGATGATGATTTAAAAGAAAATAAACACACGTTTTGAAAACGTGGGAAACCTCCATTTTTAGGGGAAACTCTGTCAAAATTTTTATAAATTTTGACACTTAGAAAAATATAAGTTTTTGAGAAACTTATTCCCTAAAAATGTGTTTAAAAGCATTACTAAGGTTTCCCTAATTTTTGGTGACTAGAGAAATGGTGATTTTTCAAGAATGAAAATGGATATAAATATGTATATTTTTGAGAGAAAAATATATATTATTTTGTCACCAACTTTTGTGCTAAGTGTGTATAGTATGTGTTATACGTGCTAGTGTATTAAGACTTAAAAATACACTAAATACTCGTGAGGAGTAGAAACATAAAAATACACATACAAAACACAAGATACATAATTCGGGTGCTAAGTGCAAAACATAAAAGACTTATATTTATTTTTGGAGGAAATAATATAAGTAAGATACGTAGTTAAAAATATAAGAATATTTTTAACACAAGAAAATATACACAAAAGAGAGTGACTGTACTTGTGCGACGCAAGTCTAGTGACTAACGTTAAGAAAACGCGTATAGGTTACGACGTTAAATAAGCAAATCCGGTGGAGTTTACGACGCTAGGAACGCAAAGTTGTGAGTTCATGCTCCCCCTTTTCTCTTTAACTGTTTTCAGTTTTTATAACTTCGGGGGTGAAATACATGTACAAAAGTACAATGTTTATAAATGGTATGATATAAATACAAGAAGTACACTTGGTGAGAACGAGAACCAAGTGTGACGAAATATATGAATATGAGAAGCGCATTTGGTGAGACGAGAACCAAGTATAAGGCGCTATGAGAAATGATAACAAGAAACGCGCTTGGTGAGAACGAGAACCAAGTAGGAGGCGTTATGAGAAATAGTGTCACGAATAGGGTACAGAAGCACCATTAATCAACGTATACATTCAGACCGCAGAACAAAAGGTTAGATCTAACGGGTGCCTGGCAGCCACACTCCTGGTCGGGGCGAGAATCGAGGAGTGCTTTTGTGTCTCAGAATATACCAATTAAATGCCTTAGGTTTGGTGACTTCCTATGACGTGCCACAGGTTAATGGCTTTGCAACCCATTAACAATCTGATAATTACAGAAATACTGTATGTACATAAAATTCATACCATACAAAATTGATATATAACTTGAAGTACGTGGGGTACTCAAGAAGATTGAATTATACTTGAAGTACGTGGGGTACTCAAGAGAATGAGAATTAAACTTGAGTACGTGGGGTACTCAAGAAGAAATTGAATTATACAGATGTACGTGGTGTACACATGAAACTGGATTTACATATGAAAACTTGATTTACTCACAAACTATGTTTTCATACAAAGTATACACACATGAAATACAAAACAGCATGAATTCACACCAACTTTATGTTGACGTTTTTCCAAAAACTCACATGTATTTCAGGTAACTAGGATGGATGTGCGCGTGGTCTTGCTTATGCTCGTGGATGTCGCTTGTGTTTAACTTTAAATAAAGTTGTAAACTTTTAAGACAATGTTTTATGCGACTTAGCGATGTAAACGCTAACGTATGTTTTCAAATTATGGTATTTGAATGTTATTTTACGAGCATGTAGCATGTTTACTCTTCGTATGCAATGAGAACCTTTCATGATCACACCTCGTGCTTCCGCCGCAGAAAGGGGTGTGACACAGTAAACTTACTTCCATACAGATAATGTCTCCAAATCTTAAGGCAAAAATTATTATGGCTCCTAATTCTAAGTCATAAGTGGTATAGTTTTCTTCGTGCTTTTTCAATTGCCTTGATGCATACGCAATTACCTTTTTGCGTTGCATTAACACACATCCAAATCCTAGCTTTGAAGCATCACCATATACTTTAAAATCTTCTGTTCCTTCTGGTAAGGCTAGGATTTGGTAAATTTCTGTTTCAAGATTCTAAAGGCTTCTTCTTGTTTAGGTTCCCATTCAAACTTAACTGTTTTACAGGTTAGCTTAGTTAATGGTATAGCTATTTTGGAAAAATCCTTAATAAACCGTCGATAATATCCAGCTAAACCTATAAAACTCCTAATTTCCATTGCGGTTTGCGGAACCTTTCATTTGGTAATTGCTGCTATCTTAGCAGGATCTATGTGAATACCTTCATGATTCACCATATGACCTAGAAATTGCACTTCTGGCAGCCAAAATTCACACTTCGAAAATTTGGCGTAAAGCTTTTCTTTTCTTAACAGAGTTAAGAGTATATGCAAATGCTGACAATGTTCGTCCTGACTTTTTGAATAAATAAGTATATCATTTATGAAGATAATTACAAATTTATCCAAATACGGTTTACAGATCCTATTCATCACATCCATGAATGTTGTAGGTGCATTCGTTAATCCTAAGGGTATAACTGTAAACTCGTAATGACCATACCTAGTTCTGAAAGCAGTCTTAGGTATGTTTTCTTCTTGTACTTTCAATTGATGATATCCGGAACGTAAGTCTATCTTAGAAAAATATCTATTTCCCTGGAATTGATCGAATAGATCATCAATTTCTAAGTAATGGGTATCGATTCTTAATTGTAACCTTATTTAATTCTCTATAATCAATACATCCTTTTTCTTAACAAACAACACTGGTGCCCCCCACGGGGATAAACTAGGTTGTATGAAACCTTTACTTAATAATTCATCTAATTGTTTTTTCAGTTTTAATATTTATGTGGGTGCTAACCGATAAGATGCCTTGGCTATCGGTATAGTTCCTGAAATTTAGATGAATCCTAAATTCTACTTTCCTATCTGGTAGTAATCCTAGTAACTTTTCTGGGAATACATCTGGGTATTCTGAAACTTCAGAAATTTCCTTAAATTCTTTATCTTTAGTATTAATGATTATTGAAATCATATATACTATTCCTTGCTTTCGTTCATAATTAGCAACTTACATTACTGATATGAACTTTATAGGTTTACACGGCTTATCTCCTGTAATCATTATTACTTCTCCAATGGTTGCAAAATTTTCTATGGAATTCTTATCACAGATAGTTTTGAGCATGGTTGTTTACTAACCAATCCATTCCTAACACAACATCGAATTCAACTAATTTCATAGATAATAGGGTTGCAGAAGATTTATGATTTAAAAGTTCTATTTCTACGTTTTGCAGAACCTTATTTATTTTAAATGAATTCCCATCTGCCGTTTCTACTGTAGAAATTTGCCTAATGCTGGTTAAAGGTAAGTTAAAAGTTTGGCAGAATGAAGTATTTCTAAAACTTTGGTTTGCACCAGAGTTAAATAATACTTTTGTGTAAACGTTGTGAACTAAGAACGTACCAGCTACCACATCTGGAATGAGCTCTGCTTCCTGAGTAGTTAGTTGGAAGGCTCTTACATTCCTTTTTGCTCCTTCTGTAGGTTTGGCTTTATTGTCAGATGGTTTGTTCAATTTTGGACAATCTGGCCTAAGATGTCCAGCTTCTCCACAATTGTAGCAGACTGAAAATTTCTTCCTCCTGCAGTCTTCTTCTTGATGCCCCGGAATTTTGCAAAAATTGCAATATCCTTTGCATCTTCCAAAATGATTCCTTTTGCAAAAATTGCAAAATGAGTTAGTAGAAGATTGCCCATTCCCTCCTTTCTTGAAATTGTTATAGTTACCCGAACGAAATCCTTGGGTAATCTTTTAGGCTACTTCCTTCCTTCTATTTTCTTCTCTTGTCCTTACTAGTTCGTCAGTCAGAGTATTGGCTAATTCTACTGCATCATCAATCGTGCGAGGTTTCGCAGCCTTGACAATATTACGGATTTCGGCAATCAATCCCCAAATATAACGAGAAATAAGTACCGGCTCTGGCGAAGCCAGGGTTGGTACCACTCTAGCATATTCGAAGAATGTCGTAGTATACCCTCGACAATCTACATCCACCATCCGGTGGGTTAGAAACTTATTTGTCATTTGTTCCTTTTCATACTCGGGACAAAATTTTCTCTCTACAAAGCTCTTAAATTCTTCCCAGTTCATAGCATACGCCATCCTTCTTCCTTTTGATTGTAACACCGCATTCCACCATTCTAGCGCCCCTTCTTTGAAAAGGTTTGACGCGTACATGACCTGATCATCCTGAGCACATTTACTTATGGCAATTACTGCCTCGGTTTTCTCTAACCAACGCAGTCGCTCCTTCATTGCCTGCAAACTCAGTGGGTTTACAAGCAAGAAATTCTTTGAAAGTGCAACCAGGTGTTGTGGCTTTCATTTTCTTAGGAGGAGGAGCTTGCCGTGGTTCATTATCATGATTAACATGATTACCGCCTCCATTTACGCTATTACTGAAGTTATCTTCAGAAATGCGTTTGCTAGGAACGATTTGTTGCAGTTCGATTGGATTTTTAATAGCAGCAACAATTGCTGGAATAGCGTTGGCTATCCCTTGAGTAACTATTGCTGGAATAGCGTTGGCTATCCCTTGAGCAACGATATTTTCTATATCCTGCCTATTCATATATTGATCCCCCGGTTGTTGATCAGATTGATTAACCTCATTAACTGGTTCATTATTAGCGTTTTCCATCTGATAACTAATTTATAGATAAATAATTAGTATAAAAGAAATAATCCAATGTCACAATTAATTGCACATAATCCCGTAATCGAATATACAAACAAAATTGTAACTTTTAAAAAAATTTCATTTGTTTTATAGATTATATCATGCTTCTATATACACTTGTTTTATTATTTATTTTACACATACTGATTTTACTATTACTATTACACAATCACAGTTTCATAAAGACCAGGAGGAGCAGTGTGAAACTTGTTAAAGTACGTTGGAACTCTAAGCACGGACCCGAGTACACATGGGAACGTGAAGACCAGTTCAAGAAAAAGTATCCCCACCTATTCAAGAAGACTCCGGCGAGAGTTAGTTCAGTCTGAATTTCGGGACGAAATTCTTTTAACGGGGGGAGACTGTGACAACTGGCACAAACCGGTAATTTCCGTACACATTAATTATTGCTTAATGACTGCAATTATGTGCTTAATTGTCAGCAATGTCTGAACACATGATTAAACAAGTGAATTCATGCATGTTGTATACTACAAAATATTGCTTTATGCATAAACGAGAGCGTTGCGTCAGAATAATAGTAAACTCACCGGTAGGACACACTGTGTCAACAGAACTGCAGAAAGCAGTCAGACATAAGAATTGAGGCCTAGGTGTAGGTCCGACGACAAAAGTACATTAAAACCCAAGAGTGCATACAAGGGTTTAATTTATATACATTGCGAAAGCAAAAAAAAAGACACTAAAAAGTGTAATTTAGCACTTTAACGAATCGGTATGTAACCGAACAACCGGAGATTACCCGGAACATAAAAATAATGTCAATGACATTGTTTATACTTTTCTGAGTTAGTTAGGGTCCCCGAGCACCCTAACACCCTTTATATTACACTACACACTAGTAACCGGGTTTAATCCCTAAACTAACTAATTGGTTAAGAATTTCACTTAACCCCCCCCCCCCCCATATGCTTACCTACGGCCTAAAGAGGTGGCCCCCACCTCAAGATTTCCATGATCTCCTCAAAATCTTTGTTAAATCTTACCAAGATATCTAGGATCTTTATTGGATTTTATTAGATTTCATGTAATCTTACTAGATTACACAAGATATGGAAAGATCTTGCATATTACAACTAGACCCCCTCCCCCATGCTTAAAATCGGCCCACATGGCCTATTACAAGATCTTCATTTGATCCCACAAGATATGTAGAGATTTGTTGTAAGATCATGTCTAGTATCTATACAACATATTACCCCTTGGATAAACATGATTTAACTTCCTATAAATACTAGAGTTCACTTAACATAATTCTCATCACAACAACACACTCTCCTCTCTCCCTCTATAAGCTTACGGCCAAGCATCCCCTATTCCATCCATCCATTGTTCAATCTTGTTCATCACATTCCAACATCACACAAGTGTTAAGGGTCGCATATTAGGAGTCTTGGAGCAAACGGAAGGCGAAGGACCTCTCTACTTTGCTTTTATCCACTCGATTTGTGCTTAGATTCTTCCCTAGCCTTGAGCTAGAGGTATAATGCTTAAAACTCATACTTTAACTAATCTAAGGTGGTTAATAAGATGTATGATGATTAAAACTCGGAATCTTACATTTTGAAGCATTAAAGTCCACTAAACTTGCAAGTATTGTTGGTTAAAAGCATATATGTTGTGTAAAAGTTGTAGTATTTGAAATATATGGTTATCTAGACCCGATCTATGATGTGGTAGCTCGGATCATCGTTTAACCCGGTTTGGTAAGATCATGGATCTTAACATAAGCTTGTTTTGAATGATACAAGGGTTAAAAGGTGAAACTCTACCACACATGAAACCATGAACTTGTGTAAAAATGTTTTAACTTGTACAAAAGTGTTTAGAACTAGTAGATCTATGTATCTACAAGTGGTATTTTCAAAAGACCAAGCATCAAAAGAAATCACATGTTCTAAACCGGATCTTACACAAACAAAAGTGGTTTTTGTGAACAAACAAGTGTGTGGACACTTGTGTAACAAAGGTTTTAACAAAGAAATAAGTTTCGTAAAAACCGACTAGAAGTTGTGAAACTTCATATTCTTTAAAAATAAAGTTTTTAAGAAATTAAACTTATTTTTAAAGATAACAAGACTTACTAAATGTGCTAGTAAGTTACTACACATTTTTGGTAAATATCCAAGTTCATGAAGTGGGGAAAAGTAGTGACTATTGTTGATAATTACTGTTGATGATTATTGATGATTGATGATGATTTAAAAGAAAATAAACACACGTTTTGAAAACGTGGGAAACCTCCATTTTTAGGGGAAACTCTGTCAAAATTTTTATAAATTTTGACACTTAGAAAAATATAAGTTTTTGAGAAACTTATTCCCTAAAAATGTGTTTAAAAGCATTACTAAGGTTTCCCTAATTTTTGGTGACTAGAGAAATGGTGATTTTTCAAGAATGAAAATGGATATAAATATGTATATTTTTGAGAGAAAAATATATATTATTTTGTCACCAACTTTTGTGCTAAGTGTGTATAGTATGTGTTATACGTGCTAGTGTATTAAGACTTAAAAATACACTAAATACTCGTGAGGAGTAGAAACATAAAAATACACATACAAAACACAAGATACATAATTCGGGTGCTAAGTGCAAAACATAAAAGACTTATATTTATTTTTGGAGGAAATAATATAAGTAAGATACGTAGTTAAAAATATAAGAATATTTTTAACACAAGAAAATATACACAAAAGAGAGTGACTGTACTTGTGCGACGCAAGTCTAGTGACTAACGTTAAGAAAACGCGTATAGGTTACGACGTTAAATAAGCAAATCCGGTGGAGTTTACGACGCTAGGAACGCAAAGTTGTGAGTTCATGCTCCCCCTTTTCTCTTTAACTGTTTTCAGTTTTTATAACTTCGGGGGTGAAATACATGTACAAAAGTACAATGTTTATAAATGGTATGATATAAATACAAGAAGTACACTTGGTGAGAACGAGAACCAAGTGTGACGAAATATATGAATATGAGAAGCGCATTTGGTGAGACGAGAACCAAGTATAAGGCGCTATGAGAAATGATAACAAGAAACGCGCTTGGTGAGAACGAGAACCAAGTAGGAGGCGTTATGAGAAATAGTGTCACGAATAGGGTACAGAAGCACCATTAATCAACGTATACATTCAGACCGCAGAACAAAAGGTTAGATCTAACGGGTGCCTGGCAGCCACACTCCTGGTCGGGGCGAGAATCGAGGAGTGCTTTTGTGTCTCAGAATATACCAATTAAATGCCTTAGGTTTGGTGACTTCCTATGACGTGCCACAGGTTAATGGCTTTGCAACCCATTAACAATCTGATAATTACAGAAATACTGTATGTACATAAAATTCATACCATACAAAATTGATATATAACTTGAAGTACGTGGGGTACTCAAGAAGATTGAATTATACTTGAAGTACGTGGGGTACTCAAGAGAATGAGAATTAAACTTGAGTACGTGGGGTACTCAAGAAGAAATTGAATTATACAGATGTACGTGGTGTACACATGAAACTGGATTTACATATGAAAACTTGATTTACTCACAAACTATGTTTTCATACAAAGTATACACACATGAAATACAAAACAGCATGAATTCACACCAACTTTATGTTGACGTTTTTCCAAAAACTCACATGTATTTCAGGTAACTAGGATGGATGTGCGCGTGGTCTTGCTTATGCTCGTGGATGTCGCTTGTGTTTAACTTTAAATAAAGTTGTAAACTTTTAAGACAATGTTTTATGCGACTTAGCGATGTAAACGCTAACGTATGTTTTCAAATTATGGTATTTGAATGTTATTTTACGAGCATGTAGCATGTTTACTCTTCGTATGCAATGAGAACCTTTCATGATCACACCTCGTGCTTCCGCCGCAGAAAGGGGTGTGACACAGTAAACTTACTTCCATACAGATAATGTCTCCAAATCTTAAGGCAAAAATTATTATGGCTCCTAATTCTAAGTCATAAGTGGTATAGTTTTCTTCGTGCTTTTTCAATTGCCTTGATGCATACGCAATTACCTTTTTGCGTTGCATTAACACACATCCAAATCCTAGCTTTGAAGCATCACCATATACTTTAAAATCTTCTGTTCCTTCTGGTAAGGCTAGGATTTGGTAAATTTCTGTTTCAAGATTCTAAAGGCTTCTTCTTGTTTAGGTTCCCATTCAAACTTAACTGTTTTACAGGTTAGCTTAGTTAATGGTATAGCTATTTTGGAAAAATCCTTAATAAACCGTCGATAATATCCAGCTAAACCTATAAAACTCCTAATTTCCATTGCGGTTTGCGGAACCTTTCATTTGGTAATTGCTGCTATCTTAGCAGGATCTATGTGAATACCTTCATGATTCACCATATGACCTAGAAATTGCACTTCTGGCAGCCAAAATTCACACTTCGAAAATTTGGCGTAAAGCTTTTCTTTTCTTAACAGAGTTAAGAGTATATGCAAATGCTGACAATGTTCGTCCTGACTTTTTGAATAAATAAGTATATCATTTATGAAGATAATTACAAATTTATCCAAATACGGTTTACAGATCCTATTCATCACATCCATGAATGTTGTAGGTGCATTCGTTAATCCTAAGGGTATAACTGTAAACTCGTAATGACCATACCTAGTTCTGAAAGCAGTCTTAGGTATGTTTTCTTCTTGTACTTTCAATTGATGATATCCGGAACGTAAGTCTATCTTAGAAAAATATCTATTTCCCTGGAATTGATCGAATAGATCATCAATTTCTAAGTAATGGGTATCGATTCTTAATTGTAACCTTATTTAATTCTCTATAATCAATACATCCTTTTTCTTAACAAACAACACTGGTGCCCCCCACGGGGATAAACTAGGTTGTATGAAACCTTTACTTAATAATTCATCTAATTGTTTTTTCAGTTTTAATATTTATGTGGGTGCTAACCGATAAGATGCCTTGGCTATCGGTATAGTTCCTGAAATTTAGATGAATCCTAAATTCTACTTTCCTATCTGGTAGTAATCCTAGTAACTTTTCTGGGAATACATCTGGGTATTCTGAAACTTCAGAAATTTCCTTAAATTCTTTATCTTTAGTATTAATGATTATTGAAATCATATATACTATTCCTTGCTTTCGTTCATAATTAGCAACTTACATTACTGATATGAACTTTATAGGTTTACACGGCTTATCTCCTGTAATCATTATTACTTCTCCAATGGTTGCAAAATTTTCTATGGAATTCTTATCACAGATAGTTTTGAGCATGGTTGTTTACTAACCAATCCATTCCTAACACAACATCGAATTCAACTAATTTCATAGATAATAGGGTTGCAGAAGATTTATGATTTAAAAGTTCTATTTCTACGTTTTGCAGAACCTTATTTATTTTAAATGAATTCCCATCTGCCGTTTCTACTGTAGAAATTTGCCTAATGCTGGTTAAAGGTAAGTTAAGAGTTTGGCAGAATGAAGTATTTCTAAAACTTTGGTTTGCACCAGAGTTAAATAATACTTTTGTGTAAACGTTGTGAACTAAGAACGTACCAGCTACCACATCTGGAATGAGCTCTGCTTCCTGAGTAGTTAGTTGGAAGGCTCTTACATTCCTTTTTGCTCCTTCTGTAGGTTTGGCTTTATTGTCATATGGTTTGTTCAATTTTGGACAATCTGGCCTAAGATGTCCAGCTTCTCCACAATTGTAGCAGACTGAAAATTTCTTCCTCCTGCAGTCTTCTTCTTGATGCCCCGGAATTTTGCAAAAATTGCAATATCCTTTGCATCTTCCAAAATGATTCCTTTTGCAAAAATTGCAAAATGAGTTAGTAGAAGATTGCCCATTCCCTCCTTTCTTGAAATTGTTATAGTTACCCGAACGAAATCCTTGGGTAATCTTTTAGGCTACTTCCTTCCTTCTATTTTCTTCTCTTGTCCTTACTAGTTCGTCAGTCAGAGTATTGGCTAATTCTACTGCATCATCAATCGTGCGAGGTTTCGCAGCCTTGACAATATTACGGATTTCGGCAATCAATCCCCAAATATAACGAGAAATAAGTACCGGCTCTGGCGAAGCCAGGGTTGGTACCACTCTAGCATATTCGAAGAATGTCGTAGTATACCCTCGACAATCTACATCCACCATCCGGTGGGTTAGAAACTTATTTGTCATTTGTTCCTTTTCATACTCGGGACAAAATTTTCTCTCTACAAAGCTCTTAAATTCTTCCCAGTTCATAGCATACGCCATCCTTCTTCCTTTTGATTGTAACACCGTATTCCACCATTCTAGCGCCCCTTCTTTGAAAAGGTTTGACGCGTACATGACCTGATCATCCTGAGCACATTTACTTATGGCAATTACTGCCTCGGTTTTCTCTAACCAACGCAGTCGCTCCTTCATTGCCTGCAAACTCAGTGGGTTTACAAGCAAGAAATTCTTTGAAAGTGCAACCAGGTGTTGTGGCTTTCATTTTCTTAGGAGGAGGAGCTTGCCGTGGTTCATTATCATGATTAACATGATTACCGCCTCCATTTACGCTATTACTGAAGTTATCTTCAGAAATGCGTTTGCTAGGAACGATTTGTTGCAGTTCGATTGGATTTTTAATAGCAGCAACAATTGCTGGAATAGCGTTGGCTATCCCTTGAGTAACTATTGCTGGAATAGCGTTGGCTATCCCTTGAGCAACGATATTTTCTATATCCTGCCTAGTCATATATTGATCCCCCGGTTGTTGATCAGATTGATTAACCTCATTAACTGGTTCATTATTAGCGTTTTCCATCTGATAACTAATTTATAGATAAATAATTAGTATAAAAGAAATAATCCAATGTCACAATTAATTGCACATAATCCCGTAATCGAATATACAAACAAAATTGTAACTTTTAAAAAAATTTCATTTGTTTTATAGATTATATCATGCTTCTATATACACCTGTTTTATTATTTATTTTACACATACTGATTTTACTATTACTATTACACAATCACAGTTTCATAAATCCCCTATCCTTTGTTAGATGATATTCTAGTAACGGTGTTCCCTCTCATCGTATTTCCAGGAGATCTGTCCCCCATCTCTTGGATCCTATTCTCAGCATCCCTTAGTTCTTCGTCAAAGTGGCGGAGTTCAGCAATATTCTCATTACTAATTGGTAAATTTGGTAAAGGTTCTGGATTAATTTGAGGAAAAAGCTTATAGGGATGGTTTTGTAACTGTATTTCATTAGTCAACCATTCGTCTATTCCTAAAGGTTGCGAGTGGATTGAAGGGTTTGGAATAGCTGGTTCTAAGTTCATTGGTAGTTGTGTTTCAAAAGATTGAATAAAAATATTTTCATCAACAGGCTTAATAGTATTATAGCTTGCCATTATAAAATCTAGCTCTTCCTGAGATGGTAACCCCTCAATTTGCCTAGAGCTTTCCCCAATTTCCATTTTATTAGACTTGGGTTTCTCGAGAGGTAAAGTGTTGAATTCTATAGGTTCTTCTATGTCTGGTATATACCTATTGAAATCTCTGGAAACCTCTATTCTTACTGGATAGAGATTTAAATTCTGGAGGGCGTCAGACAAGTCACTCATGCTGTTTAGCAAAATACACACAATTACTAAGTTAAAAATCATAACAAAATTTTATAGAAAAACTTTTAAATAGTATTTCATACTGGGTAACTACCAAAATAACTGAAAATTAAAACACACTAAGTTTTATTTGTAAATTTATTTATTTACTTAATCAGGTTTCTAGTTTATATTCAATAAGGATGCTAAAACTTACATCAAAATATTTAAAGATTTGTATTTATTGTTACAGTGGTAAACATATAAAGATTTGCCCATACTGTACAAAATTAGTCAGATAATAAAACACATAATCACAAAATAGCAATTAATAAAAATTATTAAGTATTTAATTGGCTTAAATCAGTGGCTCGATCAGTGGCTCTGATACCACCTTTTTCAGTCACGGCCCCCGACCCGGTTTGACCCGTTTCAGGAGCCGCGGGACAGAAATCCCGTGGTATTTAATTAATTGAGTTTAACAGCGGAAGTTTATCATCAGGATCTTTTTAAAACTTTGATGATTCCAATTCCTCTGATTGTTTACCATCTTCTATCGTAAAAAAGATTTACGGAATTGCAAGAGGTACATACCCTCCTTAAACTTATCAAAGTATGTTTCCAGATAACAGTTTAATCTCCTAATATTTCACTTATATAATCATTTTTTTATATGTTGCGGTATATTTTTGTAGAATACGTTGATCATGGAGATGCTATTTTTGTATGTTCTTACTGTCATGCAATGCTTTGGAAAGATGAAATGCTTAGGGGTAATTTGGATTCTAAGAAATCGTCTTTTTCTCTTTGTTGTTCGAACGGAGATGTTGAATTGCCTTCCTCACCTGCTCCTCCTCCACTACTCGAAAGATTTTACAAAAGAGTTACTCCTGAAAGCCGCAATTTCATGAATAATATTCGAGCATATAACATGATGTTTTCCTTCACATCCCTTGGTGGCAAGGTTTCTAAAACTTTTCAAAACACCAAAGGTCCTTATGTTTTTGGACTGCAAGGACAAAATTACCATCGCATTGGTAGCTTGCTACCGAATGTAACACCCTTGCTTGTTAAATACAATATTTTATATAAGTTTCATAAAAATGCATGTTTATACGATTACACGTAAGTATGTCAATACGATTTTACTAAAACTTTTACAATAAAAAAAGAACAACTTAATGTAATTGAATTCGTCGTTTAAAAGATACGACGAAACGCCGCACGGAAGCTTTTAACTTTATCGTGTTCGGTTCTTCTTCGAGCTTGATCTTCATCCGGGCACTCTTGGCAATCACCTATGATCAAAACCAACTTAAAAGTTAGTTTTGATAGTTAAATAACAAGTTTAAACAAGTTATATGGGTCAAACAAACAAAATTAAACATTTTTCAGGTTCAGGGGGGGCTAGGCGTCACGCCTAGGGGCTAGACGCCCCACCTAGCCCCCTTTTTGGCAGAATGTTTTTATTATGTTGCTGCATATTCCCAACATAACCCGATTTCACGGAAACGAGCATAACTCTCTCGTTTTTAATCCGTTTTACGCGATTCTTTTTCCTACGCGTCCGTAATTTAATTCTCCATCTTATGGAGTTAAAATCCTACATCCAACATAAGAAATTTTTGAGACTTCTAAGCCCTCGACTCATTACCTTTTTGCAGAATTTTAACCCGTTTATGCATTTTATCAAGCAAACATATCTGTTTGATCGTTATTTCACACGCACCTCTTCAAACTATTGTTATATATCATAATAGGTTCTAGTCACAGGTTTCTTACACAATTTAAACCCGTTTTCGCTCGTATGCTTATTTTGACCCGTTAAGGGTATTTACGCATTTTAGTCTAGAACTTGTGCTTTTCTTTTGACACTACAAAAATTCCATGTCTAATTAACTACAAATATTCCACCACAACTATTTTGTGGTGGATTTAACATAATGAACACCTTTTTTCCCAATTTTACCCATCGGTTGGTCATTTTACGCAAATGACCATTTTTGAGCATTTGACCCACGAATGTGTATTCCTATGACTTTTATTCATATTTAATGATTCCCTAATCTTAATACAAGTTCCTAAACAACCCTTATGGTTAACTTTAGTCCCTCACTTTACGACGAGGGACTTTCGCTAAATATTTGACCAAAAAATTGTATGTTTAACTAAAAGCTTATTTATGCGTACCTGGCCCGGGTCAAAGTACTGACCCGTTTACATAACTTTTTCTTTAAATCTTTCTAGTTAAAGCAACGCAAGCTTATGTTATTTCCTGTGATTACAAAACTCAACAAGCGATTGTCAAATGGTGTTAACCACACCATTTGACCCATTTAGTCTAATTGACCATTTGTCCGTATGAGATGGTATTTAATTACCATTTCACCCCTTTAAACCTATCCCGGTTTTCCTTTGAACTTGTTTTACTTAAAACCGTTTTTATTTATTCGTCATTACATGACTAATTTACCATTTTACCCCTTTTACTATAATTCATGATTTCTTACCATTTTCCCTCATTCCGACTCTCATTGAATCGTGTCGGAATATCATATACCAACCACTTAGTAGCATTCATATCAATACTTGAAATTAAGTAACTTTGCAAATAATGTAAAGGGGCGTAAGCTCTACTTACCTCGCATCCGAATACGCTTTCTTCTCGTGCTTGATTCGTTTGACCGCTTCTTTCCCAAGCCTCAACCTAGCTCGTTAGGCGACAAACTATCATCATTCACAAGGTGGTTAGATTAGTCATTTCAATTCACGACTATTCCACCTTACGTATTTTCTATGTCGAAACCACTATTCGACTTTATCATTGGTTAGTTTGACTTTTATAGGTCAACTATCTTAAATCATACAATAGGCATAATTAAGTTAAATCAACATTATGATTAGAACCCGTTTTAACCCTTATTTCACGTAATTAGTCAAACAAGGCAATTACGCATTTCATTCGTAATTTCAACATATAAACATTCACTTAGGCATTTTAACAAACACCTTGCGGGCATAATTTCTCACAATTTATTATCAAGCTCAATACTTGTCATTTAGCCATGGTTAACATCAACTAAGCATGTTTACATAATTTTTCACATTAACAAAATCTGAATTTACTTCCTAGAACTCAAATTACACTAGAACAACAATTAAATTTCTAGTGTTTAACATGT
The DNA here is from genome assembly GCA_030545235.1 of Helianthus tuberosus. Lineage (NCBI taxonomy): Eukaryota > Viridiplantae > Streptophyta > Magnoliopsida > Asterales > Asteraceae > Helianthus > Helianthus tuberosus. The sequence goes on along the minus strand of CM060366.1, from coordinate 38,676,853 downwards.
TCCTACAACACCCACTTATCACCTTCAATGGTGATTGTGAATTCACAAGAAATAAGCATGATTTCAACATGTGATTGACTAGGGTTTTACTCCTAGACATTATATCATTCCTATTTCATCAAAATAACAAACATGCAACCATCAATTTCGAATTCTCTAGGTTTGCTCAGAAATTCAAGTAGAGATTTTCTATCAAGTTTCACATACCTTATGACCCCCTTGCAATGGAGATCACCAATCTAGGCTCGGATTTCGTTTTGGAGTTGATCTTGACCTTCAATTTGATCAAATTGCACAAACTAGGGTTTGAGAGCAAGCTCTGGTCGTCCCCTGTGTTCTAATCGACCAGACACACACTTAAGTGTGTGTTTGGTGTTAAATTTTTGTTTTAATAATATAACTTTGCAATTGTCCAACTTTGGTCCCTCAATTATCCATGGTTTATAAAAGACTTACTAGTCCATGCTTCTTTATTGTTTTTAAACAAATAATTAACTAGGTTAATTACCCCTAGTTAACTTAGTGAGTCCCGGGAGTTCTAACCCGTTTATTTTAAGTTCCGTTAACTCGGGCCTTTTATCCATTTCATTTCTTGAAAGTTCTTATCCGCTTTTTAATTAATATTAGGATTATTTATTTAAATCCTAATATTTTCCGGGTTACTTTTACCACTAACGGTACTTTACCCGTCTTTTAGTATTAACGGGGTTTGATTACCAAACCCGTTTTCGGGGTGTTACACCGAATGATGGTGAAGAGCCCAAATTTTCACAGCTTTATATTTATGATTCCCAAAACGAGGATTTTAACCGTCAAAAGGCTGTAAGGTAAATTAAGCATTCACTAAATACTGATTTATGTCAAGTGTTTTATATATATCTGATCTATATAATAATGTCATTTTTTACACAGTGTCGACCAACGTTCGAAGACAGGCACTAAATAACAACTTGATCTTGCCATCATATCGAGTCTTAAAAAAATGTAGGATTCATGCAATCCACTTGTGAAGTCATTTAGAATGGTACGAGATTGTTTTAAAGAAAATGATTGGCAAAATGTAAGACTCAAGCTCATTGGAATAAGGGATAAGGATGGTAGGATTTTTAACTTGCCCACTGCTAAAGAAATTGTTGCCTTAATAATTGGTGATTTTGATGGAGCATTTGATAAAAGGGATATCATAGTTCAAACAAAATCAGGCGATCTTCAGAGAATTAGTGAGCTTCATCCCTCTTATCTTGCATTGCAATATCCACTTATCTTCCCATATGCAGAAGATGGATTTAGACTTGGTATTAAACATCGAGGTGTTTCAGTTGATTGTGATATACTTAGAACCAGTACCACAATGAGAAAGTACTTTAGTTACAGAATACAAGACAGAGCCAACCAATTTTCGTTGTTACTCAATGCCCAAAAGCTATTCCAACAGTTTTTAGTTGATGCTTATACAATGATAGAATCTACACGGTTAGCTTACATAAAGACACAACAACCCAAACTTAGAAGTCAAACGTTTAAGAATTTAAATCAAAGTGTTGAAAGTGGCCAAAGCGATGCGTCAAATTGTGGAAAACAAATTTTGTTGCCATCTTCATTTACCGGTGGAGCGAGATATATGATGCAAAAGTATCTAGATGCTATGGCAATCTGCAAAGCTGTAGGATATCCGAATCTCTTCATAACAGTCACTTGTAATCCCAATTGGCCTGAGATTTATAGATGTTTAAAAGACAAACGGTTGAACCCTCAAGATAGACCGGATATTATCGCACGGTTATTCAAAATTAAAATCAATCATCTAATTCAAGATTTCAAGAAACATAAATTCTTTGGTGGGATACAAGCAAGTAACTCATTGTAAACTGTTTTAATTAATTTCTCAAATAATACTTTTACTAACACTTTTTTGGATGTAATATTTCAGTTATTTATACAATCGAATTTCCGAAACGTGGTCTACCTCATGCTCATATATGTTTATTCTTAAGTGCCGAGAGCAAGTTTCCAACGGCTAAAGAAATCGATTTGGTTATTAGTGCTGAAATACCTGACAAAGAGATGGATGCTGAACTGTATGAACTTGTCAAACAATTTATGATCCATGGTCCTTGTGGTACAGACAATCCTCATTGTCCATGCATGGTTAATTTAAAATGTTCGAAGAAGTTTCCGAAAAAATATGTAGATGAGACTTGTGTTGATTCTGAAGGATATCCTGTCTACCGTCGCCGTCAATCATGCAACACAGTAGAAAAAGATGGCGTGTTGCTTGACAATAGGTTTGTAGTTCCATATATTGCTATGCTACTCAAAAAGTATCAGTGCCACATAAATGTTGAGTGGTGTAACCAAACAGGATCCATCAAATATCTGTTCAAATACATTAATAAGGGTCCGGATAGAGTGACAACTTCTGTTTACGAAAGTACCACCACTGCTAATGTGAACCCTCAAAATGAGGAAATGACAAATAATGAAAACCTGTCAAACAAAACAGAAGTAGATGAAGTTAAAGCATATCTTGATTGTAGATATATTTCAGCGTGTGAAGCTGCTTGGAGAATCTTTAAGTTTGACATACACTATCGATTTCCATCTGTTGAAATATTACCTTTTCACTGTGAAGATGGTTAGGCTATTGTTTATGATGATAATTCAAATTTGTGTGACGTGGTCAGTAACCCAACTGTTAAAATGTCTATGTTCACAGAATGGATGAAATGTAATCAAAGGGATGCATTTGCTAGAACGTTGAAGTATATAGAGTTCCCCAGATACTTTGTATGGATACGCAAAGAACGAAAGTGGGTACATAGAAAAAAACCTTTTGGTGCAGTTGGTAGGATACATTATGTACCTCCATCACTTGGTGATTGTTATTTCTTGAGAATGTTATTGAATCACGGTATAGGACCAATGAGTTTCGGTGATATAAAAACAGTTGATGGAAAAATATATGATACCTTGAAAGATGCATGTTTCGCTCGCGGTCTGTTGGACGATGATAAGGAGTATTTAATGGCCATTAATGAAGTAAGCACATGGGCCACTTCTGATTTCTTGCGTACATTTTTTGTAATGCTGTTGATATCAAACTCCATTTCTAGGCCGGGTAATTTCTGGATGCAAACAAAATCTTTATTGTGTGAAGATATATTATATCAGCAACGGAAGATAACTGGTATTCCTGGTAATTTAAATAACTTAAATAAATTTTCAGATTCCATTTTAGTTTAATCAAGTATTTAAAAAATCTAATTACTAAACATCTATTTTATTTTTTATATTTGGTTCTTCCAGAGGAAAAGATTGAAAATATTTGCTTATCACATATCGAAAAACTGTTACTTGGTTATGGAAGTACGTTAAGCAACTTTTCTGACATGCCAAATGTTCCTGCCAACTACATTTCAGCATTGAACAATCAATTGATAATGAAGGAACTTTCGTATGATCGGGCTTTCTTAAAAAAGGAACATGCAGCTTTCTTAAAATCTTTAACTGATGAACAGCGAAAAGTGTATCAAACCGTCATGAATGCAGTTGGTAAAGGAAGTGGAGGTGTTTTCTTTCTATATGGTTGCGGTGGAACTGGTAAAACATTTCTGTGGAAAACATTTGCAGCTGCGTTACGTTCCAATGGTGAAGTTGTGTTGAATGTTGCATCCAGTGGTATTGCATCACTTCTATTAGATGGTGGTAGAACGGTTCATTCCAGTTTTGTAATTCCGATAAATGTTAACGAGGATTCTATATGCTCTATAGAACCGAACAGTGAGCTAGGAGGCTTAATAAAAGAAACTAAGATGATAATCTGGGATGAAGCGCCAATGACACATAAGCATTGTTTTGAAGCTCTGGATAGAACAATGAGAGATATATCCCGTTCCAGTAATCCATCCTTGCAGAACAAACCTTTTGGTGGAAAGATTGTGCTTTTTGGCGGTGATTTTAGACAAATCCTTCCAGTCATTCCAAAAGGTACTAGAAGCATGATTGTAAATTCTTCATTGAATTCTTCTTATATATGGCAGGATTGTCAGTTACTCAAGTTAACTGAAAACATGAGGTTAAAAATCGATACCAAACCAAGTAATTTTAACGAGACCAAGGAATTTGCTGAATGGATTTTAAGGCTTGGTGATGGTCTACTTGGTGGTCCAAATGACGGAGAAGTAGAAATTGAAATTCCAGATGATTTACTAATACTCGATCCAGTCAATCCTATATCTTCATTGATCGCTTTCACATATCCGGATATGCAAAACTTTTTATGCGATTCAAATTACTTCCAACAAAGAGCCATTCTTGCACCCACAAATGAAGTTGTGGATTCAATAAATACAGAACTGTTAAATAGTATGCCTGGTGAAGAAAAGATATATCTCAGTTCAGATACTTTATGTGATTCTGAGGATTATACCGACTTTAACATGGCATTGTTTCCTCCGGATGTATTAAACAAATTGCATCTGTCAGGATTACCTAACCATAAATTGGTTCTCAAAGTTGGAGCTCCGGTAATGTTACTTAGAAACATTGATCAAACAAATGGTCTGTGTAACGGTACACGGCTTCAAGTAACAAAACTTGGAAAACTTGTAATCGAAGCAAAGATTATTACCGGAAACAATATAGGTCATCATACTTTGATTTCAAGATTGAAAATGACACCATCCGATAAAAGATTACCGGTGAAAATTGCACGAAGACAGTTCCCATTATCTCTATGCTTTGCAATGACCATCAACAAAAGCCAGGGACAATCACTTGAACGTGTAGGCTTATATCTTCCACGGCAGGTTTTTAGTCACGGACAACTATACGTTGTTGTGTCTCGAGTAAAGAGCAGGAAGGGTTTGAAGATCTTGATATGTGACAGGAGAAAACAAGTGTGTAAAACCACAACTAACGTGGTCTACAAAGAAGTTCTACAAAATCTATAGTCGTTGTAGAAATAGCATTTTCAACAAAAGTCTTTTAATGTTTGAAGTTATTTGGTATTATGTTTTGAACATCCTATGAACATGTTCCTTTTATATTTTAATAATGGATGTTTTAAAATATAGTATACATTTTTAAAAAATGATACCTTTAACAAATATAAAACAATGAAAGGTAAATAACAATAACATATATCTACAAGACAAGAAATAACTAATGCAAGTAATACTTTCAACCGTTAGTCATTAGGAACACTTCATGTTCTTAATATATAGTCTGCAGTGGTTAAGTAACATATGAACCAAAAATTTTGAGTAGCTACACCCAAATACCACCAGGGTCAAAACTAAAGTATCAACCTTTACAAAAGAGTTTTGAGCAAACTAACAACCACAAACAAAAAACATTGTTTCCATACATAATGACATTATCTGCAAAAGCCCCACAACCATTCAGTCAAACAAGAAAATACCTTTACCCATGATGAACTTAAGGGTAAACTCTTCTCGAGGAACCATGTTTTTATCCTTCACAAACTGTTTCATGTTTTTTTATGTAAAACCGACCATCAGGGGACTCGATACCAACTCGAACATCCCAAACATTTCCAGCAGTATCTACAATCTTTAAAGTCCTTTTCCTATCCAAGCCAAGTTTTTTAGCGAGAACTTTTTTAATGCGCTGTAACAAACAACAGATAATGTTTAGAAAGATAGTTTTATAATATGGTTAATACAATGTAAGGTCCTGTTAGTACTTTTTGGTTACAGAAACTTACAAAATGATTGTCCACACGGAAAACTACTGGAACAGTTTCGTTGTTCATAGTTACATCGAGCATTTCAGCTTCATTGTCCTTAGTGATGTCATGCTCATCTTCACCATCAGAGATACTGATAACCTCTTCTACCACTTCTTCCTTAATAGCAGCATATAATTCTGGTGGCAACACTAAATCAGCATCCTTGGAACAATTGAAAACGGACATATCAAAAGTGTGAAGATCAATCATTTCAAACACAAGAAGATGTTCATCACTTAGTGAAAATTTCTTCTTAATCCGATCCCATCCAGTTGTTATGTAAAGCTGATTGTCACTAACATCCATTTGAACCAAAAATTTATGCTTCCCAGGACCTCTAATAACAACCGGATAATTTGGAATGGTATTGTCCATCTTGTGATGTACAAATAAATGATTGATATGCTACAACGAGAAAAAAAAATATTAGTAGTTTCATAAACTAGCAACCAATAAATAAGAAACGATAATAAATATACCGAACCCAGATTGTGAACTACATACCATAGCATCAGGTTTATCAAAAGCGCCATTAGGTCTGTAGTAAAAATAATCAGATGGAGCAAATGCAATATTGCCATAGAAATAAAATATCCGGAAACATTGTAATGCTTCTTCATACTGAAATACGAGCCACGATCCAGATTGTAGTTTCAAAGTTTCAACTACAGAATACCACCCATTGTAAAGATAATAGAAGTTTCCTAAATCATTTATCTTGACTTCAAAAACTTGCCCATTAGTTGTCCGTACTTTGACAAAGCCAACAGGATAGTTAAACTCTTTTATCCATTGTTTATATTTTTTTTGGCAGAACCTATGTATAAATATATTAAAATCAGAAACTGTCTAACATGATGTTATAAAGAAAATAAATTTGCCATAACCGAGATTAAAATACTAACCAAAGATTTCCTTTGGTTGTCGGTCATGTAAGAAGCAAACCCATACATCCTTCTAAGTTTGAACTGTCAGAGAAAATAATATGAATATCATTAATAAATAACAGAGTAAAACGTTAAAAGATTATTCTAAGTATTGCAATTAAAAAGAGTATAACTAATAGACTAAAATATTATATAACGTTAAAACCTTATTTTATATATTCAATGTCAAGAATGTGAAAGACCAAATGTTGTTTCCGATGCCGAGAGTTTCTAAGGCTTCGTCTTGCTTCTATTTTTGACAGTGTGATACAAAACCTCAAACCGGGCTGTTACTATTTCCTTCAATATTCGTTGTTGTTGTTTCTGATATGAAATCCTAAGTCCTTGGTTTGTTGACGACTACTGACGATCAAATCATGTACGTTTGAGACTATATATAATTTATATATACTACAAATGTATCATCTAAACTACCATAAGTAATCAATATATGAACATACATAACATATGAAACATCCAAAATATTACAATTCAATCTGTGAAAGACTAAAATTATATAACTAAACCAAACATCATAATCTTATAAAATCTTTATATGAAAAATAGAATTTTAACACAAGTACTGATAAACAAACATTTTTAACATAGCCCTAAATATAAAAACCCTAAACCGAACATCAATACAAAAGTAAAAACCTCAATCGAACATCAACACGAACATTCGTATGATGAAATCTGAAGTATAACAAATCAAATAAACAAATATGATCACAAATTACAGTTCATATACAACTACAAACCTTTGTTCAAAAATCAAACATACAAGCGTGGTATAAAAAATTACATCAAGCAAAGATTTCAGAAGAACAAAATCGAATCAATACGTATTAAATTACCTTTTGTTGATAAGCGAAAATCTTGAACAATTCCTGTCGTTTCGTTGTCGCCCTTTGAAGAACGGAGATGGTGATGGAGCGGTAAATGACTTATTAGAATTTGGGGCCGTATTTGGTATAAGGGTTTAATGGGCCTTCAAAATCTAACCCATTAGTAAGGTTAATTGGATCAAATATAAGGGCTTTTTTATATTGTTCAATATCATTTGGCTATTTAAATTAGTTCATGTTTTAATTATTAAACATAAAATTAGGTCATGCTTTCATTTTAGACAACATATTATCAATTAGTTAGCTAATTTTCTATATCAAACATGAACTAATAATTTTTTCGTAACACAGTAATAAAATTTTAATGTCCTAACACATATTGTCTTTAACATTGTTTTATAAAGATATGTAACTAAATACAAACAATTTCAATGATGTATTATAATCTATTTTTATGCTTATTAAACCTACCCGTGTGGTCACATGGGTCCTACAACTAGTGTTTAGTAGGGATGGCAATGGGTCGGGTTCGGGTTGGGTATTGGTAATCCCATACCCATACCCGGTTGTAAAATTATGTCCCATACCCGTCGGGTATTTGTCGGGTAATTACCCGTCGGGTACCGGGTATAACTGCGGGTATCAGGTATACCCATTAGTTTGTTAAAAGATATACATTGAGATTTCCAAATACATTTTTTACTATTATAATTAATATATAATTTTATTTATGCAACAACTATTATAAATTAAAAATATACATTACATACATATAAATTTTATCATAAATTAATAATAACTTTATAATATTTATACACTTATATGTATATACTTCACAACATACAAAATATAAATACTATCATCAAATACATATGCTAAAAGAAAATTTATTTTTTCACATTATGAACATACTAAAATAAATCACTAATAGATAAGTGTTAATGGAAAATAAAAATATAAATTAAAAACTTCGGGTATATGATCGGGTATATAGTTCGGGTAAACGGGTATGTGGTTTCGGTTAATCGGGCAGGGTATCGCCTAATCCCATACCCGACCCATACCCACGAAAATTTTTAAAACTAATCCCATACCCGGCCCAATACCCGTCGGGTATCGGGTATACCCGTCCCATTTGTATCGGGTTTTGGGTATACCCGTCGGGCTCGGGTATTTTTGCCATCCTTAGTGTTTAGTATACAACATACAAATGCATATATTAATTACATTTTTCTATACTATATTATAAAGCATTTTCATAGGGACTTCTTAAAAATTAAGAGATACAAGTACAAATGTTTAGTATACTAACATACAAATGCATATATTAATTACATTTTGGGGGTGAATTTGTCTTTCTAACACCATCATTAATTTATTACAGATGAAGCTAATCCATACTCAATTTATACAAAGAAACTCAAGAGTTTTATGATCATTGAATAAAGGAAAATTGGTTTTTAATAAACCAACCTTTGTCCCGTTGGTAGATAATAATCTTACCTACGTAATTGGTATACAATAATCCTACCTATCAACATGTTGGTACTCAATGAACTTCCGTTAATTTTTTTTTAACTGAAGTTAATTTTTAAGTTTTATTTATTACACAAAAAGTCCAAGTAGTTGTAATTTACTAGTTTTAACTATTTTATAAAACAAAAAAACCTTAAGGGACTGTAATTTACTAGTTTTAAAATAGTTAAAACTAGTAAATTACAACTACAGGGATTGTTTGTGTAATAACTAAAACTTAAAAACTAACTTCAGTTAAAAAAAATTAACGGAAGTTCATTGAGTACCAACATGTTGATAGGTAGGATTATTGTATACCAATTACGTAGGTAAGATTATTATTTACCAACGGGAGAAAGGTTGGTTTATTAAAAACCAATTTTCCTTGAATAAAATTAAAAAATAGTTTTTCTTTTATTATATTAAAGGGGTATATGAACTACAAATATGTAACTGGTCGAACCAACCTTATAAACTTCCTTTTCCATTCTTTTGTATTGTAACCGACGTAAAGATATTAGTATAACCAAATCAAAATGGAATATAAGTATATTAAATAAAATTTATATACAAGAGAATGAAAATGAAATATAAGTATAATAAATAGAATTTATATAGATGAAATGTTTACTTGCTTTAATTGGAAGTAAAAAAATTATAAAACCATGTAGATTTTGAAGAAAATATTTATTATTATACGTAATGTAGGGTTTTAAATAAGCAATTAGTGTGTGTATAATGTAATCATTTAATTAAAACTCATAACTCACTTCATTTTGTCCTACGTTATATATTTTTAAAGGTAACTATGGGTTACACATCAATGCATATTTAATAATCATTTAATTAAAACCCATAACTCACTTCATTTTTTGTCTACGTTATATTTTTTGAAGGCAACCATGGGTTACACATCAATGCACATTTAATAATATAATAATAATAATAATCAAAACACACATCAGTTCTCATGGGTACCTTTTCATCCTGGATGCTTTATAAACTGTTCCAGAAAGTGAACTCGCTTAGCAAGAGGGTGTGAGCACCATGTTTTTATCAATGTTATGTTTTGGTGTTGATAAGGGTTTTAGAAAGCTGCACACAGCATGCTTCTTATGGTTTATATGCAAGCCCTTACCACATGAGTCTTCATGAAGCAACAATCTGGAGAGCTTTTGAAGTTGTGTAGCTTAAATTATTCAGATTCATTTTTTTAATCCAAATGCAAGCTTACAAGAACTATCCAGTGATGAATGGAGGTGATAGCGTTTTTATGATCCCATTCAAGACTTGGGCACAAGCAAAGATGATTACTTTACAGAAGTTTTTTAATCCATTCAGTTACATATTTGTGTTTTTGATTTCATATCATGTTTAACTCTATAATTTTGCTTTGCTCATAATTAAGTTTTTGTCTTAGTCAGAGTGATTGAATTATTAAGAAGACAGAAGTAGTGTCTTTTGTTTGAAGAACTGACCAAAGAATCAAACTTCACAAATAATGCATTTTAAAATAGATCTATATGATCTTACTATTTAGTTCACTGTCGAACTATTAAAAATGGGAAATTAAAAGTTTAGATAATAAACCATGGGTGTCAATGAGTTAGAGGATTTCAAGTTGATGAGAATATGTTACACAAATGCATGGTTCATTTTGAGATGATTTTCTTGGGTTTTGAAAGAATATGTCATATCTATTTTTACAGCTTTTCTTGTGCCGAAAACAGTTATGGGATGTTGGAAACGTAAAAGCCTAAGAATGAATTTTAGACACAAATTAATTTTAGATCAATTTTAGTGTGTGTGTATGAGGCCCCATGTTGAAAAATAAAAATACCACCATATTGAAATCTCAATAATAGAGAAAAATATATAGAAAGTAAAGTACACCTCTATATTTAGAGGTTTATATTTAACTCTCTATATTTATATTATGAGTGTGTAGAAAAGAGAAAAAATAATAAAATAATTGTTTTATAAGTAAGAAATAGATACATAAATAGAGTTGGATGTGATATGTTTTTTTTAAAGATTATAAGAGAAAAATAGAGAAAAATATATAGAAAGTAAAGTACACCTCTATATTTAGAGGTTTATATTTAACCCTATATATTTATATTATGAGTGTGTAGAAAAGAGAAAAAATAATAAAATAATTGTTTGTGAGTAACAAATAGATACAAAAATAGAGTTGGATGTGAGATGTTTTTTTAAAAATTAACAAAATATAGAGAAATGTGTGTTTTTATATAGACGGAGATGAAGGATCCAGTCCAATGTGAATACTCTTATAAAGTACTAATGAGTGGGCGCCCTATTTAACTCCTCTCTCCTATAGTCCATGTTAATGTTTACCTACTATCCTGTTAATATATATTAGCATGCCTTAAATTAATAATAATGGGTTCTTCTTCTTAAATACTTCAACTAAAGTTAACATTTTCATCTCAAGTTAAATTTTTGGTTATTAGTCAAAAATTGATTAGACCTAATGTTCGTAATCGATTAAGCAAACCGAAATAATTAAAACCCATTGGTTTTTTAAATACCTTAACAAAAGTTTTGGTTATGGTTGTGTTTGTGGCTCAAAATCATCATGTTTGTATTAAGTTTTTGAAAACGATAAAAGGTCATTCATGAATGTTAAAAATATTCATAGCTGAATGTTGTAGAAAGAAAATAAAGATGATTGGTTGGTTCTCAGTTGTAAATTGTGAATTGAAATAAAAAGCACGATTTGAAAAACCGTGAACTGAATCGTATAAACATCAAACTGACCGCTAATCTATTATGCAGAATAACTGTTCTAGGTTGTACGACGATCACACCAAAAAATCCTTGAAATGGACACCACAAAATCCCACCTAAGACGACAGAACCTGTTCCAATTGGACCAGATCAGTTACAGTCAAAGTCAAAGTTTGACCACTTCTCGAGGGTCAACGCTCCACCAAAGGGCCCGAGCCCAGGTGGCTCATGTGAAGTAAGCTCTCTAACTAATATCGTGTTTAAAGGCAAGCACAATCATGACCCACCTCCATCTAAGTGCACTAAAGAAGGTGCTGATGTGAACAAACCAATTAACTCTCAATTGGAAACGCGTGTTGTGGAAACGCCGGTAGTTGATCAAGGATCGAACCCGTTGATGAAATTTTATCAAGTATGTAATCAATTCATTGATTAGTTGATGAGCATTGATGAGCCAGACGATGAACCTAATAAAAAAAGAAGGTATGTTGATTATATAATTATATATGTTGATGCAGGTTAGAAGTACTTTACATTACATGCATTGTAGTAGAAGATCGTTAAGCATATGCATTTATGTGTGTATATTGTTAAAAGCAGCGACTGCTCTCAAGTCACTTCAGGAAAAGTTAGAAGAGGAGTTCAGAATGGAGATTGAAAGAAAGGTGTTTGGCTATTTCACCATGTTTCAACAACTTGCAGCATTTAAATAGCAGGGACTATTGTAACACCTCGTAAAATCACGACCAATATAATAAAGACACGTGTCATGAGCTTTAAACGTGTAATGGATTGAATATGAGGGACTAAAGTTGCTAAACAATGTAAATATGTGAATAAAGGGATCCAAAGTGTCAACATGCCATTTTTGTGCCTCTGATTGACCTCACACGATGTTCGTATTCTTAAATGAATAATTAATCGAACATTGGAAGTCGTTTGTGTTAAAAATAAGGATCTTGTAAAGCATAGGGGCTAAATGTGTCAACTGTAGGATCGTTTTCAGACCCAAACGAGTCGATCAGAAGAGTTTTTCTCAATACGAAGGGCGGAAACAGACGTATCAAGTTCAATTCAGCTAGAATATCACTTTAAATTGTCTTTAGATTGATTTGATAACGAATTACAGCGTGTAGACACTTCGACAGCACTTCGACTCAGTGACCGGAAAAGTTACAAATGAAATCAAGACACCACTGTTTATAGGCTGCTAATTTCGCTTGAAAGGGTTCAAACGGAATCATATTTCAAGCGAAATTACTAATTTCGTTTGAAATGACTCAATGAGATTTCAAGTGGAATTACGAAATCTAATTCCGTTTGAAACTGTCTCTCACCCTATATTTGACATTTTTCTCGAACAACGTGTCCTGATCTATCTAATACAATACAAGACTCGATACAAGACGAAGTCGACAGACGCATGTACCAACAGACTCCCCCTCGAATGTTAACGAGTCTTCAGTGTCGAGTCTTCGCATCTTCAGTCTTTATCAGTCTTCTCTACCTCTCTTCAAAAGTATCTAACAATGTAAGTATTCTCCATCTCTCTCTTCTCTTTATCAACTTATCTCCCTCTCGAATGTAGATCTAATCTTCAATTCCAGAATCACAATCTGGCTCTTGAATCTTCCTATCATTCCAAGATCTGTAACTGGCTCTTACAATCTCTTGATCAGATCTCTTGATTCCTTAAGTTCATCAGCATCAGCAGCTCCAAGATCACAACCTGGCCTTCCTGCACAAACTCTACCTCACAATAACTTTCACAATTTTAACATTTAAAACATTTCTGATGATCACTTGTAGATAAGATATTTAAAAATGATTTTACAATTTTAAACTCTGATGAACCACTTGAAGAAATATCATTTTTCTTTTCAAACACTTTTTCATTTCAAACAAACTCCTCCTTACTTATTGTCATCATGTTTAGCACTTGGAATTTTGAAAATCAGCTCTTCAACACCAGTTGTCGAAAATCTTTTTGAATTTTTCAAAATTTACGCTAAAACACACTAAAATCTTTTTGAAATTTTTAACATGAAATGAAATAAAGAAATATTTACAAACAATATTTTTGTGAGTTTGTGTAAGAGAATCATATCAGTTTTTGGGACAAATCACCAACACCGTTAAGCTTTATACATTTTTAGTTCCAAACGATTCACTTAGATTGTCAGTATACTGATCCACTTAAATTTTAACACAAAGTTCAATTGTTTCGAGATACCAGATTAGTGTTTTAAGCACTTAAACTTAATCATGTGTCACACCTCAGAATATACTCCCGTATCCAGATCCCAATATTCAGTCTTACAGGTGAGTATACCACAGATGATATCTGTAAAGAGTTAAATTGCGAGGGCCGTGAGAGCTCAGGTCAGAACTTCCGTTCAGCAGAGAGATGACGGCTTCGACTTTTGGTGTGTTCCCTTTAGAGAATCTTTTCTTCAACAACACATGATTAGCATTTTGCAATGTTTTATCATTTTTTGTACTGTGGGCGATGCTATGTTTCAAGCAAGCAGAAAGTATTATACGGGGACTAGGCCATTGCTTCCGCAAAATGAGAAGTCCCGGGATAATACCCCAGATATCACTGAGTATAAAGACCTAGTATCTCAGAAAGAGGGACCTTTCAAACAAGATTTCGGGGGTTACCCATATATCCGAGAGATGTTCCCCACGATATAAGTAAGTTTGAAATTTAGGTTTATATCTCATCACAATCTACTAAATGTGTAAAAAGCTGCTGACACATCATCAGTGAGAACGGTTATCACTTTTTAACTTTCCAATTCTTTAGCATGTTGTGATCGTCCACTGATGTACTATCATTTCCTCTTTTCTACAACAAAACTTGTTTTCATTTTTCAATGTTTTTGTTGTTTTTACCGGTAGGTTTTTATCATGTTTTTGTCTTTTTCAAATTTCCAAATGTTTTTGGATTTTCTAAAAAATTCTTACTCCCCCTAAAATTCAAAATCATTAAAAGAAATTTGAAAATAAACTGTACAAGTAAAATGACAACTGTTATCGAATCACTTCAATTCGCCATCCACTTGGCATAAACAATCAGAACTCCCCCTGACAACAAACTATTTTCCCATTATGATTTCAAAACACTTAAGTTTGTTTTAATCAAATGGTTTTTCCGAAAAATAAGTTTTGTTAAAACCACTTGTAGGTTTGGGGTTTCATCACATTGTTTTCACAATCACTTGAAAAATATAACAGTTTTAAGATTCCATCAACAAACATCACTTGTAGAAAATCAAGTACAAATTAATGTCCCTGATTTACCACTTGTAAGTAACCAACCAATAACCACTTGTAAGACGAAATATCACCAGAGTGAATTTCTCAAGAAAGATGCCGATACCTGCTTCACACTTACCAACCTGGAAGCTCCGGCAAGTCATACTTATTACTCATCATAATATGTTCCATCCCAGTCACAAACCTGAGATGTCACATTCTTACCTGGTTTCTTCAAATTTTTTTCATAAAACTCCTTCACCCCTTTTACCTTCCCATCAACCATTTTACCAAAAATATGATGCACTTTAGGGTTAAAAGCTTTTTCAATATCAAATTCTTTCTTTTCAGAGAAAAAATTTATTTGAAATCTCAATTTTACCAATTTTTTGTTTAAAATTTTCAGCCCTCAATGGTGGAAAATTGACATCATCCATTGGAGGTACTGATGTTTCCAATTTCAACTCAACACGTGGCTCCTCTGACTTTGTGGAATCAGATTCATCACCTGAAAATAGCTCCTCTGATTTTGACGAATCAGAATCATTGCTAGAACTATCAACAGATTTCTTAACAACCCATTTCTGATTGTCAAGATTTGCTTTTCTCTTGTAAAACCTCTTTGAACATTCACCAATTTCAAATTTTGGATTTTTGAAAAGTTTAGTTCTCTCAATTTGTGGTTCAAATTCAACCATTTTTTCTTTCAGTTTAGAATCTCCCTGTTTGGTTTGAAATGCATATGAACATTTCACAGCTTGTCACACCCCGATATTTCCACATATTACCGGTGGGCCCGGCGGGGAGTATCGTGACGTAGTTGATATCATCATAGTCAATACACACAATATAATAGCACAGCGGAAGGCTTGGTGAATAAACTATTACAAACCATAATGTCTGAGTGTTCGAGTGACAGAATATACAGACTAGAATGTAATAAGATCCACAGGCGGATCATAAACGAATACAAAGAAATAAAATAACAGACTGTAGGCATCTATGGATTTGCAAGATCCTCTTATGACACCTAATAGCTCCAGCCTATTACGAGAGGTACCTGTCAAATCAGTCTTTAAGAAAATACGTCAGTTTACACTGGTAAATACAATTAACTGACTCTTTTGAAAACATTTATGAAAATTGATTTAAGTGCTCATGGCACAAATCTTTTATAACTTGGGACAATTATTTAAATATAATCTTGTATACAGATTTACATGCTTGTCTTACAATTGGGGCTGGTTGGAAGTCGGTCGTGATTAACCGACTCACCACTTATAGAACCCACAAAGGAGTTATCCCCAACATGTGGGTTTATATATTACTTTAGCATTTGCATCTGTCAGGTGTATGCCTACACCCCGTGCATAGGTCGTGGCCAGTTTCAATGAAATGAGCCGACGATATCCAGGACACGGTCAGATTAACCCCCAATGCTTATGTTATCAAACAAGACATGTTAAAACGGGTTATGCAATTTATTAATCACAATCCGATTAAATGATTTCATACCCGACCAAGTGGTATTATTATAATACCATATCCCAAGCCCGTATAAGGGAAAACAAGTTAAAAGTATTTACCTGATGCTAGCAGTAAAATCCTAAAGCTTTTTGAAGGCACCTTCTACCGGAAGCTATTTAATTTGTATAGAAGGTTTATTAACCTATTAGGATGCTAACGGGTCTTTATTCAGTCAAGGACTTATACCGGCTAGCTAGAAGGAAACTTTACGGTTCTAAACGCTAGATTAAGCGGAGACCGGAATAGAATGTTGTTTAGACCCAACAAGCTTGGATACTTGTATAATATGGGCAAACTAAACACATTCTGGAATTTGAGGATTTAATGATAAGGTTTGACTTTAGAGTAATTAGGCTAATTAAAACGACTAAACAAGAAATTAAAGGCTTACTAAAGGTCCTAGCAAACTTTTCTACAGTTCAAAGTCTTCTCCTTGTCCTTAGCAAGCTCCAGAAGTTGTAGATTAGCAAATGTTGCAAGTGTGCTTTGAAACTCAAGAACTAGCTCTCCTTATATAGTGAATTGCAAGATCAAGGATCACTTCCAGGTGTTATTGGAGGCCCTGGGATCACCCCAGGTGTCCTAGCTATTGAAAATAACCGACTTACAGCTCCCTAGGTTGTTACAAACTAGACTAAGGCGGTGGAACAGGCAAAACCCGCACCTGGCAACATTTTTCTGATGCTGGCACTTTTAGGCGGGGCGCGTAAGCCAAGGGGGGGGGGGGCTTACGCGGGCTACTTGGACCGGCTGATCAGGTAAAACAAGTTTCCAAGCTGGCAGTTTCAGTCCCTGATCGTTTTTAACCCTTTTTAACCTCATTGTTGACATGTAGGGCCCTTTTAGTTAGTATGTTGAGGCTCTAGGATGAATAAACTAACTTCGTTAGGCTCCGGTTCGTTAAATACCTCTATGAAAGTAAGTTTCATCAAGTTGACACTTTTGGCCCAAAGTCTTGAAAACATACTTAACGATATTGAAACCACATGAAATTTATACCACTTATTCTTGAGAGTATATTTGAATGTTTCGAAGCCTCGGTTTAGTTAAAAGGTCATTCAGAGGTCAGAATAGACATGTTGACACGTTTAACCCTTGTAATTTAATAATCTTTCGATTATTTTCATAAATGGCTTCTTATATCAAATCAATCACTCGTTTAAGAATATATTCATCATGTATGGTCATTCAGAGGCACAAGTTTGGCATGTTGACACTTTTAGTCCCTGTTGTAAGTCCCGTGAAACCGGATCTTTCAATGATATCAAACAACACCAAGTTTGTGCGGAATCCAAACTTGATGTGATTCAAGAATAAACACGAAATATCAAGAACAAACCAAAACGAAGAACACAACGAATCACCTTTCAACACTTGCACACGATTCTATTACTTGAAAAGCAAAACCGTCTAGTACAAGTGTTCTACCTCAAATCGCCTCTCTCTCTAGAAGTTGTAACAATGAATTTCCCAAAGGTTCGAACCTAAAAACAAGTTAGAAACTTGTTTATATACTCAACCAAGCCCACTTCCCTACATGGGCTTCCCTTGGGCCTGCTTGGCCCACATGGCCTAAAGCTTAGCCCAAGTGACCTATAAAGGTCCACAACCTAATATAAACTAACCCAGTAAAGCCCAGTTCGTAACCATAACCCGTTGTGTTAATTTGATGCGTCAGTCTCACACTTTAGGGCCTAACAATCTCCCCCTAGACTGATGCCATCAAATTGTCTTCATAGCATGAATTCAGCAAGGTCTTCAACGAAGTCTATGGTTGTCGCTATGCTGCAGATGTTGTTAAATTCTTGACTTCTGAACTCTCAGCACTGGGTCTCTTTCTTCAGCTCTTGTGGTTAGCTTCATATCAGGATCTCGATCAGCTTTGCTTGAAAATCTTGTTAAAAAGAATGTGAGAGGAGGATTCTCAGCAGCTCTTTTCTTCTTCAATCTTTGTCTTTCAAGCAGGTTCACGGTACTTCTTCAAATGCACTATCACTGTCAGACGACAATTCGTATCCAATTCTTCTGACTCAGGTACATCTTGTTGTTGTGCTGCTTCAGGCTTCTTCAGCAACTAACAGCATCTCAATCTACATCAACCCCTGTTCTTGATTGAAATCAAGTTCTGCACATACTCACAAACTCATAAGCAAACATTTCTTATGCAACAGGGAGAATACCTTATGAACACTAGGTACATCAAATTTCACAATTTAAATTCTTTCAAATTTTGATGATCAGTCAAATCTTCAAGAACGGTTACATTTTTTTTATTTTAATAAAAACAAATAAACACTCTATTTTTGGTTTTTTTTTTTTTTTGATTTTTTCAATTTTTTTTAATTTTTGAATTTAAGAACTAAAAAAAATAAAAATAAAACTCAAAATATAAACAACTACCATAATATACAATTACAATTGCAATGGGATCAAAATTCATTCTCAGGCAGACTAAGGAACACTTTTCAGTACGAGCCTAATCAATCTGGTCTATGCGATTGTCAATATGTTTGTCCACTTAAACTTTAACGCTCAACTTTCAATTTTTCAACTTCGTGATATGCTTTAGGTAATATTATACTATTATACCCGTGTGTCCCATTCCAAGGCATGCCCCCGCGATCAAGGTAAGCACAACGATTCATCGTAGCAGGTGAGTATACTGATGTCATCCTTTAAGATATCCTGACTGTGTCCAGGTCTGCATATAATCTATTTTATCATGTTTTGATTTATTAACAATGAACACCCAAATAAATACTAATCAAATCCTGGAAATATAAACAGCACACTCTATCATGCAAGTATCTTCCCTACCACATATTTCACAAGTCCAATCCAGATTTCTGAAATCTTAACTGGGAATAGGTTGAGAAGAGAACAGAATAGATCTTTTGCAGAGATGGTATAATATACAGATCAAATGAGTTTTTCTCAGTTTGATATAGGTTTCTTGGGTTTCTTTTGGGCACTTGAGGGCCTCTTTCGGGTGTATTAGATCTATAGTGCGACAACGTACAGCTAGGTCAGCATGTATCTGGATGCAGCAGAAGCTGTCGTTGCCTAGCACCTCCAGGTCAGCATATATCTGGATGCAGCAGAGGAGGTACACGACTTTTTTTTCAGAGAAGATTTCAGAATCAGATCAAAATTGTGTGTATCGGGACAACATACAGACATTCAAATAGAAATGAGCTAATTCCAAGTGACTTTCTTTCCTGGGATCATGTACAATTTTAGTTCTGAACAAAAGGACAGCCAAGATATCCCCGGATGATTCAACAATATAAAGACCCGAAACCTCAGATGTTGGCTATCTATCAACGCAAGATTTAAGACCATAAAATCATACGCCGTTGGTATGTTACCCACATGGTACATAGTTCGTTATGTTTATATCACTTAGTATCTTTTATCATGCTGAGCGTCAAGCCTATCGACATATCGCAGTAGATCCTAGTCTTTTCAGCTATGGCACCTTACATGTGTTAGTCAAACCCTTTAACACGAACATTTATTTCACTTCCCATATCATGCAATTTCTCTTTTTTGCTTTTTCATTTTTCTAATGTTTTTGTATTTTTCTCATTTTCTCCCCCTAAAGTACAGCAAACTCTTTTTGTATTTTCTGAGTTTTCTCCCCCTAAACTCTATATCTATCTATATGTTCCTCTCCCCCCCTAAATTTGTGCATAAATCTTGTATTTTTGCGCAAATTTACCATTTACTAGAGAAAGGACAATTTATATACAAAGTATAAACTAAGAAAAAGAGAGAAATTTTTTTTTTTTTTTTTGCTTTAGCAGCATTCCAATCCCCATCAGAAGGTTTAACCTTGGGATTCACATTCTTCATTGCCTTAGGTGAAGATACCTTCATTGGCTTAGAATGGTAGTTGTCCTTTGGTGTAACCCTCCAATTTTGCATATAATGTGGTACGTAGGGACGATGTGTGCAGTTCCGAGCTATGTGACCAGCAATGCCGCAATTGAAGCATGTTTGTCTCTTCATGTAGAAAGCATTCTGATTAGCTGGATTTGCTCTTGCAGACCCTGAAGGACAACCCGGTCCTCTTCGTGTTGGATGCGCCTGCACATGACTTTCAGACAAAGACGAATTTGGGTGCTTATATTTGCTGTTTGCAGAACTCTTGTTGCTATGAGCACCATTCTTCGTCTTTTCTCCCTGATTGGATCTTTCATTCACCTTGTCACGAGCCTTATGAGGACGTGATTGCCCTTGATGAGCAGACTTCTTATATACTCGACTTTGATCTGCTCTTTTTGGCTCCTTTTGCGTGTTGTGAACCGGCTCACAAACACCAGCACAAGAGTGAATATTAGCATTTTGTTGCACCTTTTGACGACAAACACAATTTCTAGCAATGTGTCCAGGAATTCCACAGTTGAAACATGTTTGTCGCTTCAATGTATGGAGATTCGAATAGCTAGCAGCAGTAGCTGATCTGATTGGTTTAGGTGAACGAGCTTGCTTTGATTGCTTTGCATGTGTTCCATGTGCCTTTTCTGAGTTCTTATGTACCTGTTGATCAGAACTAGCACAAGCATGAGATTCAGACGGATGATGTTTTTCGTCTTTTACAATTTTATCATGATTATTTTGAATAGACGATTTAGTTTCTGTTTTAACTTTAATTTCAGAAACATTTATCGGTGACTGCTCATTTATTTCAACACCTTTTTCTTCTTTTACAAAATCAGGTTCAGTTTTAATTTCAGAAGATGAAGTTTCATCAACACATGTTTCGTCAACACATGTATCATCTGAATCTACTTGAGGTCTGCTTTCAGTCACGGTTTCCAATGTGGTCCCACTAGATTCAACATTAGGGACGTCCACTGAGGCCGATTCAGAAGAAGAATCAGGACATTCTTGATTTTCTTGGGAAGAAGTTTCAGTGGTTTCACTGAATGTATCCTGAGGGACCTCACCTGTCACACTATCATCAGCTGAAGAGTTAGAAACATTAGAATCACAATTTTCAGCTACTGAAAAACATCCATCATCACACACATTATTCAAAGATTCATCACAAGCATTCACAGTTTTGCCCGAAACATAACTATGAAACGAGTTCAAAAACGATTGTCCAAACACACAACCAGAATCAGTTTTATTAAAAGTAGATTTAGAAAAATCAGAATCTAAAGGTTGTTCATTCCCAAACACATCTCCCCATCTTACTTCAGGTACTTCATCTGCACATGATGAAGAAACGTTAGGATCAAAAGTACCTTTGGAAACAAAACTAACTGGTTTAACCACCTGTTTTTCAGCAGGTCTGACATTTACTGATGACTTACAGTTTTTGGGACCATAAGTCATTTTGTTTTCGTTCAGCATCTCCTCCTCCGTCATAGGTAAATAAGTATAATTGTCATTGTAAGGAGGAGGAGCCTGATTAAAACCCAATCCCAACCCTTTTCTTTTCTGATATGCTAGCTGTTGATTACACAAATTCTCGACCAATTTGCTGGAGGAATCAAATTTTTTAATATTTAGCTCATTTATTTGATATTTATCTCTAACATCCTCCAGTTCTTTAGTCACATTGCATAATTTTTCCTTAACCATGATGAGTTGGGCTGTTGCTACACTAACATCATCCTTGAGTTGGATGATGTCTTTTCGCTGAGCTTCTATTTTCTCTTTAAAAAGTTTTTCGTTATTAGCCAAAGTAAAATTTTTCCTTTTAATGTCATTGTAGTCTTCAATTAGCTCAGCGTTGTGTATTCTATAGGCTTCAACTCGTTCTCTACATTCAGGAGTACAGAAAACAGAAATTATCTCTTCTTTGGTAATTTCTTGAGCCACTGGTTTGTGAAACATGAATGCCATAATTTCAGTGGGTGGTTGATACTTTTGTTCTTCTCCTCAAATCACAAACCAAACGAGAACCCGTGTACTCGCTAACTCAAACCCTTTGCATGCGAATGAACCCGCTTTCTGAATCGCGCCTCAAAACCCTGTTAAACTTTTCACACCCAAACAAAATTTTCTGCCTTTTTTTTAAATAATTTATAAAAGTATACTTATTATTATTATTATTATTATTATTATTATTATAAAAATCAATGATTGACTAATGATAACCTAATGATTGATTATTATTATTATTATTAATTATTATTATAATCTAAAACCTTAAAATTAAAAGTCCAAACGATGATAGTCCGTCTTCTCCGATCAACAACTAGCAAAAACCCTAATTTCAATTCTCAGCCACCAAGTCCTTTCTTGATGAACGGCGGTGCTCGGAGATTGGTGACGGGTCATTGAAGGTGCAATTTCTGGCCGGAGGAGTTGTATGATGGTGACGATGGACAGGAGAGGTGATCGGAGACTGTTTGTATGATGGTGACGATGGACAGGAGAGGTGATCGGAGACTGTTTGCGGCGGAGTTGACAGGAAGTGACGATGCGATGTTCGATGAAGATTTGGTGGTGTTCAGACGAGACCTGGGTGAAGATGAGTCGAGACCTTAGAAACAATACCCGAAACCTCTTGTTTACTTCAAAGAGATGGGACTCGAAACCGGAAGACGACTCGAAACCGGTAATGAAAATGTAGTAGGAATGTTGGTGAACAACTCGAGACCTTTGTGATTGACTCGAGATCTTTCCCTGAAAGTTATTGTGAGTCGAAACCGTGATGAGTCGAGACCTCGGAGCTTTTGTATAATCCGAAGAATATGGAGTCGAGACCTGTGAGTCGATACCTTGAATGATGGTGATAACTCGAGAACGTAAAGTTGAATGCGACTCGGAAGATAGAAGATGTGTGACTCGAGATCTGTTAACTGAAGTCGAGACCGTGAAAAGGAGTGAATCGAGACAATGGTGGTTGCGACACGTCCTGAAAATGTGGAGACTCCTGTTGACTCGAGACCTCACAGATGTGAACTGTGAATGAAGTTGATGACGACTCGAGACCTTGTGAAAGATGAATGGAGGCTGCGACTCGAGAACGTTGGGAAGAAGATGACTCGAAACTGTGATGATTCGAAACCGTAGAGAATGACTCTTTCAATAAGCCCACACGAAACAGTAGAATAAAAGTCTCAAGAGGTATCAAAAGGTCTCGACTTCCAAAAGATTCTATCAAATCAACTAATCACCGAAAACTTTGTAGATTTAAAAAATATGTAAACTGATAAGAATATATTATATTTTTTTAATCGGGAAATAGTTGAAAGTTTTCAAATTCAATAGGAAACAGTTGTTTCGAGATGGAATTTTCAAATCTTTTTGAAAAATAAAACAATGATCCCCAATCCTTTAACAACTTTCAGAACAATCAAAATACCAAAATATGATGATTTTTGATAAAATTCCGATGAACACTACGAAGAACACGAAGAACGACAACCCAAAAACAACGAAAATCTTGAATCTTTGATATCACACCGAGCCTAGAAATAGGTTCTAAAGGCTCTGATACCACTTGTAAGTCCCGTGAAACCGGATCTTTCAATGATATCAAACAACACCAAGTTTGTGCGGAATCCAAACTTGATGTGATTCAAGAATAAACACGAAATATCAAGAACAAACCAAAACGAAGAACACAACGAATCACCTTTCAACACTTGCACACGATTCTATTACTTGAAAAGCAAAACCGTCTAGTACAAGTGTTCTACCTCAAATCGCCTCTCTCTCTAGAAGTTGTAACAATGAATTTCCCAAAGGTTCGAACCTAAAAACAAGTTAGAAACTTGTTTATATACTCAACCAAGCCCACTTCCCTACATGGGCTTCCCTTGGGCCTGCTTGGCCCACATGGCCTAAAGCTTAGCCCAAGTGACCTATAAAGGTCCACAACCTAATATAAACTAACCCAGTAAAGCCCAGTTCGTAACCATAACCCGTTGTGTTAATTTGATGCGTCAGTCTCACACTTTAGGGCCTAACACCTGTGGTTTCATAGATTCACTGTTTGACAACCTTGGTCCTTCAAACTCAATCCTTCACACTTTTAGAGTTTAGGACACGTGTCTTTACATAATTGGACACGTTTTTACGTGGTGTTACATCCTCACCCCCTTAAAAGAAATCTCGACCCCGAGATTTATTGGAATAAGTGAGGGTATTTTTGTCGCATAGTGGACTCAACTTCCCACGTATATTCGGGACCCCTACGGGCGTCCCATTTGACCTTTACTATAGGCACATGCTTCCTTCTGAGCTTTTTAACCTGTCGATCCTCGATCGATATAGGTCTTTCAACAAATCTCAAGCTTTCATCAATTTGCACGTCTTTATGAGACATAGCTAGCGATTCGTCGGCTAGGCATTTCTTGAGATTACAAATGTGGAACACATTTTGAATTCCACTCAGCTCCTCAGGCAAGTTTAGCTTATAAGCTACACTGCCGACACATTCAATAATCTCGAATGGTCCAATATATCTGGGGCTTAACTTCCCTTTTTTACCAAAACGCATCACACCTTTCCAGGGTGACACTTTCAATAGAACCTTATCGCCTATCTCAAACTTTAGAGGTTTTCGCCTCTTATTAGCATAACTTTTCTGCCTATCCCTGGCAGCTTTCAGGAGATCATGAATCTGGACAATCTTGTCCGTCGTTTCAAGGACTACATCAGGTCCTGACAACTGAGCTTCTCCTACTTCTGCCCAACAGACAGGCGTTCTACATTTCCTACCATATAATGCCTCAAAAGGCGCAGCCTGGATGCTTGTATGGTAGCTATTGTTATAGGAAAACTCGATTAAAGGTAGATGGTCATCCCAACTACCTCCTAGATCAATAACACATGCTCGAAGCATGTCTTCCAACGTTTGGATCATACGCTCACTCTGTCCATCAGTCTGGGGGTGGTAAGCAGTACTAAAATTCAAACATGTGCCCAAAGATTGTTGGAAACTTTTCCAAAAGTGGGAGGTGTATCTAGTGTCTCTATCAGAGATAATAGACACTGGTACGCCATGTAGAGCTACAATCTTATCTACGTATAGCTAGGCTAACTTGTCGGAGCTATGAGTCTCCTTGATGGGCAAGAAATGTGCTGACTTAGTCAGTCTATCAACAATAACCCATATTGTATCATTTCCATGCCTGGTTTTAGGTAACTTGGTTATGAAATCCATTGTTACCATCTCCCACTTCCATGTAGGAAGTTCTGGCTGTTGTAGTAGACCTGACGGCTTTTGATGTTCAGCTTTAATCTGAGCACAAGTCAGGCACTTAGCTACATGTGTGGCAATAGATTTCTTCAAACCTATCCACCAATAATTAGCCTTCAAGTCTTGGTACATTTTGTCACCACCAGGGTGAACTGAGTACTTGGAGTCGTGGGCTTCCTGGAGAATTACCTCTCGAAGACCTCCATGAATAGGAACCCAAATTCTTCCATTCATACTGAGGATTCCATCCTTCCCAGGTGCTAACTGGTCAGTAGTTATACCTAATTTTTCATTTGGAAGGTTATCTTCCAAAACAGCATCCTTCTGTGCAGCTAATAGTCTTTCATTCAGACTATTCTTCAACTTAATGCTCTTGGCATTGATCCTAATTGGTTTAACTCTTTCCTTTCGAATTAGAGCATCTGCGACCACATTCTCTTTACCAGGATGGTAGCGAATTTCGCAATCATAATCATTTAAGGTTTCCATCCAACGGCGCTGTTTCATATTGAGCTCTTTTTGATTGAACAAATGTTGGAGACTTTTGTGATCAGAAAAGATCACACATTTAGTTCCATACAAATAATGTCTCCATAACTTTAATGCGAATACAACGGCACCCAACTCCAAATCGTGGGTGGTGTAATTCTTCTCATGCACTTTTAATTGTCGTGATGCATAGGCAATCACCTTGCCTCGTTGCATAAGCACACAACCCATACCGGTGTGTGAAGCATCACAATATACGACAAACTCTTCAATTCCATCAGGTAAGGTTAGTACTGGAGCATTGCTCAATTTCTTCTTAAGAATCTCAAAGGATTCTTGTTGCTTTGGACCCCAATCAAATTTTACATTCTTACGGGTCAAGGAAGTTAATGGTGCAGCTATTCTTGAGAAGTTCTCAATGAATCTCCTATAATATCCTACTAAACCCAGGAAGCTGCGAATTTCCGTAGGCGTCTTAGGTGCTTCCCAATTCATAACAGCTTCTACCTTGGCAGGATCTACTTGGATGCCTTGCTCACTAACAACATGTCCAAGGAATTGGACTTGGCGAAGCCAAAACTCGCACTTGGAGAAATTAACATACAATTTCTCCTGTCGAAGCAATCCTAAGATACATCGAAGGTGCTTCTCATGATCTACTTGGTTACGAGAGTAAATAAGTATGTCGTCTATAAAGACAATGACAAACTTATCTAGGTATGGTTTGCAGACTCTATTCATGAGATCCATGAATGCTGCAGGCGCATTAGTGAGCCCAAAAGGCATCACTAAGAACTCAAAGTGTCTATATCTCGTTCTGAATGCCGTCTTAGGCACATCTTCAGTCCTAACCTTGAGCTGATGATACCCAAATCTCAAATCAATATTTGAGAAATAGCTCGCCCCTTGGAGTTGATCGAACAAGTCATCGATCCTGGGCAAGGTATAACGATTCTTGATCGTTACTTTATTCAATTCACGATAATCAATTCATAAGCGCATTGATCCGTCCTTCTTTTTCACAAACAATATAGGAGCTCCCCAAGGTGAAGAGCTAGGTTGTATGAAACCTTTCTCCAATAGTTCATCCAATTGAGTTCTGAGCTCTTTCATTTCTATAGGCGCTAGACGATAAGGAGCTCGTGCTATAGGTGCTGATCCTGGGAGAATGTTTATCCTGAACTCTACTTGCCTCTCAGGAGGTAATCCAGGTAATTCATCAGGAAAGACATCAGGATACTCAGAGATGATTGGGATGTCTTCAATTTTAGGCTTCGGATCATTTACAGTCACTTGTGCCATGTAAATGACACATCCACTTTTCATACACTGCGATAACTTGAGAATAGACACATTGCTGGGCAATCCGTATTGTGTATCCCCCTGAATGGTGATTGATTCGCCAGAAGGGGTTTTGATAATAACTAGCTTTTTATCACAGGCAATTTGGGCTTGGTTATGCGACAACCAATCCATGCCTAAAACTATATCAAACCCAGCCAATTTCATTGACAAGAGAGATAGCGGGATAGAATGATTCTTAATGGATATAGAATATCCATCAAGAAGAGTGGAAGCTGTTTCTAAGGTACCATCAGCAAGCTCTACCTCGTATTTTATGTCTAGAGTCTTAATAGGCAGATTCAATAACTTACAGAACTTATGGTCTACAAAACACTTATCAGCACCGGAATCAAATAAGACTCTAGCATAATTATTATTGACGAGGAAGGTACCTGTTATGACGTTCTCGTCATTTACCGCTTCCCTCGCTTGCATCTGGAAAACTCTCGCGTTGTTCTTCTTTGCCTCCTCGGGCTTCTTTGCATTCTTGGGACAATTGGTTTTTATGTGCCCCTTTTCATTGCAACCATAGCAAGTTGCATCCTTTATATTTCGGCACTCAATAGACTTGTGCCCTTTCTTTTTACAGATCCCACATGGTTTGGCTTGTGGGTCCTGGTTGCACTTCCCAAAGTGCCTCTTATTGCAGGTTTTGCATCTGGGCTTATCACTTGACTGCCCCTTCTTGGAATTAAAGTTCCCTTTTCCTTTCTTGTTTGACTGAGGAGACTTATCTTCCTCTCTCTTCCTCTTCCCCTCATCAGTGGTTTTCTTTGCCCTACTTCTCACAACATCCAAGGTGAGGGACAAAGATAGATCCACAGTGGATCTATATGTGGTTGGCTTAGAGGCCTTAACATTCCCTTTTACTTCGGGAGCCAAACCACCGATGAAACACGTAATGCGTTTGGGTTCAGGAGTGACTAAATACAGTACCAGCCTTGACATTGAATTGAAGCTAGTCACATAGGATCTACAATCCAGATCCTTCATCACTTAAGTGAGGAAATCAGTCTCTATCCGCTCGACTTCATGCTGAGGGCAATAGGTTTCCTTAACCAAATTAACAAACTTGTTCCATGACAGATTGTACAAAGGAACCTTCCCGGTGGCTTGCACTAATGCTTTCCACCAAGTGAGGGCATCGCCCTTGAAGGATTGTGATACAAACTTCACTATATCCTCTTTAGCACATCCGCTGATGTCTATCACAGTCTCCATCTCATCTAACCATTTCATGCAATCTATTGCACCTTTTTTCTCCTGTAAAATCTCTCGGTTTACAGGAGACAAAGTACTTGTAGGTACAACCCTTGGTGTACCTGGGAGTCGGCTCAAGAATAACCTGCCTCTTTGGCTCACTACCCTGATTAGATGAGTGCTGAGACTCACTTTTCTTATGGTTATGGGGTTGAGAATGGGATCTCGAATGAGTTTGAGACCTAACAATACTAGGCTCCTTAAATTTAGCATCCATAGCCTGAGCGACTGTTGCGGTTATCATTTCTTGCAGCTCGGCACCAGTGATATTAATCCTGGTGTTGTTTCCTTCTGTAGGATGACTGTTTGCTTCATCCGAGCCAGCCATTTTCGGATGCTATAATAAGCAGTAATGATATATTTAAATTATGCAATAAATCATCATATTGATGACTAGATGGTCGTGGTATTATTAAACCATATAGACCATATAAAATAATAATAATCAAAGGGATATAATTCTTTATATTTTTATTAGACAGGGGAATATAAATCACACTGTCAATGTCATGAAGACATATTCATATTACACAAAGCTCGTCTCGAAGGACATTTAGATGGCACAAAGCCTTGTCACAAGGATGATTAAAATATAACCAACGATCCTTTGGATCAGTGATCATTTAAGGTTTGAACAAAGTTCATTGCCTTTTTGACAAGAAATTTATAAAATAAAACTTTCATTGTCACTATTACACCTTTGCTTTTAAGCATACATCTCTAACGGATGTTTTTGGTGTATACATCACATTGATATCTGTTAGCCATGATTTATGATGATCATATAGGCTAAAAATAGTGGCTTGGAAAAATCCAAGTACATTAGGAAGATTGTGTGATTTCTCGTACCGCACAATTCAGGATTGTTAACATGTTTTCAGATGTTAACAGAGAGTCATTATCTTAAAAAGGTTATACCATCATAGCCATTTAATATTTTGGCTAGGTTATACTTCTAAGAGTTTCTTAGGCGGATTAAATAAAATTTGAAATGAAGTAGTATGATATAATAAATTACATATTTAAAAACAAATTAACTTCATTAAACTACGAAACGATTACAACATTGCCCAAAAAGGGACTTGAGAAAAACAACACAAACTGCCCACGCAGGGGCTACTGAAAACATTGCCCATGCAGGGGCTATTAAAATGGAAATAAGTCCACGCAGGGACTTTATTACAAACAAAACAACCCAACATCATCCTATTTCTTCTTGCCCTTGAGAAGGTTCATAAGACCCTTGACAAAGCCATTGTGCTTCTTCTTAGTTTCATGGGTCTCATGTTCAACCCTGTCTAACCTCTCTAAAATCTCTTGAGTTTGCTGCTGCTGGAATGGAGGAGGTTGTTGGTATGGCGGGTATTGAAAATCCTGCGCCGGGTATCCAGTGGGATAAACTGGAGGGTAAGAAGAAGGGTAGAGATGATGGTATTGTGCAGCTGTAAGGTACGGATCATGAGTCCCATAGTCAGATGGGTATCCAGACGGGTTATACCCAGATGATCCTGGGTATGTCGGGATCGGGTTGTCAAAACCCAACGGTGGCTGTAGTAGTGCGTGTGAAACTGGCGAAAGGTTGACTTCTGGCACCGTGTGTGAGGGTCTTCTGGGATAGGAGGATACGAACTTGAGCCACGAGGAGATGCAAACCGTGGTCCCCCACGTACGGACGTTCTAGCATTTCTCCTCCGCCTTGGCGACTCGGGAGGCTGTTGAGGTGGTTCCTCAACTAGCAAGGGTGGTGGGGTAACAGCTCGAAGTTGTGGTTCATCTAAGGGAGGTTGGACTGGGGAGTTATGGTATGATGGTGTAAATAACCATTCATACTGAGCCATCCTTTCTTGAAAAGAGTCGGGCCCATGGTACGGTGATCCCTGAAATGGGGAACCGCTTGAGATACTTATTGGGTGGCCTGGTGTTCCTGTTTGCAAATCCGGGTCCGGGTCATCATCCATCTCCATTTCCTGAGAAAAGTGATCCTCGGGTCCCAAAGGGTTGTAGCCCAAAAAGTCGTTAACATAAGCGTTCGGATTAAATTGTGCAGGTGAGTAAGTGGAATCTGAATGATGAAAAGGATGAGATTGGAAAGAGTGGTGTGATTGGTTTGAGTGATGAGTTCCTTGTGAAAGAGGGGAATGATGGGGTTCGATAGGAATGGGCAACCCAAAATAAGGAGGGTCAGACGGTGAGGATCCCAGCGAGACAGAATGTCTTGCTGGTTCATAGCTATGGCTCCAATTATCCTTGGAGTCGGAGCCGGAAAGCGAGTCGGATGGTGTACGCCTGTGGGAGGGTCCCGTGCTGCTAGACGGTCCTCCACGCATGGGTCCTTTGCCTTTTCCCCTTACTCTTGGTGCCATTCTTCAAAGTGATAACATGTTCAAAACAAATAACTATAATAAAGCAAATAAAGGAAAATTAAGAGTAAAATCCTAGGTCATTTGCCTAGACTCGAGAGTCTAAGGAATGTGCTTATTGTGTCATTGATATTAAACACAAAAGGTTAGTGTTTAATTCACTCAATGTCGGCTCTGATACCAACCTGTCACACCCCGATATTTCCACATATTACCGGTGGGCCCGGCGGGGAGTATCGTGACGTAGTTGATATCATCATAGTCAATACACACAATATAATAGCACAGCGGAAGGCTTGGTGAATAAACTATTACAAACCATAATGTCTGAGTGTTCGAGTGACAGAATATACAGACTGGAATGTAATAAGATCCACAGGCGGATCATAAACAAATACAAAGAAATAAAATAACAGACTGTAGGCATCTATGGATTTGCAAGATCCTCTTATGACACCTAATAGCTCCAGCCTATTACGAGAGGTACCTGTCAAACCAGTCTTTAAGAAAATACGTCAGTTTACACTGGTAAATACAATTAACTGACTCTTTTGAAAACATTTATGAAAATTGATTTAAGTGCTCATGGCACAAATCTTTTATAACTTGGGACAATTATTTAAATATAATCTTGTATACAGATTTACATGTTTGTCTTACAATTAGGGCCGGTTGGAAGCCGGTCGTGATTAACCGACTCACCACTTATAGAACCCACAAAGGAGTTATCCCCAACATGTGGGTTTATATATTACTTTAGCATTTGCATCTGTCAGGTGTATGCCTACACCCCGTGCATAGGTCGTGGCCATTTTCAATGAAATGAGCCGAGGATATCCAGGACACGGTCAGATTAACCCCCAATGCTTATGTTATCAAACAAGACATATTAAAACGGGTTATGCAATTTATTAATCACAATCCGATTAAATGATTACATACCCGACCAAGTGGTATTATTATAATACCATATCCCAAGCCCGTATAAGGGAAAATAAGTTAAAAGTATTTACCTGATGCTAGCAGTAAAATCCTAAAGCTTTTTGAAGGCACCTTCTACCGGAAGCTATTTAATCTGTATAGAAGGTTTATTAACCTATTAGGATGCTAACGGGTCTTTATTCAGTCAAGGACTTAGACCGGCTAGCTAGAAGGAAACTTTACGGTTCTAAACGCTAGATTAAGCGGAGACCGGAATAGAATGTGGTTTAGACCCGACAAGCTTGGATACTTGTATAATATGGGCAAACTAAACACATTCTGGAATTTGAGGATTTAATGATAAGGTTTGACTCGTTTCGGCTATTTTATGTAAACTAGTGACATAAGTCGATCCGAACGCGTAAACGCATAACGGGTATCCAAATAAATTATATACAGGTCTTAATCATTATTATGCTTAAAATATGTTAATACATCAGTGAGATATTAACATATATGCCCAAAAAGTAATTTAAACCAAAATAAGTCCCATAAGGGCATTTTGGTAATTTTAATGCCCATAAAAGAGTTTAAATATTAAACTGAGTTTCAGGTCTGATCTAATCAGTAAAAATATGTATTTTTATAAGTTATATCAGTAAGATATTTTATATATGTAAAATTTATCTTATATAACCAAACTATGCACCGTAGGGGCATTTTGGTAATTTTACATAGGCTTTAAAGGTCAAAATAAACTTCTGAGTTTAAAAACTTTGATTACTGTTTAATTATATAAATTAACTTAAAACATCAGTGGGTAATAAGTTTTATATGCCAAATATAGTTTTAACCCATACTAGGTGCTTAAAACGCTTAAAAGTCGGTTTAAAAGGGGTATTCGGTTTAAAATAGGAAATCTGAGTTTTTGATCAGTTTATAAGGTTTAAAATACTTTATTTATTATATAAAATTAGTAGAAAAAGGTTTGGTACTAAAAAGTTATGTAAAACTCATTTTATGCATGAAAAGGGTTAAACCGGCAATTACCGAAATCAAGTTATAATCCTATGTTATGCTCAGCCTAAAAATAATTAAAAATCTTCAAAAATCCCAAAATATTATTTTACATCAGTAGGTATAAAGTTTGATGTCAAAATTTGGGTTTAGATAGGCTTTATGTTAATTATGCCATTTAAATAATAAAAAGCTCCTTAATTACGCTATTGAGCATAACTTCAATTCTAGACCTCAAATTGATGTCAAATTTTTAGGACATGTCTAAATATCAGTAGAAAAAGTGTTAGTCCAATCACATTGTTAAAAATCTCAGTTGTATGTAAAAATGGCGTTTATGGCATTATTAAGCATAATTACGATCAAGTGCATATAATTCAAACCACTAGGAACCATGCAATATAACTCCAAAGGGTTATACTACTAAGTAATGTGGTCCTAAGGAAGCTTAAAACATGGGAGAATTTAGCTTGAACGGGTCAGAACTGAAAGTCAAAGCAAAAGTCAAGCTTTTGCGACTTTCGGTTATAAACTGACCTTAGACTATTAATTGTCGGGTTAGGACTGATAAAACATGTTTTAATATTAATTACCAAGTCATTAGAATGTTAAAATATAATTTAGAACCTCTAGTTTATTAATTTTAATCATATTCAAACATTCTGTCCAGTTTGACTTTTTGTCAAACTACTTTGACCCGGCAATTGACCAGTCAAACGAGATAATTAGGAGGTGCCCTTTTAAGGGTTAATCACCTACACTAATGTGCTTCTATAACCACTTTCAATTTGATCAGTGGTTAAACCATATGTAATTAAAACGAGAGTCAAACTAAATTTACGATAAGTTTGACTTTAGAGTAATTAGGCTAATTAAAACGACTAAACAAGAAATTAGAGGCTTACTAAAGGTCCTAGCAAACTTTTCTACACTTCAAAGTCTTCTTCTTGTCCTTAGCAAGCTCCAGAAGTTGTAGATTAGCAAATGTTGCAAGTGTGCTTTGAAACTCAAGAACTAGCTCTCCTTATATAGTGAATTGCAAGATCAAGGATCACTTCCAGGTGTTATTGGAGGCCCTGGGATCACCCCAGGTGTCCTAGCTATTGAAAATAACCGACTTACAGCTCCCTAGGTCGTTACAAACTAGACTAAGGCGGTGGAATAGGCAAAACCCACACCTGGCAACATTTTTCTGATGCTGGCACTTTTAGGCGGGGCGCGTAAGCCAAGGGGGCTTACGCGGGCCGCTTGGACCGGCTGATCAGGTAAAACAAGTTTCCAAGCTGGCAGTTTCAGTCCCTGATCGTTTTTAACCCTTTTTAACCTCATTGTTGATATGTAGGGCCCTTGTAGTTAGTATGTTGAGGCTCTAGGATGAATAAACTAACTTCGTTAGGCTCTGGTTCGTTAAATACCTCTATGAAAGCAAGTTTCATCAAGTTGACACTTTTGGCCCAAAGTCTTGAAAACATACTTAACGATATCGAAACCACATGAAATTTATACCACTTATTCTTGAGAGTATATTTGAATGTTTCGAAGCCTCGGTTTCGTTAAAAGGTCATTCAGAGGTCAGAATCGACATGTTGACACGTTTAACCCTTGTAATTTAATAATCTTCCGATTATTTTCATAAATGGCTTCTTATATCAAATCAATCACTCGTTTAAGAATATATTCATCATGTATGGTCATTCAGAGGCACAAGTTTGGCATGTTGACACTTTTAGTCCCTGTGGTTTCATAGATTCACTGTTGGACAACCTTGGTCCTTCAAACTCAATCCTTCACACTTTTAGAGTTTAGGACACGTGTCTTTACCTAATTGGACACATTTTTATGTGGTGTTACACAGTTAGATGTCCAATTCTACCACATTTAAAACAGGTTCGAGTCTCCTTCTTCTTTTGATCAACCATCTTCTCCATTTCTTCTTGCTTCTTCGCAAGAAATTCTTTGTTCGACTGCTTTCTGAACAATTTTTTTTTCTTCTTCAGAAGATGTACCTGAAACAAATATCATCTTTGATTTAAAATCTCGAACATATTTTTTATTTTTATAATTTTCAGGTGGAATAAAACCTAAGCCTTTCTTTTTGTAATTACCGTTATGGTTTGGTTTCTTTCGATAACTTGAACCATAACTGTAACCTTTTTTTCTTATTTATTCGTTGTTGAACTCTTGAGGTGTAAGGATTAGATTTTTTTAGAAAGATTTTCATCTTTTATTTCAGACATATTAATTTCTGCTAGTTTGAAAACGTTTTTGATCATTTCAGTTTTGACACCTCTTATTGGAAATTCTTCATCAGAATATAATTTGTCTGAATCATTCAAAGTATATGCCACTTTGAATGTTTCGTCATTCAAATTAGATTTTGATAGAAGAAATTCTTTATTATAAACCCTTTTCTCCCTTTTTACAGAAGGACTTGACGTGTCGGACTTAGACTTTGACTCTGATTTAGACTCCGACTTTGACTCCTCCATTTCATCGTTATCTAACACATGATCCACCACTTTCTTCATCAATTGAGATTGTTGATCAGTGTCAGACGATGTAAAAATGACATCAATATTTTCTGGCAAATTAACTGAAGACTCCGACTCCCACTGTAAATTTGTTGCCTTTTCGACTCTTTCTGAATTTGGATTTCTCAGAGAATATCCATTTTCAAGCGGGGGTGGACACTTGTTGTAACTAACACCTTGTTTCTTACCAGATGTCTTAACTTCAGTATCCTTCTTTTCTTTTTTCTTTTTAGAAGTCTTTTCTTCAGATACTATCTGTTCTTCAGTTACTTCATCATCCTCAAATGCCTTCATGCCTTCAACAGTTGGATAAATCCTGTCAATGACATAAGAAGTACATGAGTAACTTTTTAACAATCTATTTACTCTTTCTATTTCAATTCTTTGAGTTTCCAGTTTTTGTTCCAGAATAGCACACTTTTCAATATAATTGTTAACAACTTTTTGCTTTGTCATGAAAGCTCCTTGAAGTGTTTTCATGGCTGTTGCTTGTTCGCTACTTGACTCATTGTACTGATTCATGGCCTTGTTTAGAACATCGTAAGATTCCTTCAACCTGTTCATGTTGTTAATCAATTCACTATTTTTCTTTTTCATAATCTCATAGGTTTCACAATTCACGGAAATCTTTCTTGCATCAACTTCTTCATCAACTTTGAACTTTGGAACTTCCTTTATTTTTCTCTTTATCACTGGAACTTCCTCATCATCACTGCTGACGGGTGTTTTAACTTTCTTCTTTTTCTTTTTAGCTTTATCATCATCACTATCACCCTCTTCCATCATTTTCAAGTGTTTCTGCATTCGTTTTGCATAATAATCATTATCATCATCACTATCTTCTTCAATTCGAGCAACAAAAGCTTTTGCTTTTAAAATATCTTTATCCGGACAATAATCATCCCAACTAAAACCTTCCCAGCTAAACCCTTCAGGTAACTTTTCATCATCTTGATCTATCAGACATGCTTTACCATCAGCTGAAATATATTTGTCCCAACTGAAATCGTTAGACAATTTTTTATCATTTTGATTCACCAAACATGCTCTCTTTGAAGACTCCTCTAATGTTTTTCTACCATGTGCCACTTGTGGTTCTTGTTGTTGTTGAGCAACTTGATGATAGATGGCCTTCCAGTAGTAATCATTGTTGTTGAACGGATTTTGGGCTCCACTTGCTTCGCGATTAGTGCACTCCCTCTTGAAGTGTCCTTTTTCCCTGCAACGAAAACAAGTAACTTTAGATTTATCAAAACCCAAATTAGAAACACATGCATCACGGAAATCATCTCTTCATGTGATCTGTTTGAACTTCTCAGCTCTCCTCAACACACTTGCCAAACACCACTTAATGTCCATCAATTCCATTTCTTCAGCATCAATCTGATCGTAATCCTCTTTTGTAAGCATTGGATTCCCGATCCGACCTGCAACTAAACTACCATATGACTCTAAAACAGTCCCCAACAAAGATATGTGACTTTTTGCAACTTCTTCAGAATACTCTTGATCATTCTCAAGGTTCAATACAATGTTGCATTGTAACTTTCTGCCATTCTTGGTTGCTGACACGTTTGGATCAAATGACGGATATGACGAAAAACTTGTTTTGCTGTTTGATCCTTTAGAAGAACCTCCCGATGAACTCTTAGCATTGAAAGCTGTTTCAACCTTTGGTGACATGTTTGTTTTGTCATTAATACCAGCTTTGTAATAAAGACCGATATCATGTTCACCATCAAAATCTTTCATTCTTGAAATCTTTCTTTGTTCCATCTCCTGTGCTTCAATTTTTTCAATGAACTTACTCAATGTTAGGTTGTTGAACCCTTTCTTGTTTCTTAGCATCATAAGATATGTTCCCCAAGTCTCATGTGGTAATGTATCAGCAAATTTCTCGATCAATTCTTCATTATCCTTGGTGATGCTTACTCTCTTCATGTTTACTAACAAATTACAGTATCTTTCAATGATCTGCTTTGTGCTCTCATTTTTCAAACCACGAAATAGATCAAACTCTTTCTTCAAAAGCAATTTTCTGTTCTTTATCATTTCTTGACTTCCAACAAACTTGGATCTTAATGCCTTCCATATTGAATATGCACTTCCAGTGTGTTGCAATAAGACTAAAATATCCTCTTTAACAGCTTGTTGCAGTAAACTGATCATCATCTTTTCGTTTTTATATTTCTTTTTCTCATCCACACTAAGATCTTTGATAGCAATCTCCTCTTCGTCATCATTCGTTGGTCTAACATATTTCGTCTCAATACATTCCCAAGTATCCAAATAATTTGCTTGCACCCAATTTTCAAATCGTTCCTCCCATCCTTTATACTCCTCGATATTCATGAGCTTAGGCGGTTTTTGCATAGTACCCGTCTCATTTTCCATGTTCAAATTCTGAGTAACAGATGCCGGAGTAGTTGGAGTAGTAGCAAAGGCATTATAAAATTCCTCTTCCATGATTCGGTTTTCAAATGTTCACAAATTGTCAGTTTCAAACGAAATACCAATCTCACACGGAATTTCTTGCTCAAACGAAATACCCTTCTTCAAACGGAAATACCTGATTTCGTTTGAAATTTCAAACGGAATAACAATCTGAAGCGGAATATCTAATTTCGTTTGAACCGTTCAAACGGAATCACAATTTGGAACAGAATCAAGTGCAATCTCAAACAAAATTATGCTGACATCATCAAACTCGAGCTGTTTTTCAAACGGAATTACCAATTATACCAGTTTTAGATTGAATTAAGGTCCAATTTTTTCAAGGATTTGTTAAAACACAGTTTCGCACAATATGTGAGAAAATTAGCCGATTTTAACCGTAAAAAGTTGTTAATTTTGAAAAAGAAGGTGTAGAAATCAGAATTTGCAGCTGAATTGGCAAGAACTCTTCCTCCTGAGCTCTGATACCACTTGTAGGATCGATTTCAGACCCAAACGAGTCGATCAGAAGAGTTTTTCTCAATACGAAAGGCGGAAACAGACGTATCAAGTTCAATTCAGCTAGAATATCACTTTAAACTGTCTTTAGATTAATTTGATAACGAATTACAGCGTGTAGACACTTCGGCAGCACTTCGACTCAGTGACCGGAAAAGTTACAAATGAAATCAAGACACCACTATTTATAGGCTGCTAATTCTGCTTGAAACGGTTCAAACGGAATCACATTTCAAGCGAAATTACTAATTTCGTTTGAAATGACTCAATGAGATTTTAAGCGGAATTACGAAATCTAATTCCGTTTGAAACTGTCTCTCACCCTATATTTGACATTTTTCTTGAACAACGTGTCCTGATCTATCTAATACAATACAAGACTCGATACAAGACGAAGTCGACAGACGCATGCACCAACATCAACATGTTTAAATTATACCTCTGAGTGACCTTTTAATGAACCCGAAGCTTCGTAACGATTAATTATGCTCCCGAGAATAAGTGATAAAAATTTCACAAGGTTTTGATATCGTATGAGGAAAATACGTTAACATTCGTAAATAAGGGGTTAAAAGCATCAATGTAGAAATTCAGGAGTTTTCGGTGATCGTATAACTAACCGGGAGCTTAACGAAGTTTGTTTATGACTTAGAGTCCTTAAAAGTCAAGTTTAAGGGTTAAAAGTGCAATAAATGAAAGTAAAAACGAGTTTAGAAGGACCAGGGACCAAAATTGCAATTGCTGAAAGTTGGGATCAGGTCAAACAAGAGCCATGCGGCCCGTGTAGGCTTTAGACAACTCCTACGCGGCCCGCCTAGAAGTCACCAGCGACCAAAAATGGTGACAGGTGCATGTGCAGCCTGTTCCACCGCCTTTGAGAGCCTTGTTTTCGATTCCATTGGCTGAGCCAACAATATTTCATGCGTAGGGACACCTGGGATCATCAGAAAACACTTGTAGGCTTGTGTGGAATGATCTTGTGAGATTAAAGTTCCTATATAAAGAGTTCGAAGTTGCAACCATGAACTTGTTCACTTAAAAATCATTCTAACTCACACTCTGGAGCTCTCTGGACTTCAAGAAAGACTCCCTAAGCTTCATTTTCGTACTAAGTACTTCAGTAAGCTTTCTTAACCTCTCTAATTCAAGTTTTATTAGTCTAATGACCAAAAGTCAAAGCCATCATAATTAAGCTTTGACTTAGTGATAAATCACTAATGGTCCAGTCATTTTTCGAATTGAAAGTGGCTATGTGTTGGTAATTATGTGGGTAATAAAACCTTAAAAGGGCACCCTCTGATTTCCACTCTAACTTGGTCAATTGTCGGGTCAAACTTAATTATAAAAAGTCAACAGAAAGCTATTTTGCAAATAAACACATAATTAACAATGTAGGAGCCATGAAACCTGTTTTAACACTTATATAACTTGGTAATTAATGTAAGAACATGTCTAAGCATGTTCAACCCGACAATTTCGAGTTTAGGCTCGGTACAGAACCGAAAGTCGCAAAAGTAGACTGTTTCTTTGACTTTCAGTTCTGGCCCGATTTAGCTTAATTTAGATATGCCTTAGAGTTCCATTAGGACCAGGTTATAGGCTAATATAACCCTCTGAGGTTATACAACTTGGTTCCTAGTTAATCCGATTCATTTGCATGTTTCCGTTAATTGCCTAAATGTTGACCATTATGCCCTTTTGACCTTAAAACGAGAATTTTGAAAATGTGAGAGGGCATAAACCTTTGTCACTGATTTATAAACATGTCCTAAAAATTTGACATCAGTTTGAGGTCTAAATTAGGAGTTATGCTCAATATCGTAATTTGAAAGCTTTTTATTAATTAAAAGGCATTATTAGCATAAAGCCTATCTAAACCCAAATTTTGACACCAAACCTTTTACCCACTGATGTAATATAATATTTTAGGATTTTTGAAGATTTTTATTTATTTTTAAACTGATCATGGCATAGGGTTCTTGCTTTGATTCGGTAATTGTCGGTTATACCCTTTTTGCTAATAAAATGAGTTTTACATAACATTTTGATACCAAACCTTTTGCTACTGATTTTATATGATAAATAAAATATTTTGAAATTTATAAACTAATCAGAAACTCAGATTTCCTATTATAACCTGAAAATCGCTTAAAACCAACTTTTACGCGTTTTAAACGCATACTATGGGTTAAAACAATTTTTGCCATATAAAACTTAATACCTACTTATGTTTTAAGTAAATTTTTATATTTTAACAGTAAGATAAAGTTTTAAAGTCAGATTTCCCATTTTGACCTTTAAAGCTTATGTGAAATTACCAAAATGCCCCTACGGTGCATAATTTGGTTATAAATGATAGATTTCACATATATGCAATACCCTACTGATATAACTTATTAAATTAAGTATTTTTACTGATCTTTTAGACCAGGACCTCAGATTAATATTTGACCTCTTTCATAATCCTTAAAATGACCAAAATACCCCTACGGGGCTTAAATTGATTTTAAATCCGTTTTGGGTATAATGGAAGGTATCCTACTGATATCACAACATATTTAAGGCATATTAACTTAGGAAACCTGTTCATGACTCATTTGGTTACCCGTTATGCTTTTATCGCGTTCAGTACGGTTTATGTAACTAGTTTGCATAAAATAACCGAAACGGGTCAAACCTTATCATTTTCACTTCAAAATCCAGAATGTGATTAGTTTACCCATATTATACAAGTCTTCATACTTGTCGGGTCTAAACCACATTCTAATCCGGTCTTCGTTTAATCATGCGTTTTGAATCGTATACCTTTCTTTAAAACTAACCGGTCTAAGTTTAAACTTAAGTAAGACCCGTTAGAAATCTAATAGGTTAATTAAAACCTTCGTTCCAGATTTAGGAGACCAGTAAAAGATAACTGCACTTGCTGATTGGTACGGCTGGGATAATTTGTATAATTTGCTCAGGTAAATAGTTTTAACTTATTTTCCCTTATACGGGCTTGGGATACGGTATATAAAATACCGCTTGGTCGGGTATTGAATTTTTAATCGTATGAAGGTTAAATCATTGAGATAACCCGTTTAATCTATTTTGTTTATTCTAAGCCTTTGGGGGGTTAATGACTATGTCCTGGATATCATCGGCTCATTCATTGAAATGGCCACGACTTAAGCATGGGGTGTAGGCATACACCTGCCGGTGCGTATGTAAAATAATGTACCCACCTGTTCGAGAATAATTCGCCGTGGGATATATTATGTGGTGTGTCTATTAATCCTTAACCCGGTTTTCAGCCGGGCTACTGAACGTATAATAAACATGTAATTCTTTAACAAGTTTATTTTTAAATAATTATCCCAAGTTATAAAAGATTATTTGTGCCTTGTGCATTTAAATCAATTTTCTTAAACATTTTCAAAATGAGTCGGTTAATTGTATTTACCAGTGTAAACTGACGTATTTTCCAAAAGGCTAAGTGCAGGTACTAGGCGGAATAGGCTGGCTACTCCTAGCATCAATAAAGAGTCTTGCAAGCATAGATGTTTATAAATTTGTTGAACAATGTTCCTCTTAACTTTGATCTGCCTGTGGATCCCTTACAACCGTTTTTATAATAATTGATCTTACTTTCAATCGGTTTGTAATGTTTTTATCTTTCAACTCCCGCTGTGTATTAAACTGTGATAAATTGTCTATGATAATATCAACTACGTCA
The DNA here is from genome assembly GCA_030545235.1 of Helianthus tuberosus. NCBI lineage: Eukaryota > Viridiplantae > Streptophyta > Magnoliopsida > Asterales > Asteraceae > Helianthus > Helianthus tuberosus. The sequence continues at coordinate 38,634,515 of CM060366.1, read as the reverse complement.
CGATACTCCCCACCGGTAATACATGGAAATATCGGTGTGTGACAGGTTGGTATCAGAGCCAACATTGAGTGAATTAAACACTAGCCTTTTATGTTTAATCTCCATGACACAGTTTGCACATTCCTCGACTTCCGAGTCTAGGCAAAGAACTTAGGACAAATCCTAATTTATTTTTAATTTTGTCCTTTATTTTTTTTCCTTTGTTGTCCTTTTGTTTGTTTTGACAGGTTCAACAAAATGCTGCCAAGGTTTCGAAGAGGAGGACGAGGCAAGGGGCCGTTCAACGCCCCCAACGACCACGAGGCCAGACCTTCCCACCGGCGAACACCGTCTGTTACAATGAGCACCAGTCCTCAAGAAGACTGGAGGACCTATTTGGAGCCCGTGAGGCAATCTGTCTCGCTAAGTTCATCACCCTCTTACCATCATTCCTTTGGGCCGCAATCGGAGAACGAGCCCGAAGATTCACACCACTCCTTCTTACCGTTACGGCGGTCAACCTCACATTGGGCCTTCCAGGACCCGACCCCATACTTCCAGAGCCGATTCAACCCGGAAAATCAGGTTAAAGAACCAATGGGTCATAACCCATTGGGCCCTGAAGATCATTTCCCTGAAGCTCAGGGTATGGATATGGATGATGACCCAGATCCTGCCGAACCACCATCTGGGACACCTACTCACCCCATCGAAATTTCGGATGGGTCGTCTTTTCATGGATCACCTTATCGTGGTCCAGACAGCTATGAGGCAAGGTTTGCCCAATATGACTGGGTGTTTACTCCTTCCTACAACCCATCGCAGCAGTAGCAACAGCAGGATCCCTCTAAGGATTCACGTTTCGTAGCGGTCACTCCGCCGCCACCACCACCAGTGCAGCAACCGCCTCCGGAGCCACCGAGGCGTAGGAGATCAGGAGCACGGATGTCCGTGCGAGGAGGGGATTTCCATTTCAGCACCCCTCAACATTCAAGTGGCAGTCATTACCCGCCACTATATGAAGACCCACAGATGGGTGGGCCTTCAAACCCCGTTTCCGAGGTGGACTCTGCGCCAGTCGCACCGCCACCAGTGGGTTATGATAACCCGATTCCTTCATACGCCGGTGCAGCGGCGTATAACCCTTTTGAGCAGCCAGCCCATACTAACTACAACTACGCCGAAGTTGACCCATACCTTGTAGCGGCGAACTACAATGCTCTTCATCCCGAGGGGCCCTATGGAGTCCCATATCAGACTGGGTACCCGCCTTATAGGTACCAATACCCGCCACCTCCTCAACGTCTGCAGCATCAGCAGCCGCCACTGATACCGCCACCGCAGCAACAGGAGATTCTTCAAAGGTTGAGTCAGGTGGAACGGGAGGTTCAAGAAGAGCGTAGGAACCACCGAAGATTTCTCAAAGGTCTAGCGAATTTAATCAAGGGAAAGAAGAAAAGGGATTTTTGAAGATTCCTTATTTATTTATTTGTATTGTAATTTCTTTATTTTAAATCAAGTCCCTGCGTGGACATCTATTTTTGTATTCAGTCCCTGCGAGGACTTGTATTTCCAGTTTAGCCCCTGCGTGGGCAAGTCATTTCTGTTAAAGTCCCGTTTAGGGCATTTATGTACTCCTTTATTTAATTATGGAATGTGTTGAATTTTGATTATCATTATATGCATAAATATAATATATAAAATAAAACAAAATATCATTCCTTTTGAAAAATTAATCTGCCATTAAATATAAAAGAAAAATCTTGAAGGCAAAACCTAGCCATGAGTCATTTTAAGACACGGCCATGATGGTAATTCCTTGTAAGATTCAAAATCCTTGTTAACTTCTAAAAACATGTTAACACTCCTGGCAAATGTGATTCGACAAAATCGCATAAGTCATCCTTATATTGGATCCTTCCAATTCCTTTCTTATTATTTTAAGCATCCATTAGTGATGTAATGCCTGCGGGCCATAAGCATTGTTATTTAAGACAAAAGACAGTTGTAGTCTATGACTCCATGTCAAGAAAGGCAATAAACTATGATTCAATGCCTTAATGCCTCGATACTATAAAATCATGGCTTATAAATTAAATTGTCCTTGTGACTTGGCCTTTTGTGCCAATTATAATATATTAATAAGCTATGACTGAGGAAAATTATGATCCTGAATGAATATGCTTAATAAATTAACCAATATGGTTTATTAATATCGTGGTTAATAAAATTATCAAAGTAACAATTCTGTTATAGAGATCTGAATGAATCATTATCATTATTTTATGTAGCAATCAAGCTACATGGCAGAATCTGAAGAAATCAACAGTCACCCTGTAGAGAATCATGATACTACCAGAATTCATGTAACTGGTGCGGAACTTCAAGCATTGATTGATAATGCTGTTTCTAAAGCCATGGACAGGCAATTTAGAGAGTCTAGTGGTACATGCTCAAAGACTTACTCTGTAGCTCACAGTAAGCCACCTTCTAAATCTCATGAGTCAAAGAAGGATGATGCTCAACACTCCTCAAATTAGCACAGTGTCCCATCTAAGAAGATTATATTTGATCAAGAGCCACGTGCAAAGACCTGTTCATATAAGTATTTCGTCTCTTGTAAGCCCAGAGATTTTACTGGGGAAAAAGGCGCCATTGATTGCTTGACATGGCTAGATGAGATGGATACGGTGGTCGATATTAGTGGATGTGCCGAGAAAGATATTGCGAAATATGTTTCATAGTCATTCAAGGGAGAAGCCCTAGCTTGGTGGAGGTCTTTGGTCCAAGCTACTGGAAAAATTCCGTTATACAACTTAACGTGGGCTCAGTTTGTTGCGTTGATCAAAGAGAATTTATGTCCTCAACATGAAGTTGAGAAGATCGAGACCGACTTTCTGACATTGGTTATGAAGAATTTAGACTGTCAGGCGTATCTCACGAGCTTTAATACTATGTCACGATTGGTTCCATACTTGGTGACACCAGAACCAAAGCGTATAGCCCGTTTCATTGGGGGTTTAGCCCCGGAGATCAAAGCGAGTGTGAAAGCATCAAGACCTACTACCTTTAGGTCAGTAGCTGATTTGTCATTATCTCTTACCCTTGATGCGGTCAGGCAGAGATCACTTAGAAATTCTGATGCGGGAAAGAGGAAACGTGAGGATGATAACTCACACCATTCTAATAAGAAGCACAAAGGGAACTCCGACCACAAAAAGAGTTCCGGGTTTAAAAAGGATGATCAACAGTCGGGTGAAAAGCCCAAGTGTAAAATTTGCAAGAAACGTCATCTGGGAAAATGCAGGTACGAATCAAAATCCCAATCGCAGCCTAGGGCTTGTGGGATTTGTAAGTCAAATGAGCACAAAACGTTAGACTACAAGAAGATAAAGGATGCGACGTGCTATAACTGTAACGAGAAGGGGCACATCAAGTCTAACTGCCCAAAGTATGCCAAGAAACTTGAGGAAGGCAAGAAGAACAATGCAAGGGTCTTTCAAATGAATGCTCAAGAAGCAATCCAGAATGACAACGTGATAACAGGTACCTTTCTTATCAATGATGTCTATGCAAGGGTATTGTTTGATTTGGGTACAGATAAGTCATTTGTAGATAATAAGTTTTGTAAGTTGTTAAATCTGCCTGTTAAAACCCTAAGCATAAAATACGAGGTAGAATTGGCCGATGGTACCATAGAAACTGCTTCAATCGTGTTAGATGGATGTTTCATATCCATTAGGAACCACTATTTTCCATTGTCTTTGCTTCCTTTGAAACTAGCTCGATTCGACATAGTAATAGGCATGGATTGGTTATCTCATAACCAAGATCAGATCGTTTGTGACAAGAAACAAGTGGTTATCAAGACTCCGTATGGTGAGCCACTTACCATACAAGGAGATACTCAGTACGGGTTGCCTAAGCAAGTGTCTATGCTTAAGGCATCAAGGTGCATGAAGAAAGGTTGTGTCATCTATATGGCACAAGTGACAATTGATGAACCAAAGCCCAAGATTGAAGACATCCCTATCATTTCTGAATACCCTGATGTATTCCCTGAAGAACTACCTGGTTTACCCCAGATAAGCAAGTAGAGTTTAGAATCGACACTATACCTGGAGCAGCACCTGTTGCAAGAGCACCTTACCGGTTGGCCCCAACTGAGATGAAAGAGTTGAGAACTCAGTTGTATGATTTGTTGGCAAAAGGATTTATTAGGCCTAGCTCATCTCCTTGGGGAGCACCGATCCTGTTTGTGAAGAAAAAGGATGGATCAATGAATTTATGCATTGATTATCGAGAGCTGAACAAGGTTACAATCAAGAATAGATATCCATTGCCCAGGATCGATGATCTATTCGATCAGCTTCAAGGAGCCAGTTACTTCTCCAAGATCGACTTGAGATCAGGATATCATCAGCTGAAGGTTAGAGATGAAGATGTGCACAAGACTGCATTCAGAACTCGCTATGGTCACTACGAGTTCTTAGTGATGCCGTTCGGACTCATTAATGCACCAGCAGCGTTCATGGATCTCATAAATCGCGTTTGCAAACCCTACTTAGACAAGTTTGTCATTGTCTTCATTGATGACATTCTTATTTATTCGAAGAATTGGGCTGATCATGAGAAGCATCTTTGTTGTATTCTTAAACTCCTTCAACAAGAAAAGCTCTACGCCAAGTTTTCAAAGTGTGAACTTTGGCTTCGTGAAGTCCAGTTTCTTGGACATGTGGTTAGTGAGCGTGGTATCCAGGTAGATCCTGCCAAAATTGAAGCTATCATGAATTGGTAAGAACCGAAGACACCCACAGAGATTCGCATCTCCTTGGGTCTGGCAGGATACTACAGGCGTTTTATTAAAAATTTCTCAAGGATTGCTGCACCCCTAACTTCACTGACTTGCAAGAATATCAAATTTGACTGGGGTCCTAACCAGCAAGAATCATTTGATATACTTAAGCAGAAACTGAGCAATGCTCCTGTGTTGACATTGCCGGAAGGGATTGAAGAATTTGTGGTTTACTGCGACGCATCACACACTGGCATGGGATGTGTGCTGATGCAGAAGGGCAAAGTTATTGCCTATGCTGCCCGACAATTAAAGGTGCACGAAAAGAATTATACCACCCACGACTTGGATTTGGGTGTCGTTGTGTTTGCACTAAAACTTTGGAGGCATTATTTATATGGTACCAAGTGGGTGGTCTATTCTGATCATAAAAGCCTTCAACACTTGTTCAACCAGAAGGATCTGAACATGAGACAGCGTCGATGGATGGAGACACTGAATGATTATGATTGTGAAATCGGATACCATCCAGGTAAGGCGAATGTGGTCGCCGATGCTTTAAGTATAAAGGAAAGGGTTAAGCCCATTAGAATCAATGCCAAGAGCATTGAATTGAAGAACATCTTAAATGAAAGATTGTTAGCCGTTCAGAAGAAGCAGTATTGGAAGCCAACTATCAGAATGAAAAGTTGGGAGTAACTGCTGAGCAATTATCATATGGCAAGGATGGAATCCTAATATTGAATGGACGAATATGGGTTCCAATCTATGGAGGACTTCGGGACGTTATTCTCCAAGAAGCCCATAGTTCCAAGTATTCTGTTCACCCTGGTAGCGACAAGATATACCAGGATTTAAAGGCAAATTACTGGTGGATAGGTTTGAAGAAATCTATAGCCACTTATGTGGCCAAATGTCTGACGTGTGCTCAAGTTAAAGCAGAACACCAGAAGCCGTCAGGTTTGCTACAACAGCCTGAACTTCCCACCTGGAAGTGGGAAATGGTAACTATGGATTTCATCACAAAGTTACCAAAGACAAAGCGAGGAAATGATACGATTTGGGTTATAGTTGACAGGTTGACTAAGTCAGCCCACTTCTTACCTATTAAGGAAACACACAGCTCAGATAAGTTAGCTCAGCTGTACGTGGACGAGATTGTATCTCTCCACGGAGTGCCAGTGTCTATCATCTCCGATAGGGATACGAGGTATACGTCGCATTTTTGGAAAAGCTTTCAGCAATCCCTAGGCACTCGATTAAATTTCAGCACTGCATATCATCCTCAGACGGATGGTCAGAGTGAACGTACGATACAAACACTCGAGGATATGCTACGAGCTTGTGTTATTGATTTAGGTGGAAGTTGGGATGATCATATTCCGTTGATCGAATTCTCGTATAATAATAGCTATCACTCCAGTATTCAACCTGCACCTTTTGAAGCTTTGTATGGAAGAAAGTGCAGGACGCCCGTTTGTTGGGCAGAAGTTGGAGATGTCCAACTAACAGGACTTGATATAGTCCTAGAGACGACAGACAAGATTGTGCAGATACGAGATCGTCTCAAAGCTGCCAGGGATAGACAGAAAAGCTACGCAGATAAAAGGCGTAAACCTCTAAAATTTGAGGTAGGTGACAACGTTCTACTTAAGGTATCACCCTGGAAAGGGGTAATGCGTTTTGGTAAGAAAGGCAAGTTAAGCCCAAGATACATAGGACCATTCGAGATCATCGAATGTGTCAGAACAGTGGCTTATAAATTAAACCTGCCTGAAGAGCTCAGTGGAATTCATAATGTGTTTCACATCTGCAATCTGAAGAAGTGTCTAGCTGACGAATCGCTAGTCATGTCGCATAAAGATGTGCATATAGATGAGAGCTTAAAGTTTGTCGAAAAACCTTTGTCGATCGAGGATCGACAGGTTAAAAAGCTTCGAAAGAAGCATGTACCGATTGTAAAGGTTAAATGGGATGCCCGTAGAGGTCCCGAATACACGTGGGAGGTAGAGTCCACAATGAAAGAGAAGCACCCTCATTTATTTTAATAAATCTCGAGGTTGAGATTTCTTTTAAGAGGGTGAGGATGTAACACCTCGTAAAATCACGACCAATATAATAAAGACACGTGTCATGAGCTTTAAACGTGTAATGGATTGAATATGAGGGACTAAAGTTGCCAAACAATGTAAATATGTGAATAAAGGGATCCAAAATGTCAACATCCCATTTTTGTGCCTTTGATTGACCTCACACGATGTTCGTATTCTTAAATGAATAATTGATCGAACATTGGAAGTCGTTTGTGTTAAAAATAAGGATCTTGTAAAGCATAGGGGCTAAATGTGTCAACATGTTTAAATTATACCTCTGAGTGACCTTTTAATGAACCCGAAGCTTCGTAACGATTAATTATGCTCCCGAGAATAAGTGATAAAAATTTCACAAGGTTTCGATATCGTATGAGGGAAATACGTTAACATTCGTAAATAAGGGATTAAAAGCGTCAACGTTGAAATTCAGGACTTTTCGGTGATCGTATAACTAACCGGGAGCTTAACGAAGTTTGTTTATGACTTAGAGTCCTTAAAAGTCAATTTTAAGGGTTAAAAGTGCAATAAATGAAAGTAAAAACGAGTTTAGAAGGACCAGGGACCAAAATTGCAATTGCTGAAAGTTGGGATCCGGTCAAACAAGAGCCACGCGGCCCGCGTAGGCTTGGGACAACTCCTACGCGGCCCGCCTAGAAGTCACCAGCGACCAAAAATGGTGATAGGTGCATGTGGAGCCTGTTCCACCGCCTTTGAGTGCCTTGTTTTCGATTCCAGGGGCTGAGCCAACAATATTTCATGCATAGGGACACCTGGGATCATCAGAAAACACTTGTAGGCTTGTGTGGAATGATCTTGTGAGATTAAAGTTCCTATATAAAGAGTTCTAAGTTGCAACCATGAACTTGTTCACTTAAAAATCATTCTAACTCACTCTCTAGAGCTCTCTGGACTTCAAGCAAGACTCCCTAAGCTTCATTTTCGTACTAAGTACTTCAGCAAGCTTTCTTAACCTCTCTAATTCAAGTTTTATTAGTCTAATGACCAAAAGTCAAAGCCATCATAATTAAGCTTTGACTTAGTGATAAATCACTAATGGTCCAGTCATTTTTCGAATTGAAAGTGGCTATGTGTTGGTAATTATGTGGGTAATAAAACCTTAAAAGGGCACCCTCTGATTTCCACTCTAACTTGGTCAATTGTCGGGTCAAACTTAATTATAAAAAGTCAACAGAAAGCTATTTTGCAAATAAACACATAATTAACAATGTAGAAGCCATGAAACCTGTTTTAACACTTATATAACTTGGTAATTAATGTAAGAACATGTCTAAGCATGTTCAACCCGACAATTTCGAGTTTAGGCTCGGTTCGGAACCGAAAGTCACAAAAGTAGACTCTTGCTTTGACTTTCAATTCTGACCTGATTTAGCTTAATTTAGATATGCCTTAGAGTTCCATTAGGACCAGGTTATAGGCTAATATAACCTTCTGAGGTTATACAACTTGGTTCCTAGTTAATCCGATTCATTTGCATGTTTCCGTTAATTGCCTAAATGTTGACCATTATGCCCTTTTGACCTTAAAACGAGATTTTTGAAAATGTGAGAGGACAGAAACCTTTGTTAGTGATTTATAAACATGTCCTAAAAATTTGACATCAGTTTGAGGTCTAAATTAGGAGTTATGCTCAATATCGTAATTTGAAAGCTTTTTATTAATTAAAAGGAATTATTAGCATAAAACCTATCTAAACCCAAATTTTGACACCAAACATTTTACCCACTGATGTAATATAATATTTTGGGATTTTTGAATATTTTTATTTATTTTTAAACTGATCATGGCACAGGGTTCTTGCTTTGATTTGGTAATTGTCGGTTATACCCTTTATGCTAATAAAATGAGTTTTACATAACATTTTGATGCCAAACTTTTTGCTACTGATTTTATATGATAAATAAAATATTTTGAACTTTATAAACTGATCAGAAACTCAGATTTCCTATTATAACCTGAAAATCGCTTAAAACCGACTTTTACGCGTTTTAAACGCATGCTATGGGTTAAAACTATTTTTGGCATATAAGACTTAATACCTACTGCTGTTTTAAGTAAATTTTTATATTTTAACAGTAAGATAAAGTTTTAAACTCAGATTTCCCATTTTGACCTATAAAGCTTATGTGAAATTACCAAAATGCCCCTACGGTGCATAATTTGGTTATAAATGATAGATTTCACATATACGCAATACCCTACTGATATAACTTATTAAATTAAGTATTTTTACTGATCTTTTAGACCAGTACCTCAGATTAATATTTGACCTCTTTCATAATCCTTAAAATGACCAAAATACCCTTACGGGGCTTAAATTGATTTTAAATCCGTTTTGGGCATAATGGAAGGTATCCTACTGATATCACAACATATTTAAGGCATATTAACTTAGGAAACCTGTTCATGACTCATTTGGTTACCCGTTATGCTTTTATCGCGTTCGGTACGGTTTATGTAACTAGTTTGCATAAAATAACCGAAACGGGTCAAACCTTATCATTTTCACTTCAAAATCCAGAATGTGATTAGTTTACCCATATTATACAAGTCTTCATACTTGTCGGGTCTAAACCACATTCTAATTCGGTCTTCGCTTAATCATGCGTTTTGAACCGTATACCTTTCTTTAAAACTAACCGGTCTAAGTTTAAACTTAGGTAAGACCCGTTAGAAATCTAATAGGTTAATTAAAACCTTCATTCCAGATTTAGGAGACAAGTAAAAGATAACTGCACTCGCTGATTTGTACGGCTGGGATAATTTGTATAATTTGCTCAGGTAAATAGTTTTAACTTATTTTCCCTTATACGGGCTTGGGATACGGTATATAAAATACCGCTTGGTCGGGTATTGAATTTTTAATCGTATGAAGGTTAAATCATTGAGATAACTCGTTTAATCTGTTTTGTTTATTCTAAGCCTTTGGGGGGGGGGGGCGGGTTAATGACTATGTCCTGGATATCCTCGGCTCATTCATTGAAATGGCCACGACTTAAGCACGGGGTGTAGGCATACACCTGCCGGTGCGTATGTAAAATAATGTACCCACCTGTTCGAGAATAATTCACCGTGGGATATACTATGTGGCGTGTCTATTAATCCTTAACCTGGTTTTCAGCCCGGGCTACAGAACGTATAATAAACATGTAATTCTTTAACAAGTTTATTTTTAAATAATTATCCCAAGTTATAAAAGATTATTTGTGCCTTGTGCATTTAAATCAATTTTCTTAAACATTTTCAAAATGAGTCGGTTAATTGTATTTACCAGTGTAAACTGACGTATTTTCCAAAAGGCTAAGTGCAGGTACTAGGCGGAATAGGCTGGCTACTCCTAGCATCAATAAAGAGTCTTGCAAGCTTAGATGTTTATAAATCTGTTGAACAATGTTCCTCTTAACTTGGATCCGCCTGTGGATCCCTTACAACCGTTTTTATAATAATTGATCTTACTTTCATTCGGTTTGTATGTTTTTATCTTTCGACTTCCGTTGTGTATTAAACTGTGATAAATTGTCTATGATAATATCAACTACGTCACGATACTCTCCACCGGGCCCACCGGTAATACGTGGAAATATCTGGGTGTGACAACTATCCATGTACTTATAGAAAAAAAGCTGGGGACTAAATTCGTTAACAAATGCAAACAACAAGGACCATCCATGTACTTTTGGAAAGCAAGAGTCCAATTCCAAAGATTTGGGAAACCATAGGGACTATCCGTGTACTTTACTTGAAAGTATCAATTTAGTGGTCTTTTACTTTTACTGTAAATGTTAAATTGTTAATGTTTTTTTATTGCAGGAAGCTGTTAAGGGGCAACTTTGGCGTTTGCGTGACGCACAAGGAAAGCCCCCAGGTGTATGTGGATATTAATCATCAAAATCAGGTAATCAGTGACGGTGATTGGTTTTGCTTTTGATGTTTGTAGTTGTAATAATAAGGAAATTAGTTATGTGAGCCTGACACTTTTGATTATTTAAGTAAGTAATAGGAGTTTAAAACATCATCAGCTTAAATCTTATCAAACAATAAGTTTAAATTATGTTAATTAATTTTTATTACCTTTAATAATATATATTGTAAGTACCTTGTCAATAAATGTAACTTCATCTAAACTACATTTTTTTTTTTATAATGAGACATGCTGATGAGAAGCATATAAAATACGGTAAAGAAAAGGCTATAAGTATTTTTAGAATTCCTTTCAATAATCCTTTGCCGTTTATACAAATTGATTTGCTAAAATTTTAATGCAGCTAATATATAACTCATATTGTTGCCAGTATCATACAGGATATCAAGAGCAAATGTCACGTTGGCCTGAACAGCCGGTTAATATTATCATGAAGTGGTTAAAGGATCACACATCTTCTTTAGTTGTGGCCGATTTTGGGTGCGGTAAGAATAATTTTCAGTTTTTTAGATCTATATTATGATGTTAAATGTTTGTTATCCCAAGTGTTATTTTATTTAATGGTTACATTTTGGTGTATAATAGGGGATGCACATTTGACAAAAGGTGTAAAGAACAAGGTCTTTTCTATAGACCTTGTCGCGAATGATCCTTCAGTGATCGCTAGTGACATGTCAAAAGTAAGCCTCTTATAATTTATTTTTTTAAATCTGAATGGACCTGTTTATTATTAAATGGCCTGATATATCTCAAGTGTAGTAGCAGCAACAACTTTTAGACGTTTTTAAGGTTAATCCAAAGAAGAAGTTGCTGCCATCCCTCATCCCTCTGCTCTCAATCATCTCACAACTGTCAGATCTTCCCTCCATGGACTTTGCGAAAAGCACTGGCTTCATATGCTGATGTTTTAAGTTCTCCCAAAAAGGTACGCTTTCTTTCAGATGCTCAAATCTAAATTTCTATGCTTTTCAAGTATAAGTGGCAATTTTGACCCATCCATACATGAATTGGTCGATTTGGGTGTGTTCCATATGTAATGTGCCAAATGGATTGATAGTATATATTTAATGCTTACAACCTTCTAAATAATGTTAGTTCAAAAGATCCACATTGTTATTGTAATAGGTTGCATCTTTTTTTTAAATGGACAAAAAGTCATTTGTGGATCAATTTCTATAGATGTCTTGCTAATCTGTAACATTCCAATTTCAGTCAGCTTTGCTTGCGCTAGCTGCTCATGCCACAGATCCCGCTGAAGCTGATAGATTGAAATTTCTTGCATCTCCTGATGGAAAGGTTGGACTTCGTTTCATAATCAAGAGCCTTGGGCGTTATTCTAATCAACATCTATATTCATAATATGGAAATTAACGTTAATCATTTTCTTAATGAACGTTCTTCAGGATGAATATTCTCAATGGATAGTTGCAAGCTAGAGAAGCCTTCTTGAAGTTATGGAAGCTTTCCCATCAGGCAAGCCTCCACTTGGTGTTTTCTTTGCATCTGTTGCCCCACGTTTACAGCCCAGATATTACTCTATTTCTTCCTCCCCAAGGTATGTAAATCGTCTCATTCAAAAAAGGATTGAATCTAAAATTGAAGTTCAAGAACGTTTTGATATCGATACACGTCCGTATTACAGAATGGCACCGAATAGGATTCATGTTACTTGGGCATTAGTTTATGAGAAAAGACCAGCAGGTCGTATCCACAAAGGAGTATGTTCAACCTGGATGAAGGTATTGCCAGTTCTATGGATTTTAATTTTTCAACTTCGACTTTGTTTTAATTGAAGTTCTAAAATTATGTTTTTTTACAGAATGCGGTACCAACTTATTTCAAAAGATCTGTGGCTGGACCATATGAAGCTCATCTTCAAACTATCCTGGGAAAAAGAAAGGCTCACGGAGACAAGTTCATGTTTTACTGGTCTTATAGTTTTGTGGTTAACCATTTTTTACTGGTTCATGTTTTAATTTAATATTTCTTTTACTAGACTCTAAGTAAGTTCTATATTTTAATTTAATATTTCTTTTAATCAATTATGTGGTTAACCATTTTTTACTGGTTCATGTTTGTGTGGTAAACATATGATAAAAAGGTTTGTAAACGTCCTGAACTGCAATTGAGTTACTTGAGATTGGTCTCGAATCGAGCCAAGCTTAGACCTCATTTAATAAACAAGCGCGAGCTACACTTTTGGAGCTTGACTAGGTGATATTGATATGTGCTTAGACCCAAACGATTCGGCCCAAACGATGCTACTCTCGAAAGTAATGGCTTCTTCAATTATGTGCTTAGACCCAAACGATGCTACTCTCGAAAGTAATGGCAAGCGTGTTGAGATGGTTTGTCCCAAAAACACGAGCTCAAGAATAGGTGATATCGATACCGCTTCACCTTTCGAATCCGTTAAAGAAGTTGTTTCAAAGTTCGGTGGCATTGTTGACTGGAAAGCCCAAACCGCCGAGGTATAATCTTCTTCAACCTCGAAAACTGCTACGTTTTATTTTATTTCGAAAGGTATTTTAGATATTTTTACGTGGCAGTGCAGAAAGGCAATATAGAACAAGAACTTCAGAAAACAAACTAGGAGATTCCGTTACTGAAGAAAAATTCTGAAGCAGCTGAAGAAGCGAAACAACAAGTATTAAAGGAGTTAGACAGCAATAAACGGCTCATAGGAGTTAGACAGCACTAAACATCAAGTTTTTAGGCCTGAACAAAGCACATAAAACAATTCACCAAATGTTAGATTCATTTACTTAAAATCAAACTCTCATGTGATGAATCATGTTTTACTCTTTTTATTTGCTACTTAAACAACGTCTTCACATGTGTACTAACCTTCTTATATGTTGAAGTTATAGCCAAATGTATGTGTAATTATTTCGATTTTAGTTAAACAAGTGTTTTTTCATACTGTATATATTTATAGAATTGTTAGATAAATAATGCATTATTAAAGCGTTTGTCTCACTTTTGTCTCACTGTTAGATAAATAATGCATCGTATTTTTTATTAAGTTGTTCATCGTTTAAGAAAATGTGGTATGTATGGTTTTCTAAAAACCAACCGTGTCTAAACTTAATCAGTCGACAAGTTTAATGTATTCTTAAGTATAATGCGAATGTGAATTCATTAAATTTCACATCATATTTTACATATAAACGTAGGCTTACATTCAATGTTTACGATGTACCTGCGTCCATCGGACGGGTGTCCACCTAGTTAGAATATAATAACAAAATGCGAATTGTATATTAGATTAGAATATAATACAACATGCAAATTTATATTAGATTAGAATATAATACAACATGCAAGTATATATATATATATATATATATATATATATATATATATCCAACATTCGATTCCAATTGCTCTTTTTTCGTATAACATGCGATTTCAAGTCTAGTACGGTTCGTACGATAAGCCCTGTTATACATACACTTTTTCTATATATAGGGTGAGGTTCTAGAGTGAACACTAGTGTATTTGTGAACTAAGTGAACAAATCCTGGCCATTGATTTAGATCATCAAATCGTAAAATACAATAGTGTATACACTAAGTGTATTTTCATCATCAAATCCAGACCATTGATTTACACTTATGTATTGATAATCAAGGGCTAGGGTTAGTTCATTAGTGTTCACAATCAAGTGGGTTGTTCACAAATGAGCCTAACTCTATATATGTAACGCTTCGCATTTTGGAACTTTCCTTATTTAGAAAGTAAGTTTGTATTTCTATTTATGGAAAGCTGTAATTCTCTTGTATTCGTCTTTCATTTCCAAGCATTGTAATCGGAGACTTGAATCATAATGAAACTCGATCTTTTTATACATTGAGCTATACATATTCGTCGTTCACTCGACATTGCGTTATAAGTTTTGTTAAAAACGAAGTTGTACTCAAAATAAAAAGTTTATTTGGTATTATAAACGGTACAATGATAAACTAAACCGTCCTAATAGTTTGACTTTTTAAACATTATGCTTTATTTTCAAATCACATTTATTTTTTATTACCATTTGCTCGATTTCATCGCAACGCGTGAGGTAGTTAACTTTATTTTCAGTATAAAGCTATTGAATGGAAAAAGAAAAAAAAAAACTCAAAACCCCATTGTTGAGTTTCAGTTTCTACTTTTAGGGGATCTCACCGACACTTTCTAAATCATCAAAATTTCTTCATCTCACCGACAGAATGGAACTGATTTGGAAGTTAATACTATCTGTTACATTAATATTATTACTTCCAGTGTCCACAATTTCTTTGCCGGAGCGTAATTTTCCGGCCATTTTTAACTTCGGTGATTCCAATTCCGATACTGGCGCTTTAGAGGCGATGTTTGGACAAGATGCTGCTCTTCCACCTAACGGCGAAACCTTCTTCGCTTCTCCTGCTGGTCGCGTTTGTGATGGCCGTCTTATAATCGATTTCATAGGTACATATTTGTCGTAGGTTTTTAATTAATTAATTAATTAAATCAAGTCTTTTATAATTGTTTCACTTTTTAATGAAAGTTGAGTAGCATCCATTTTCTGATATTTATAATCTGTTTCAATTTTCAGCTGAAGGTTTAGGATTACCGTATCTTAGTGCATTTTTGGATTCAATGGGTACAAATTTTAGCCAAGGAGCCAATTTTGCAACTATTGGATCCACAATCCGGCGTCAAAACACTACCATTTTTCAAAGCGGTTTTAGTCCGATTTCTTTAGATGTTCAATATGCCGAATTCAACAATTTCAAACAAAAATCCCAAAAAATTCGTCAAAAAGGTACTCATTCTTCACTCATTAACGTAAATGACTTGTTCACCATGCGTTTGATGTGACAGAGCCGGCTTAAAATATTGTAGGCGCAAAGCGGATTGAAAAATTGAGGTCCTTTTCATAAAAAAATAAAAGAAAAAAATTGTTTTAGATCCTATTATTCATATATCATCTCTGTGTATACATAATTATAGATTATAAATCTCAATATCAATAATCTTAAATCCAAGATCACCTACATGTAATATTGATTTTTTTTTTTTTTTTGTAGAATTTGAGGCCCTATGGAAATGGTGGCCCAAAGCATTTGCCTTATTTCACTCCCCCTGAGCTAGCCCTGAATGTGACACTAATCATGATTATTAGTAAATATTTGAATGTATTGTTTTGTATCTAGTCAATAGCATACGGTTAGGCTTTGACCTAGTTTTAAGGATCCTATGTATTCTATATATTGTAACAAACAGTGTGGAATGAGAGGAACAGAGAAACTTTCCAAAACTTACATGGTATCAGTGTAGCCATCTTCTCCAGCGCCGACAACCTACTCTAACCCTACTTCCATTTTTTTTTTCAAATTCTTGCTTTCTTTCTTCCAATGGATCCTAAGCTTTACCCAACAATCACTGTCAACAAAATAAAGAACCTCATCCCCATCACTCTTGAAGTAGAAACCAGCCAATATGCCTCTTGGGCTGAGCTCTTCAAACTCCACTACCGCGCTTATGAAGTCATCGATCACCTGTCTCCTCGTCTTCAAACCACACCTCCCGCTGCATCCATAGAAGCAGAAAAAGACCCCGATGACCAGCTTTAATCCATTGTCACTGACGACGTGTGGAAAAGGCTTGATGCCATCGTTCTCCAATGGATCTACGGAACCATATCGAACGACCTTCTCAGCACCATCATCCGTCCAGATTCAACGGCTCACTATGCATGGACTGCCCTGAAAAGCATCTTTCACGACAACCAGGCCACTCGGGCTATGCTACTCCATCAGAAGTTTGTTAACGTCAAACTTGACTCGTTTCCATCCATGGCTGCGTACGTTCAAGAAGTCAAGGTTCTCTCCGATCAACTGGCGAACGTTGGATCGCCGGTCACTGAACATACTCTTGTCATACAACTTCTGACCGGTTTGAATGAAGCATACGGTGGTATTGCCACCATTTTATAAAATACCAAACCGTTTCCAACCTTTTACGAAGCCAGATCTCAACTCATTCTTGAAGAAACCACGAAGGCCAACCGGGTCTCTCATGACACAGCCTTGCATACCTTTCATCAATCCTCTCCTCCATCATTGCCATCTAACCCCTCACCCCTTCCCGTTCGCACCTACACCCGTGGTCGTGGTTGCGGCCGTGGCCGGGGCAGAAACGCTTCCCCATCATGGACCTCTTCTCCTTCTCCACAATGGCCTTAATACCCGTGGACTGCCCAACCTCAACCCACTCCTACCGTCCAATCTTCTCCTTGGTTTGGATTCTCTCCCACATACTTTTGGCCTCCTCCACCTTGCCCCTACCCCACATCACAACCATCTCGCCCTACCACTCCCAACGCTCAACCAGGTCTGTTAGGACCACGTCCTCAGCAGCCCAAAACTCCACAGGCTTACCATGCATCAGCCACCGCTTACACACCAATGGAATTAGACCAAGCATTCAACACTTTATCTTTGCATCCTCCGGACAACACTTGGTACATGGATACCGGTGCTACAGGTATTATGACACATAACCCTACTAATCTTACGTCTTGTTTTAATAAGGTTAATGCTCGAAACATTATCGTCGGTGATGGCACTAAAATTCCAATAGATGCGATTGGCAATTGTTAGTTGTAAATAGTTGTTAGTTCAAGGACCTGGTTGCTATTATATAGGTCCCTGTATGTAATTAGTTATTTCTTTTTTAGTCCCTCACTCTCCCTATAAGTAGAGGGGTTATTTACTCTTGTAAACATTCATTCAATCAATACAAGTTCGGTTTTCATACCATTACCATTTACATGGTATCAGAGCTAAAGGTGTTTTAGCTCAAGAATATCCTCATTCGGGTGACCATTTCCGGTTCCATTTCCGGTCACCACGTCTGTCCTAAAAACCCGTTCCAGATCTGTTCAAGCACCCAAAACCTCCACAACCCGTCACCTACTTTTTCAAATCTGTTCTGTTTTCCGGCGAGTTAACATACACCGCCACCACCATTGAACTCGTCATCACCCGATCTACAAAACCCCTCAAACCGCGCCGCCGTCCGCCGCCCCACGCGCCCCTACGCGCCACCCGCCTTCCGCCGCCCTATCCCACGCGCCGCGCGTGACGGCGCGTCTTGGCTTCTCCGGCCGCCGGTTTCTGCCAGTTTGGTCGGAATTACCTCCCCGTCCATCCCGACAGGTTAATTTTTCGATCCGAGAACTTTTTCGTTTCTGCCTCGTTTAGTGTGTTCGTAATCCAGTTCAGTTTTTCGTTTAAAAATGGGAGATAATAAGCAGAATACGGTGGAAAACCAAATTGCTCCAGGCATTATCAACTATGCCTCCGTTTTACGTATTCCTGTTAAGCTAGACTCGAGCAACTGGAGTTCCTGGAGCCTCTTTGTCCAAAAAGGTCTTGCTAGTGTGGACAAAGAGGACCATCTAACAAAACCACCCCCTGATCCAACTCCTCGGGAATGGGGTATCGACGATAGTGGGATACAAATGGCTCTATGGAATTCTATGGAGCCACAAATCCTCACTATCGCTCAAAACTTCCCTACAGTAAAGGCAATGTGGGACCACCTGTCTTCATCCTTCTCAGCTAAGGAATCTTTGTCCCATGCCTATTCTGTTGTTCAAGCCTTCACCCGGGCGGAACAAGGTGACTCCACCTTTACCGATTACTTTACTCGTTTCTCAAAGCTTCAAGATGAGTTACGAGCTCTTTTCCCACCTACTGCTGATTTAAAGGTTCAGGAGGAGCGTAACACCAAAATGGACGTCATGATGTTTATTGCTGGTTTATCACCTAAGTATGCAAGTGCACGTCCATTATTGCTAAGTAACTCTACCGCTATTTCATCTGTGGCATCCACATATCACCTATTGCGCGAAATGTATGGTACGGACGCATCTCCAACCGATATGTCTGCCTTGGTCAGTAAGGGTACGGGGCAAAGTTCTTATATGAAGAAAGGCACTGGACGTGGCACTGGGGGACATGGTGGTAATCTTGTCTGTCACTTGTGTCATGAACCAGGACATGCAAGGTACAACTGCCCGAACAACTGCCATTATTGCAAGCTGCCAGGGCATACAAAGCATAATTGCCCAAACCGTGCTCCTGGATCTCAACCAAAAGCTCGACTAGCTTCTACTGGTGAGTCTTCTCCTACTGGTGCGTGTTCTAACCCAACTACTGGTACTGCCTACACGTTGAGCGAGGAGGATCTCAGTAGACTTCAACAACTGTTGGCCTCACAGTCACCTGCTCCTAGCCCACAAGCCAGCTTGGTCAATTCAGGTATACTTTCTTATCTTGACTTATCCTGGATTATTGATTCTGGAGCTACTCATCACATGACTGGGATTCAGGATCTTCTTTCTAGCCTACGTACTGGTTCTCACCCACCAGTTCGTCTTGCTGATGGATCCTCATGCCCAGTCCGTGGCATTGGATCGGTTAGTAATTCGAAAGACCTAAACCTTTCTTCTGTCTTGTTGGTTCCTAAATTCCCTGATAACCTTTGTTCGGTAAGTCAAATTACCAAACAAAATAACTGCTCCGTAACCTTTTATCCTACTCACTGCATTTTTCAGGAACTAGGGACGAACCGGCTGATTGGCATAGGTTTTGAATCAGGAGGCCTCTACCGTATGTCTTTACCGTCACACCCTAAAGCCAACATATGTGATTCCAGTATCAGGGAGGCCACTGCAGGCTAGGCCACCCTTCTGCAGCGGTTCTGAGGCAAATGAGACCGGATTTTCCATCTTCCTTTGATTTTCATTGCGAGTCATGTCAGCTTGGTAAACACACCAGGCGTCCCTATCCCCCTAGAGTGTCTAATCGAGTCAGCACGTTGTTTGAACTTGTGCATTCTGATGTCTGGGGCCCATGTCCCACAAAATCGACTTTGGGTTTTCAATATTTTATCACCTTTATTGATGATTATTCGCGTGCTACTTGGGTTTATCTATTGAAATCTCGTGCTGAAATATATTCAATATTTCGTGAATTTCATGCTTACGTCAAAACTCAATTTCAAACCTCAATTAAAACCTTGCGTACAGACAATGCAAAAGAATATTTGTCGACCGACTTTTCTTCTTACTTAAAATCTAATGGCATTATTCACGAGTCGTCTTGTGTTTACACACCACAACAAAATGGTGTCGCTGAACGCAAGAACCGACACTTATTAGACATCACTCGCACTCTCATGATTCATTCTCATGTTCCTCATCGTTTCTGGGGAGACGCTGTCCTTACTGCCGCTTATCTTATTAACCGTATGCCCTCACCCGTCATTCATGGTCAAACCCCATTTTCTATCCTTTTTCCTAAAGGAACTATGTTTCCACTTCCACCCAAAATATTTGGATGTGTTGCATATGTTCATGATCATCGTCCAGGGACCCCTAAACTTGATGCCAGAGCCATTCGTTGTATCTTTGTGGGTTACTCACGTGTCCAGAAGGGTTATTGGTGTTATAGTCCTTCTCTTCGTCGTTACTTTACTAGTTCCGACGTTACTTTCCATGAGGAATGTCCCTTCTTTCCTACATCCTCTACTCCTGTGTCAGATCCATTTCCAGAACCTGATCTTCCCGAATCTCCTTTCATCCCTGTTGTTCCTTTGTCCTCTGTTCCGTCTACCCCTCCGGTCTCAGACACCACAGTTCCAACTTCTGCAGATTCGGGGCTACCGACAGGTCCTCCATCATTACTCTTCACATATGCTAGGCGAGGTAAGGAATCAACAACAGAGACTCTTGATTCACAACCAGCCTCTACATCTGGTACGTCCACAGTTCCACCACCTGATACTGAACCTGTTTCACCATTACCAGAAACCGTTGCCTATGATCCTCCAGGTGCACCGTATCCTGATATACCTATTGCCTTTCGAAAAGAACCTAGACATACCACCCGTTATCCCATCCAGGATTATGTTGCTTATGCTCACCTATCCACGGAGTCTCATGCCTTCACCACTTCACTTGATTCCTATCCGATTCCCAAGAATGTGATGACAGCTCTCGCTCACCCAGGATGGCGTCAAGCTATGGAAGAAGAGCTTGGGGCTTTAAGAACTAATCATACATGGGATCTTGTAACGCTTCCGCCAGGAAAGCGTGTTGTTGGTTGTCGTTGGGTCTTCACGGTTAAACTTAACCCTGACGGTTCTCTACATCGTCTGAAAGCTCGTTTGGTAGCTAAAGGCTACTCTCAAGCTTATGGTATTGATTATGACGAGACTTTCTCTCCGGTTGCCAAAATGCCCTCCGTACGTATTTGCATTGCTCTTGCTGCCATTCATCATTGGCCGCTCCACCAGCTTGATGTCAAGAACGCCTTCCTTAATGGTGTTCTTGAGGAGGAGGTTTATATGGAGCAGCCACCGGGGTTCGTTGTTAAGGAGGAGGCATCCAAAGTATGCAAACTACGTCGCTCTTTATATGGTCTTAAACAATCTCCCAGAGCATGGTTTGGTCGGTTTTCTAGTGTCATGGAAGAATTTGGAATGGTTCGTAGTACATATGATCACTCTGTATTCTTCAGACATCATCAGGGTCGAAGGATCATCTTAGTTGTTTATGTGGATGATATCATAGTTACAGGGGATGATGAAGATGGGATTACCAAGCTCAAACAGTTCCTTCAGTCTCAGTTTCAGATTAGCGACTTAGGTCGACTTCGGTACTTCCTTGGCATAGAAGTATCTCATTCCCCACAAGGAATACTCCTTTCTCAGCGGAAGTATGTCCTTGATATGTTAACTGAGTGTGGCTTATTGGGTTGCAAACCGGTTGATAGTCCTATGCTTCCTACGAGGAAGCTCATTCCAGAGGACGGAAGTCCAATGAAAGATCCTGAGCGATACAGACGATTGGTCGGAAAACTTAACTACTTAACTGTCACCCGACCAGATATCTCCTTTGTCGTTAGTGTCCTAAGTCAATTCATGGCCACTCCATACACAGGACACTGGGATGCTGCTCTCCGTGTCTTAAGATATCTCAAGAGCACACCAGGCCTAGGGATCTTATATTCCGATCAGGGTCATTGTCGTGTAGGTGCTTTCACAGAAGAAGGAGATGGACGTATATCTGGATTCTCAGACGCAGATTGGGCAGGCTGTCCTATTTCCCGTCGATCCACCACTGGGTACTGTGTTTTCGTTGGAGGAAATCTTGTTTCCTGGAAGAGTAAGAAACAACACACCGTATCTAGATCAAGTGCCGAATCAGAGTACAGAGCTATGGCTGATGTTACATCAGAGATGATATGGGTTCGTCGTCTTCTCAGAGAACTTGGGGTTATCTCTGAAGACTTGATGCGATTATACTGTGATAATCAATCAGCTATACATATAGCCAAAAATCAAGTATTCCATGAGAGAACTAAACACATTGAGGTTGATTGTCACCTAATCAGAGATCGGATAGTCGGCACTCAAAAGGATCCTCCATCTATTCAACCAATTCATGTTAAAACGGATCTTCAATTAGCAGATATCTTCACAAAACCACTCCGAAAGGCACAAATAGATTTCATATGTAACAAGTTGGGCATGATTAACATCTATGCTCCAACTTGAGGAGGAGTGTTAGTTGTAAATAGTTGTTAGTTCAAGGACCTGGTTGCTATTATATAGGTCCCTGTATGTAATTAGTTATTTCTTTTTTAGTCCCTCACTCTCCCTATAAGTAGAGGGGTTATTTACTCTTGTAAACATTCATTCAATCAATACAAGTTCGGTTTTCATACCATTACCATTTACAGCAATAATACCTTACCCTCTCATTTTCCTAATTTCAAACTTAAAAACATTCTTTATGCACCTAATCTGGTTAAAAATCTTATTTCGGTACGTCGTTTCACCACCGACAACAATGTTTCCATTGAGTTTGATCCCTTTGGTTTTCATGTGAAGGATCTCCAAACACGGCTGCCACTTCTCCGATGTGATAGCACTGGTGATCTTTATCCATTGACGCTACCGTCCGCTTCAACAACTCAAGTTTTCACTTCTCCAGACTCCACATTTCTGGCAGTGTCTCAAGACATTTGGCATAGACGTCTTGGGCACCCTTCTAATAATATTTTGAGTTGTTTGAAACCTTGTTTATCTACTGTTTCCAATAATATAACCAAGTCTCATGTATATGAACCATGTGTTTTTGGCAAGCATATTAAATTTCTTTTCTCTATGTCTACTAGTATTTATTTACCATTTGACATAATACATAGCGATTTGTGGACGTCCCCAGTTTTATCTTCCAACGGACATCGCTACTACCTTCTTTTCTTAGATGACAAAACAATTTTTTATGGACTTATGCTTTGTCATCCAAAGCCCAAGTATTTTCTAAATTCCAAGAGTTCCATAGACTCATTTCTACCCAATTTAATGCCTTGATTAAATGCTTACAATGTGATAATGGAAGAGAATATAACAATACCTCTTTTCACAATTATTTTGCAACCCATGGCATCACCTTTCGATTCTCTTGCCCCTATACTTCTTCTCAAAATAGTAAAGCGGAAAGAAAAATACGCTCAATTAATAATATCATGCGTACCATTTTATTACAATCCTCAACCCCACATAATTTTTGGCATCATGCCCTTGAACATGCAACCTATTTGCTAAACATCTTACACACCAAAGTTTTAAATCATTCTAAACCAACTCTTTCTCTATATCTTCGCCAACCCACTTGTGATCATCTTCGTATCTTCTGTTGTCTTTGTTATCCACTCCTACCTTCGTCAACAATTCATAAGTTGGCGGATCGATCCACACCTTGTGTATTTCTTGGCTATCCATCAAGTCACCGTGGATACAAATGTTACAATCTCAACTCCTCCAAAATTTCTATATCTCGTGATGTTATCTTTGACAAATTTATTTCCCCCTTTTCCAACTTATCTACTACCCAACCCTCCTATGACTTTTTAACTAATTCTCCTCATCCACTTATGTGGCATGTCCCCTCCTCACCTACATCTCACCAACAACAACCACAAAATTCCGAACCATAGTTACCTAAATCGCTAGGGTACCCACGATCCACGTATTGGATCGTGGTGTACCCAATCGCAATTCGCTACCGACTCGGAACGTCCTGGTACGGCGATCCAAATTGATTAGGTCAGGCGATTCGAGTTGCTCAGGTACGGCGTTCCAGAATGATAAGGTTCGGCGTTCCATATGACGAATTCCGATGGCCGGTGTTGTTTTCAGCCGGAATCCAGGAAGAAAGGGAAGAAGAAGAAGAAGACAAAAACATGAAGAAGAAGAAGAAGAAGACAGCGGCTGCTAGGTGTTTTAGGGCTTTTTAGGGTTTAAAGAAGTTTAGTTATTTCAACATTTAACCCCTCTATTTTTACTAGTTTACATTTAAACCCTAAAACTTGTAGTTTCGACTGCGGGGGAGTATTAGTAAATATTTGAATGTATTGTTTTGGTATCTAGTCAATAGCATACGGTTAGGCTTTGACCTAGTTTTAAGGATCCTATGTATTCTATATATTGTAACAAACAGTGAGGAATGAGAGGAACAGGGAAACTTTCCAAAACTTACAATGATGATGCAGGAGACATCTTTAAGGACCTGTTCCCTGAGGAGTCCAAGTTTTCAAGCGCGTTGTACACATTTGATATAGGTCTAAATGATTTGATCGCTGGGTATCTAGTTAGTATGTCTACTGAACAAGTTAAAGCTTACGTTCCTGATGTTATATCACAATTTACTAATATTATAAAGGTGAGAATTGATGGCTATGTATCTGGTCAAAACATGTTTTTTTACTTATACTTTTGGTCATGTTTATACTTATCTATATTAAATGGTTAACGTGTCAACTAAAATAAAATAAAAAGAGTTAAATGTCATTTTAGTCCCTGTGGTTTTGGTCATTTTGCCAGTTTAGTCCAAAGGTTTCATTTTTCACCTGTGGGTCCAAAAAGGTTTCACCGTTGTCATTTTAGTTCACTGGGTTAACTTCATCCATTATTTCTCTTAACTAGAAAGGCAATTCGGTCATTTTATATTGCCGAATTGCACTTTTAGTTCATAGAATTACATATAAAATGACCGAGTAGACTGATTCAAAAGTAAATAACTCGTAATTTGGTTCTCGAAAAACAGAAGGTGTATGCTCTTGGTGGTAGAGCATTTTGGGTACACAACACAGGGCCGATTGCTTGCTTGCCATATGTCTTGGATACTCAGGCGATCACGGCGGCACAAATGGATAAATATGGTTGTGCCGCACAGTTTAATGATGTTTCACAATATTTTAACCAGAAACTCAAGGAAGCCGTAATCCAACTCTGAAAGGATCTTCGTTTAGCTGCAGTCACCTATGTTGATATCTATTCAGTTAAATATTCACTCATTGCCCGATCAAAAGAGCTCGGTACGTTTATGTTTTCATCATGTGTTATGATTTGTTTTAAATGCATCTGATACTATACAATCATTTATATAATCATTTATATATATATACACTATCTATTATACAATCAAAAGAGCTCTGTACGTTTATGCTAAGAGATATTCTCTCAATCAATATTAAATGCATCTGATACTATACAATCAATTATATATATATATATACACTATCTATTATACATCTCCAAAAAGTTTGCGAGTTACCTAATGATAACAAAATGTTACAAAGTATTATAAAAAATACTGTCAAGCATTACATAATGAAGGGAAAAGATCAAATAGGAAGTTTAGTTTGGGTAGGAAGGATATGAAGCAATAAGAGGACATGTGGCAAAGATGAAAAAACATAAGGAAGGACATTTTAGTCAAAACTCACAATCTTCAAAAAACTCAACATCTGCAATTCATTTCTCTTCCCCGTATACTCAAATCTATTCTACCATTTTCAAAACCATAAACTACCACATCACAACCAACACCACCTCTACCACTACCTACGATCACCACCATCTTGCCGGAAACTAGATCTGAAACCACCACCACCACCTTCAACCACCTGTTGGGTTTTTCAGATCTGAAACCACCATTCCACCATCCACCGCCACCGCTCCACCACCCACCGCCTCCGCAACAAGTTTCCCCACGGTGTATCGAAGTTCTTTCTCCGTCCACTGTCATTAATCGGAGTTCTTTTGTAAGTTGTGATATTTTCTATCCGTCCATCCATCCGACATGATAGAACAGCCAAACTTGGACCACTCAGATTGATGTCCTTCAACCCACTCTTCCACCTTCTGTACCTCATTCATTAGGAGAGGAACACGTATTTCATGGTAACTAGGAGGCTTTAGATGCGGCCCGTAGTTTCCAACAGCAGCGATCATGTCCTTGAAGCTGTCCATTTTAGCAACATTGAAAGCTATTCCTGCCTGGTAGAAAAATGCAGCAATGGTTTGTATGGTTCTGCCTCTAATCTCTTTATCAAATGCATCTTTTATGTTTTTTTGAACAGTTTTGCCTTTACCTATAAGCAATAACAGTAAATTACAATAATACAAACACCTCACAACAAAACAGAAAAAAAAGAGATAAACATCAGAAATTCATTACCTTGTGTGGTATACATATCCAATGGCCCCTTTACATTAGTCTTCATCCTCTTGTTTTGGAGGTTAGGCATCTCCATTACCTCATCATCTTCTGGTTCGTCTTCCATGTCACGCAAGCCCTCATTGGTTTTCTTTGCTTTTTGGCTTATAATATAAGCCTTTAACTCATCTTTAACTTCTTGAGGGCACTTAGAACCATAGTCACCTAATTCGCGGTTCGCTCCGGTTCGGGTACGCGGTTCGGGTTCGCGATTCGCTAGTGGGTGCGAATTCGGTTCGGAGGGGGGTAGGTTCATTTCGGTACGATCCGGTACGATTCGGTTCGGTGTAGTATTACGTCCGGTTCGGTATACACAAATTAAAGCAAAAATTACTAATTTCATAAATCCAAATGATCAAAACATATTATTCATATTAGCAAAAAGAAAACATAAACATAAAGTTTTAAAATCCTAATCTAGACGTGGCCTTTTTCCTTTCCCGTTATCAACGTCTTCTTCAACAAGATCTTCCCAAACCATTTCTTCCAACTGAGCACTTGAACCTTCAATATACGTGCTTTCCGGGTTCATATCCCACTTTTTGTGGGGGCCAGATTTATACGATTCTAAAAAACGACTCTGAAGCCTAATGTTAG
The DNA here is from genome assembly GCA_030545235.1 of Helianthus tuberosus. Lineage (NCBI taxonomy): Eukaryota > Viridiplantae > Streptophyta > Magnoliopsida > Asterales > Asteraceae > Helianthus > Helianthus tuberosus. Next base: position 38,607,501 of record CM060366.1, on the reverse strand, counting down.
AGTGAATAAAAACTAGTTTATCCGCTCTATTGCAATTTAAACAATTTCTCTTGACATTATGGATGTAGGAGTACGTACTCCAGTTTCTCTCCGCCGAAGAACTACTAATCGGTTGAGAGAGCACTTTTTTTGCCACCTCCGCCAATTCGGGTGTCTCCGACCCATATGTACCCCACCAATCAACTGCATCCATTGTCACGCTAACATGTGTCTCTTGATCATCACTGTGATTGCTTTTTTTCCCAAAAGCCATTTGATTGTGAAGGTGTGAAATTGAGGATGAATGCAGTGAAACGTGATTATGGATTGTGAAGGTGTGAAATTGAAGGTAATAAATCAGCGTATATATAAACATGATTATGGATTTCTGGGATTTGGTAACTGGTCAGAATTATGGAAACGACCATACGTAATCTAGGAAGGTTTGTTTCCCGCTTTTTCACAATCCCGCCAAGTACACGTACCAATACGTATTCCCGCCGTTTCCAACCCTAATACGTATAGCACATAAAAATTCGTATACATGAAATCGGAATTCGCTGATTTGAAATCCGGAATACTCTGTTTCAGAAAACGAAATTCGCTGAATTGTACCTTAATAATACACCGAATTGAATGGTTGAATACATCGAATTGATGTCTGTAATTCGCGAATTGGAACCGTACAATACTCATACGAATTCCGTATGGTACGAAACGTACCAATACGAAATTCGTGGCTTCAGGGGCGAATTCTGTGACTATGCTTAGAACAATCTTTCACGTTTCTATTACCTCCGATTTGATGAAGTTTGGCTCTAAAAATCCCACCTTTTGTCACTTTTTGGCAGAATTTACATGTGATGGCATTCTTGTCGTTGGAATTTACCACAAAATTATACTTCCAACCAGGGTCAGTCTTCCTGTATTCTGAGGGTCCAGCATCAGCCATTTTCTATATTTTGTTACAACAATATTCATATATCTCGTTAGCAAGAAATACATAATCAAGAAATACATAATCGTAAGACAAGAAACTGAGATAAACTGGAATATTACAAACCTGAATATTGATAACAAGAACTGAACAGTCCTGATATTAAGGACTGAATAATCTTGGTGATAATGTGATATACGAACTTAAACTTACAGCCCTATAAATACTGCAGAAAAAGTGGAAATTACCAATTAAAAAAAAAAGCAGGAAACAATAAATACGCATGGGATGAAATGTCTGCGCTATAATTACCTAGGAACCATAAGCGCATTTAATGCGAGTCGCCCAGAAAAAACGCCTGGGCGTCAACTCTGACAAGAAGCACATGTCTCCTACCATCAAAAAATCACTTCCGGTGGCTACCGGTTCCGTCCCACCCCACCAAAAATCAACCAAAAAATCAGCCAAAAATCATCAAAAATAACAAAGAAAGTTACCCGTGTTCGATTGGCGGTGGTATGATGGCTGATTACGGTGGTATGCGGCTGCTGTTGTCGCTGATGTTCTGATCGCTGGCGTGCGTGCAGGGATGATAGAGAGCGGGAGAGAATATGTAAGGGTTTTGGGCTTGTTTATTTTATTTTAGTTTGAACTATTGTTGATTTGTTGGGTTTGTTTATTGGGCTAAGACTTAGTAGTGGGCTAGTTAAAGGTATTGGGTATTTGAGTTTAGTTATTTAGGTATTAAAAGTTATATAATTTAGGTAGTGTTTTTAAAAAAATAAGAGTTTACTAAAAAAAATTTATAAAATATAAATGGATAACACTTTTTACCTAAGGGGTGCGGACAAAAAAATTCCAAAGGGTGCGGACGGAAAATTCCAAGGGGTGCGGACGGGATTTTCGACGGAACTTAGCACTAAATTTTTTTTTTCCCCGGGGGTGCGCCCGCCCACCTTGGGTAACCCTTAAGTCCGCCCCTGATCACCGCCATCCTTTGATGGGGATGTTTTGAAAAAATATATACATGCAATAACGTGACTTTCATCTTCTGAAAGGGACATTTTTCTAACGATATAAATTATAAATATAACTAGTTGACGCTCCGCCCGCGTTGTGGGGCATTTGACCGAATATTTCTCAAACAATTAAAAACACAATACCATAGTTTTGCTAGAAAAAAAACTGAATCGATGGCAAGACTATAATTTTGAGGTCAGGGCAAAACTGTAATTTGTCTGGACTAATGAGCGAGTGTTAGGCAGCCGCTTGGCACGAAAAAATATTAAATCGAGTCAACCAATTAAAACAAAAAACTTCTATAGTTTTGCTAAAAAAACAAAAACAATGACAATACTGTAATTTTGAGCTAGGGCAAAAATTGTAATTTTTGGCTGGGCTAAAATCGTAATTTATCAAAAGGTAAAGCGATGTTGATACTGTTATATTTTAACCAGTGGCAAAATCGTAACTTTGAAGAGGGGCAAATTCATAATTTTTAACTGGGGTAAAATCGTATCATACACTGGCCAATGGAGATTTAAAAAAAAAACTAAAACTATGGCAATTCTGTAATTTTTAACTGGGGCAAAATTGTATTTATTGGCTAAGGTAAAATCGTAATTTGCCAAAAGCTAAAGCGATGGCAAAACTGTATTTTTTAGCACGGGCAACATCGTAACTTTGAACAGAGGGCAAATAGCAAAAAAAAAAAAAAAGGCTCAACCGCCTTTTTCTACCAGTGGAATCCAAGAACTATTGCCGCCGCCCATTGTTTTTGTAGATATTGAAAATGAAAATGCAAGAGGATTGGAAAAATTATCAAAAGCAAGAAATCGATAGCCGTTGACTTGGAAAGACTTGGAAAAAGTGAGCATAGAGTAAGCCATTTCAACACTGTTTTGATTTATTATATCAGAACCTTTCAAAGACTTGGATATATTACAAAAGGTTTGATTGTAGTATTTCTGATCAAAACTTCTGAAATAAAAAAAACAACCCACCAAGATTCAAATGAAACATATAAAAACATATTCTGAGCTTTCTTTATTCTTAATTCTCATCTTTTCCAATGGTAAATAATTGTCTTTTTAGTCTGTATCACCAACACACACACTAAACTATTTTTTGTTCTGACTTCTAATGCAATTTTCATTCACATTTGTAGGAACTTCAGGGGCTACCATTTCGGTTATCAATAACTGTGGCTTCACTGTTTGGCCTGGGATTTCTGGCATCCATGATAGGCCTGAAATCTCTCGCAGCCCTGCTCTCAATATCACTGGATTCGAGCTCGCACAGGGGAAGAGTCGGACCTTACAAACTCCAGAAGAATGGCACGGCCAAATCTGGGGTAGGACCGGTTGCACCTTCAATGAGTCGGGTCATCTGTCATGTAAAACAGGCGACTGTGGCTCTGGTGAAATGGAGTGCAACGGAAGCTCAGCAACCTCGCCTGTAACGCTTGCAGAGTTCAAAGCCACAAGGTTCAAAGATTATTATTATGATGTCAGTCTTATCGATGGCTACAATTTACCAATGACTATGGAGGCCACTGGTGGGTCAGTTAACAGTTTACTTAGTTGCATGAAGACAGGTTGTGTCGATGATTTGAATAAACGTTGCCCAATGGAGCTGCTGTTGGAGGGTGGGGGAGGGTGTCAAAGTCCATGCCAGGTATCTGACAAGCTGGAGTATTGCTGCGATTCGCAGTTTTCTTGCAAGCCGACGCCATACAGTCGGTTGTTTAACTCTGCGTGCCCGAGATCCTATAGTGCTGGGTTCTACCATACTTACTATTGGTGTGATAGTGCCAATTACACGGTCCGATTTTGTCCCCCTTCTGATACATTTTCAACTATCAAAGTTGGCGGCCAACTCAATTACTACGACCAACTTGTCTCCATCCGCGGGAATTTCACGTTAGGATTCTTCGACAGTGATGATAGTTACTTGGGAATTTGGTACACCAATGATGCTGAAGCCCGAAAAGTATGGGTAGCGAACCCAAACAAACCAATAATATCATCAGCAGGCATCATTGCCCTCTCCATCGACCCCAACACCGGAAACTTGATCATCACTTCTGAAGGAACTACTCTGATGAATATTACTGATGTTCAAGCTGGTCCAAACCCAAACGTGACTGCAACACTTGAAGACACAGGTAACTTCCGGCTGATCAACAAAATCGACAAGAGGGTTTTGTGGCAGAGTTTTGATCACCCAACTAATGTGCTTTTACCGGGTATGAAGCTTGGGTTTAATAAGACTACCGGGCAGAACTGGACCCTGACTTCCTGGTTGAGTAAAGAATTCCCTCGTTCGGGGGCTTTTACTTTAAGCGTGGAAGTTGACAAAGAAGGATATCATTCATTAATGATTCGTCGACAAGGCCAACCCTACTGGGTGAGTAGTCTATCTTTTCAAAGATCATTTGATGATCTGTTTGCATTAAATCACCCAGGTAGGCAACCTTACTATACGATAACTTCTGTTAACAGCAAGGAAGAAACGTACTTGAGTTATGAGAGTAGTTATCTTGAGTTTCCATTGTGGATTTTGACACCAGAAGGGCGAATTACAGATAATGTTGATTCTATTTATTGGACTCCCGAATTTTGTTATGGGGATGATTCAAGTAATGGTTGTGTAGAGTCCAGTTTGCCCCAATGCAGGAATTTGACAGTTGTTACCGATAACTTTGATGAGAAAAATGGAGAGTTTGATCCTCGCACTGCAAGTTGTACTGATAGCAACTCAAGCCTAAGTATCAGTGATTGTTTTGCTAAATGCTGGAATGATTGCAGTTGTGTGGGGTTTAAAAGCCATACCATCAATGGAACCGGCTGTGATTTTTGGAGTGGAAGCAATAGTTTTTTGGTGTACCCGTTTGAATCTTCTGGGTCAAATTCTAGATCAAAGTATGTGATCAGTTCCCTTAATCTGGATAGTTCAAGTACAGGTAAAAATGTTGGATTCCAGTGGTCAATGCTATTATTCTAGTTGTTTTGCATCTAAACAAGTCATTTTGCAGGAAAGAAAACCAAAAGAAATATGACATGGATATGGATATGGACTTCCATTGGTGTTTTTATTCCTTCGATTTTTCTCTGTTTTGCACTTCCATGGTATATGAAGAAAAGAAGACGAACACGAGAAGGCATGGAACTATAAGTGACATTAAATCTATCTTTTGATTGCGCATCATAGTTGCTTCTGTTATTGAGTCATTGATACTGATTGCAGAAAACCAGAGACGGAAAAGAGACGAATATTTCCTTGAGCTAACAGCTTCAGAAAGCTTCAAGGATGTGCATCAACTTGAAAGCAATACCAGGAATGGAAAGGATCTGTTGTTGTTTAGCTTTGCCTCCATCATGTCTGCCACTGGTGACTTCGCTGTTGAAAATAAGCTCGGACAAGGTGGTTTTGGACCTGTTTACAAGGTGCTGTTACTTTCTCTGGCAACCCAATGTCGTATAATTATTTTCATTTCTCTGATCTAACGAAAAACGCATAAGTTGATATTACAATAACAGGGAAAACTGAGCGATGGGCAAGAAGTTGCAATCAAAAGGCTTTCAAGAACATCAGGGCAAGGGCTTGTGGAGTTCAAGAATGAACTAATACTCATAGCCAAGCTCCAGCACACAAATCTTGTTCGGGTTCTTGGGTGTTGCATTCACGAGGAAGAAAAGATGTTGATATACGAGTATATGCCTAACAAAAGCTTGGATTTCTTCCTCTTTGGTATGCATGTTTGTAACATATGTGCATATGACTGTTTTACTTGTTGATTTTCATATAAATAATTGCCTCTTTCTTACTTTAGATGAAAGAAGAAAGGCTGAGCTGGATTGGCCTAGACGGTTTAACATCATTGAAGGAATTGCTCAAGGGTTGCTATACCTGCATAAGTACTCAAGAATGCGAGTTATTCGCAGAGACCTAAAAGCTAATAACATTCTGTTAGATGAGAATATGAACCCAAAGATTTCTGATTTTGGTATGGCAAGAATGGTCAAGGATAACGAGACTGAGGCGATGACTAACAGGGTTGTATGAACATAGTAAGTTAGCTCTTTCTGTTACTTCATAATATCAGTTCAATATTTGTTTGTCAGATTTCATTGTATTTGTTTCTTGAAACATAACTAGATCGATTTGCTATGCGTAGTGGTTATATGTCTCCGGAGTATGCAATGGAAGGGACATTCTCCATGAAGTCTGATATCTTCAGCTTTGGAGTCCTAATCCTGGAAATTATTAGTGGCAGAAGAAACAGCAGTTTCATTCATCTTGATCGCACATACAATCTTATCGGATACGTAAGTTTTACTAAACTCACTTTTTTGACATCGTTTACATACTATAGCATTTTAAAAGTTAATCCCTATAGGTGTTACGTGGGTCAAACCACAAGGACCATCTGTGTAATTAACTGGACCACTTAACTAGAAAACAATAGTAAACTAGTTCAGTCAACTCTAATGATCTAGGCAGGCATGGGAGCTATGGCAACAAGAGGATGCATTGGAGTTGGAGGATCCAACATTTGGAAATACTTTTGTTGTACAACAATTCTTGAGGACTCTTCATGTGGCCCTTCTATGTGTACAAGAAAATGCAGTGGATAGACCAACAACTTCAGATATGATCTCCATGCTTCTCAACGACACCATATCGTTACCTGCTCCAAAAAGACCAGCATTCTATAATGGAAGAGTCGAGTCGAATTCAACTCCAGAAGAAAGCAAACCGAACCATTACTCTGTGAACGGTATGACCATCACTGTTATGGAGGGTCGATGGTAGCTAGCTGCTTTTCTTTAATTATATTTATCATTCTTTGTTTGTGTAATATTGACTAGTACATACTCTCATGCATGTATGTATGTAACTCCATTGTGATTGTTGATTCTGATATTCCTATAATAAGCTAGCCTTTGTGACTTGTTAAAGATTTGTTTGTATTTACGACCCAACTTTCCAGTAGTCGGGCCCTGATGTGACAGTTTAATGTATATTGTATACTTCTAATATTCAATATTAGACTAAAACTACAAAAAAAATTATTTTTTTGTAAAAAAAAACTGATTTTAAAATGTTTAAAAAAATATGATTTTAATAAACAACAATTAATACAATAAGACAAAAAAGTAATAAAAGACAATAAATACAAAAAAACTAAAAAACACACAATTTTTTTTTTGAAAAAATCGCTACTTTTAGTATCCATTTTTTAAATTGTTTTTTTAACGAAAAGTAGCGATTTTTTCAAAAAAAAAAAAAAATTACAATTTTTTTTTTTTGTTTTTTAGATTTTTTTTAGGTATTTTTGGTTGTGTTCACATTGGTTCTCGCAATAAAGTGTGGTTCCTAACGGATCCTTCTCATATATATATAAGGTAAGGTTCATGCGAAAACAACCTTTATTGCGAGAACCAATGTGAACACAACCTAAAATAGCTAAAAAAAGCTAACCCCCCCCAAACTAAATGCTAAAAACTAAAACCCTCAAAAAACCTGAAAGAACCCTAACCCCCTCCCCCAAAAACCTAAACCCCCCGCCCCCAACCCCCCAAGCTAAAATGCTAAAAACTAAACCCCCCAAAAACCTAAAAAAATCAAAAAAACACACAATTTTTTTTTAATTTTTTAAGTTAAAATCGCTACTTTTAGTAGCCAATTTTTTTTTTTAAAAAAATATTAAAAAATAAATTTTTTGTATTTTTTTAGCTATTTTTTGTTGTGTTTACATTGGTTCTCGCGGTTCTCGCAATAAAGGGTGGTTCCTAACGGATCCTTATCCAATATATATACTTTTTCTATATATATATATATATATATATATATATATATAGGCCAGTTAACGTATAAAATGGCTTAACGTACATTACGTACACGATTATTTTTTCAACATGTTATTTAATTCTTCAATATGCGCTTTGTAAAAATAAAATACAATATAGCGATATTATAATATATTCAACATGCGATTGTATATTAGAATTCAATATCTACAAATTCAATGGAGGGCAATAGTTCTTTTCATTAGGGATGAGCTCGGTCCGGTTCGGTACCGAAAGAACCGGTACCGAAAATCCTCAAAAGTGGGTACCGGTACCGGTACCGAATATACCCGGTTCGGTACGGTTCGGTACCGGTACCGGTTCGGTACCGGTATTTGAGGGTAAAAACGAGCAAAATACCGGTACCGAACCGGTACCGAAAATGTCAAAAGTGGGTACCGAATCGGTACCGAAAAGGTACCCGGTTCGGTAAATTCGGTACCGGTACCGGGTCCATTTTGCTCATCCCTACTTTTCATCAATTGGTTGACATGGGCGGCAGGGGAATAGTGCCAGGCAGCTGCTTGGCACTCCCTTATTGGCCCAACAAATTTACGATTTTATCCCGCTTTAAAATTGCGATTTTACCATCATTTCAAAATTATGTTTTTACCCCCACTTAAAAATAAATTTACGTTTTTGCTCCCAGCTAAATACTTCAATTTTGCCCCGATTCAAAAATACGATTTTGCCCCGTTTCAATTTACGGTTTTGCCATTAGTTTTTTTCCCTTAAATTTACGATTTTGCCATCAGTTCAAAATTATGTTTTTACCCCCACTTAAAAATAAATTTACGCTTTTGCTCCCAGCTAAAAATTCCAACTTTGCCCTCGGTTCAAAATTACGATTTTGCCCCGTATAAATTTATAGTTTTGCCATTAGTTTTTTTTCTCACAGCCAAGTTACGATTTTGCCCTCAACTTAAATATACATTTTGTCCATCGTTTTGTTTGCTTTCCTGGTGAAATTACAATTTTGCCCCCAGTGTAAAATTACAGTCATGCCGGCAGCTTGCTGGCACTCCCCCATTGGTCCATTTAATTTACGATTTTATCCCTGAATTAAAATTATGATTTCGTCCTCAGTTAAAAATTACGTTTTTCCAATCGTTTTAGTTTTTTTTATCAAAACTATAAAGGTTTTTTTGTTTTAATTGGTTTACTCGATTTAATTTTTTTGTGTTAAGGAGCTGCCTAACACTCGATCATTAGTCCTGAAAAATTACAATTTTGCTCTGAGCTCAAAATTACGGTTTTATCATCGTTTTTGTTTTTCCTACCAAAATTATAGTAGTCTATTTTTAATTGATTGAGAATTATTCGGCTATCGCCCCGCAACGTGGACGGGGCATCAACTAGTATAATAACAAAATGCGAATTGTACATTAGAATATAATACAACATGCAAATTTATATTAGATTAGAATATAATACAACATGCGAATATATATATATATATATATATATATATATATATATATATATATATATATATATATATATATATATATATATATATATTAGAATGAGTTAAATGCCATTTTAGTCCTTATAGTTTGGGTTATTTTGTCAGTTTGGTCCAAAGGTTTGAAACGAGCCATTTTAGTCCAAATAGTTTCAAACGTTGCCATTTTAGTCCACTGGGTTAACTTCATCCATTTTTTCTGTTAACTAGAAGGGCAATTCGGTCATTGTTTTATGTAATTCTGCTAACTAGAAGGACAATTCGGTCATATAAAATGACCAAATTGCCCTTCTCGTTAACAGAAAAATGGGATGAAGTTAACCCAGTGAACTAAAATGGCAACGTTTCAAACTATTTGGACTATAATGGCAACGTTTCAAACCTTTGGACTAAACTGGCAAAATGGCCCAAACCACATGGACTAAAATGACATTTAACTTTATTAGAATATATCCAACATTCGATTCCAATTGCTCTTTTTTCGTATAACATGCGATTTCAAGTCTCGTACGGTTCGTACGATAAGTCCTGTTATACATTACACTTTTTCTATATATAGGGTGAGGTTCTAGAGTGAACACTAGTGTACTTATGAACTAAGTGAACAAATCCTGGCCATTGATTTACATCATCAAATCGTAAAATACACTAGTGTATACACTAAGTGTATTTTCATCATCAAATCCAGACCATTGATTTACACTTATGTATTGATAATCCAGGGCTAGGATTAGTTCACTAGTGTTCACAATCAAGTGGGCTGTTCACAAATGAGCCTAACTCTATATATGTAACGCTTCGCATTTTGAAACTTTTCTTATTTAGAAAGTAAGTTTGTATTTCTATTTATGGAAGGCTGTAATTCTATTGTATTCGTCTTTCATTTCCAAGCATTGTAATCGGAGACTGGAATCATAATGAAACTCGATCTTTTTATACATTGAGCTATACATATTTGTCTTTCACTCGACATTCTGTTATAAGTTTTGTTAAAAACGAAGTTGTACTCAAAATAAAATGTTTATTTGGTATTATAAACGGTACGATGATAAACTAAACCGTCCTAATAGTTTGGCTTTTTAAACATTATCCTTTATTTTCAAATCACGTTTATTTTTCATTATCATTTGCTCGATTTCGTCGCAACGCTCGACGTCAAAAAAGGTAGTTAACTTTATGGAGATGAACATCGCCGTTGACGACATTACTTGCCCGATGTGTAACTCGGAAGAAGAAACGGTGGATCACGTTTTCATCGCTTGTAGGGTGGCTGCCATCATTTGGAACGGGATTTCCTCGTGGTGTAAGATCCCGAATATTTTCGCCTTCTCTACTAAGGACCTTCTGTGTTTGCATTCTATTTTAAGAGTTTCGGAAAGAAAAAAGGTTGCGGTGCAAGGTATTATCATGCTGGCATGCTGGAGCTTGTGGCGCGCGAGAAACAACTTGAAGTTTTCGAATGCTCCTGTGAAAATCGATGGAATTTTGAGTGAAATCAAAGCGTTGGGCCATTTTTGGTTTTCGTATAGATCTAAATACAAAGAGGTAGAGTGGAAGGATTGGGTCTCTTTTGTATGTAATTTCCTTTTTCGTTTGTTGGTCGGCCTGTTTTGGGGTCGGCGTTTTTCGTTAACGAAGTATACGTTTCAAAAAAAAACTTTATTTTCAGTATAAAGCTATTGAATGGAAAAAGATAAAAAAAAGTCAAAACCCCATTGTTGAGTTTCAGTTTCTACTTTTTAAATTATCAAAATCTCTTCCTTAGGGGATCTCACCGACACTTTCTAAATCATCAAAATTTCATCTCACCGACAGAATGGAACTGATTTGGAAGTTAATAATATCTGTTACATTAATATTATTACTTCCAGTGTCCACAATTTCTTCGCCGGAGCGTAATTTTCCGGCCATTTTTAACTTCGGTGATTCCAATTCCGATACTGGCGCTTTAGAGGCGATGTTTGGACAAGATGCTGCTCTTCCACCTAACGGCGAAAGCTTCTTCGCTTCTCCTGCTGGTCGCGTTTGTGATGGCCGTCTTATAATCGATTTCATAGGTACATATTTGTCGTAGGTTTTTAATTAATTAATTAAATCAAGTCTTTTATAATTGTTTCACTTTTTAATGAAAGTTGAGTAGCATTCATTTTCTGATATTTATAATCTGTTTCAATTTTCAGCTGAAGGTTTAGGATTACCATATCTTAGTGCATTTTTGGATTCAATGGGTACAAATTTTAGCCAAGGAGCCAATTTTGCAACTATTGGATCCACAATCCGGCGTCAAAACACTACCATTTTTCAAAGCGGTTTTAGCCCGATTTCTTTAGATGTTCAATATGCCGAATTCAACAATTTCAAACAAAAATCCCAAAAAATTCGTCAAAAAGGTACTCATTCTTCACTCATTAACGTAAATGACTTGTTCACCATGCGTTTGATGTGACAGAGCCCGGCTTAAAATATTGTAGGCGCAAAGCGGATTGAAAAATTGAGGTCCTTTTCATAAAAAAATAAAAGAAAAAAATTGTTTTAGATCCTATTATTCATATATCATCTCTGTGTATACATAATTATAGATTATAAATCTCAATAACAATAATCTTAAATCCAAGATCACCTACATGTAATATTGATTTTTTTTTTTTTTTTGTAGAATTTGAGGCCCTATGGAAATGGTGGCCCAAAGCATTTGCCTTATTTCACTCCCCCTGAGCTAGCCCTGAATGTGACACTAATCATGATTATTAGTAAATATTTGAATGTATTGTTTTGTATCTAGTCAATAGCATACGGTTAGGCTTTGACCTAGTTTTAAGGATCCTATGTATTCTATATATTGTAACAAACAGTGTGGAATGAGAGGAACAGAGAAACTTTCCAAAACTTACATGGTATCAGTGTAGCCATCTTCTCCAGCGCCGACAACCTACTCTAACCCTACTTCCATTTTTTTTTCAAATTCTTGCTTTCTTTCTTCCAATGGATCCTAAGCTTTACCCAACAATCACTGTCAACAAAATAAAGAACCTCATCCCCATCACTCTTGAAGTAGAAACCAGCCAATATGCCTCTTGGGCTGAGCTCTTCAAACTCCACTACCACGCTTATGAAGTCATCGATCACCTGTCTCCTCGTCTTCAAACCACACCTCCCGCTGCATCCATAGAAGCAGAAAAAGACCCCGATGACCAGCTTTAATCCACTGTCACTGACGACGTGTGGAAAAGGCTTGATGCCATCGTTCTCCAATGGATCTACGGAACCATATCGAACGACCTTCTCAGCACCATCATCCGTCCAGATTCAACGGCTCACTATGCATGGACTGCCCTGAAAAGCATCTTTCACGACAACCAGGCCACCCGGGCTATGCTACTCCATCAGAAGTTTGTTAACGTCAAACTTGACTCGTTTCCATCCATGGCTGCGTACGTTCAAGAAGTCAAGGTTCTCTCCGATCAACTGGCGAACGTTGGATCGCCGATCACTGAACATACTCTTGTCATACAACTTCTGACCGGTTTGAATGAAGCATACGGTGGTATTGCCTCCATTTTATAAAATACCAAACCGTTTCTAACCTTTTACGAAGCCAGATCTCAACTCATTCTTGAAGAAACCACGAAGGCCAACCGGGTCTCTCATGACACAGCCTTACATACCTCTCATCAATCCTCTCCTCCATCATTGCTGTCTAACCCCTCACCCCCTCCCGTTCACACCTACACCCGTGGTCGTGGTTGTGGCCGTGGCCGGGGCAGAAACCCTTCCCCATCATGGACCTCTTCTCCTTCTCCACAATGGCCTTAATACCCGTGGACTGCCCAACCTCAACCCACTCCTACCGTCGAATCTTCTCCTTGGTTTGGATCCTCTTCCACATACTTTTGGCCTCCTCCACCTTGCCCCTACCCCACATCACAACCATCTCGCCCTACCACTCCCAACGCTCAACAAGGTCTGTTAGGACCACGTCCTCAGCAGCCCAAAACTCCACAGGCTTACCATGCATCAGCCACCGGTTACACACCAACGGAATTAGACCAAGCATTCAACACTTTATCTTTGCATCCTCCGGACAACACTTGGTACATGGATACTGGTGCTACAGGTATTATGACACATAACCCTACTAATCTTACGTCTTGTTTTAATAAGGTTAATGCTGGAAACATTATCGTCGGTGATGGCACTAAAATCCCAGTAGATGCGATTGGCAATAATACCTTACCCTCTTGTTTTCCTAATTTCAAACTTAAAAACATTCTTTATGCACCTAATCTGGTTAAAAATCTTATTTCGGTACGTCGTTTCACCACCGACAACAATGTTTCCATTGAGTTTGATCCCTTTGGTTTTCATGTGAAGGATCTCCAAACACGGCTGCCACTTCTCCGATGTGATAGCACTGGTGACCTTTATCCATTGACGCTACCGCCCGCTTCAACAGCTCAAGTTTTCACTTCTCCAGACTCCACATTTCTGGCAGTGTCTCAAGACACTTGGCATAGACGTCTTGGGCACCCTTCTAATAATATTTTGAGTTGTTTAAAACCTTGTTTATCTACTGTTTCCAATAATATAACCAAGTCTCATGTATATGAACCATGTGTTTTTGGCAAGCATATTAAATTTCTTTTCTCTATGTCTACTACTTGTACTTATTTACCATTTGACATAATACATAGCGATTTGTGGACGTCCCCAGTTTTATCTTCCAACGGACATCGCTACTACCTTCTTTTCTTAGATGACAAAACAAATTTTTTATGGACTTATGCTTTGTCATCCAAAGCCCAAGTATTTTCTAAATTCCAAGAGTTCCACAGACTCATTTCTACCCAATTTAATGCCTTGATTAAATGCTTACAATGTGATAATGGAAGAGAATATAACAATACCTCTTTTCACAATTATTTTGCAACCCATGGCATCACCTTTCGATTCTTTTGCCCCTATACTTCTTCTCAAATAGTAAAGCGGAAAGAAAAATACGCTCAATTAATAATATCATGCGTACCATTTTATCACAATCCTCAACCCCACATAATTTTTGGCATCATGCCCTTGAACATACAACCTATTTGCTAAACAACTTACACACCAAAGTTTTAAATCATTCTATACAATCTCTTTCTCTATATCATCGCCAACCCACTTATGATCATCTTCGTATCTTCCGTTGTCTTTGTTATCCACTCCTACCTTCGTCAACGATTCATAAGTTGGCGGATCGATCCACACCTTGTGTATTTCTTGGCTATCCATCAAGTCACCGTGGATACAAATGTTACAATCTCAACTCCTCCAAAATTTCTATATCTCGTGATGTTATCTTTGACAAATTTATTTTCCTTTTTTTCCAACTTATCTACTACCCAACCCTCCTATGACTTTTTAACTAATTCTCCTCATCCACTTATGTGGCATGTCCCCTCCTCACCTACATCTCACCAACAACAACCACAAAATTCTGAACCATAGTTACCTAAATCGCTTGGGTACCCACGATCCACGTATTGGATCGTGGTGTACCTAATCGCAATTCGCTACCGACCCGGAACGTCCTGGTACGACGATCCAAATTGATTAGGTCCGGCGATCCGAGTTGCTCAGGTACGGCGTTCCAGAATGATAAGGTTCGGCATTCTATATGACGAATTCCGATGGCCGGTGTTGTTTTCAGCCGGAATCCAGGAAGAAAGGGAAGAAGAAGAAGAAGTATTTAGCGGCTGCTAGGTGTTTTAGGGCTTTTTAGGGTTTAAAGAAGGTTAGTTATTTCAACATTTAACCCCTCTATTTTTACTAGTTTACATTTAAACCCTAAAACTTGTAGTTTTTTACATAAAAAGTATAAAAGTAGTTTGTGTATTTAAACATTTAACCCCCTCTATCTTCATTAGTTTACATTATGTTTGGTAATTTAAATTTTGGAATTTGGTAATTTGAAATTTCTGTTTTATTTGTGTACACCGAACCGGACTCCATGGTACACTGCACCGGTTCGTACCGAAATGAACCTACCCCCCTCCGTACCGAAAACGTCAACTCTAGCGAATTGCGTACCCGAACCACGTACCCGTACCAGAGTGAACCACGAATTAGGTAACTATGTTCCGACCTAACCCTACTTATCTACCTTTTTCTCCACCAACTTCTCCAAACATTACCCCACTTAATTCCCCCTCCACTGACCCACCTTCTATTCCTACTTCCAGCCTTCCTCGCCATTTCCTAACACACACAGCACATCCTCTACATCATCTATACCTCACTTATCACCTTCTCCCAACCTTCCACCTAATCATACATCTCCACAACGTCCCACTAGATCTATCCATGCTCGCTCTATGTCTGGTATATATAGTCAAACCCAAAGTTCACTTCAACCTTAACACCACCACCTCTTCTGATATTTCTCCTATTCCCAAAAACCCAACTGAAGCCCTTTCCAACGTGGACTGGAAAAACGCCATGATTGACGAATACCGAGCACTTATTACTAATAAGACGTGGGACTTAGTACCAAAAAACCCGGACATGAACATAGTAAGAAGCATGTGGATTTTTAAGCACAAAAAGAAAGCGGACGGTTCTCTAGAAAGATACAAAGCACGCCTTGTTTGTGACGGTCGCTCTCAACAGTTTGGAGTTGACTGTGGGGAAACCTTCAGCCCCGTTGTTAAACCCACCACCATCAGAACGGTGCTCTCTATCGCTTTAACAAACGAATGGCCAATTCATCAACTTGACATTAAAAACGCTTTTCTTCATGGCCACTTGAATGAGACGGTTTATATGCACCAACCCATGGGTTTTAGGGATCCACAACACCCTAACCATGTTTGTCTTCTCAAGAAGTCGTTATATGGACTTAAACAAGCACCGCGAGCATGGTACCAACGATTCGCAGATTACGTTTTAAGCATCGGGTTTAAACACAGTCAGTGCGATCACTCCTTATTTATCTTCAACGGTGGCTCTCACATGGCTTTCATCTTACTTTATGTTGATGATATTCTTCTCATCACGTCATCAGATGCATTGCGCCACCGGTTCATGTCTCTTCTCTCTACGGAATTTGCAATGAAGGACCTTGGTCCACTCACATACTTTCTCGGTATATCCGTTTCACGCCATGCAGACTTTCTTTTTCTTTCTCAAGAAAAATATGCACTTGAAATCCTCGAGAAAGCGGGTCTCTCGAATTGCAATCCAGCAACTAGCAACTACACTGGTAGATACCCAACAAAAACCGAGCCGGAACTCGGGCACTCCTTGGGAAAACATCACCGAATATAGAAGTCTAGCCGGAGCTCTTCAATACTTAACCTTTACACGACCGGACATCTCTTACGCGGTCCAACAAATTTGCCTGCATATGCATTCCCCGATGTCGTCTCACATGAATGCCTTGAAGCGGATTTTAAGATATATCAAGGGAACCTTGAACTTCGGTTAAGTATTTAAGATATATCACCGAATATAGAAGTCTAGCCGGAGCTCTTCAATACCTAACCTTTACACGACCGGACATCTCTTACGCGGTCCAACAAATTTGCCTGCATATGCATTCCCCGATGTCGTCTCACAAGAATGCCTCGAAGCGGATTTTAAGATATATCAAGGGAACCTTGAACTTCGGTTTACACCTTTGCAAATCTTCAACAGCATCCTTAGTGGCTTACACAGACGCCGACTGGGGCGGCTGCCTCGACACACGACGTTCAACTTCGGGTTACTGTGTCTACATGGGAGATAACCTTTTATCTTGGTCATCCAAGCGACAACCCACCTTGTCCCGATCGAGCACTGAGGCGGAATATAGAGGCGTTGCCAATGTCGTATCCGAAGTCTGCTGGATCCGGAATCTACTTCTAGAACTGCATCATTCTCTAAACCATGCAACTTTGGTTAAATGTGACAATGTCAGCGCCATTTACTTGGCTGGAAACCCCGTCCAACACCAGCGTACGAAACATATGGAGATGGACATCGTCCGCGAAAAAGTCGCAAAAGGTCACGTTCGAGTTATGCACATTCCCTCCCGCTAGCAAATAGCCGATATATTCACAAAAGGTCTACCCAGGGTTATTTTTGATGACTTCCGTTCCAGTCTCAACATCCGTGAACCGCCCGTTTCGACTGCGGGGGAGTATTAGTAAATATTTGAATGTATTGTTTTGTATCTAGTCAATAGCATACGGTTAGGCTTTGACCTAGTTTTAAGGATCCTATGTATTCTATATATTGTAACAAACAGTGAGGAATGAGAGGAATAGGGAAACTTTCCAAAACTTACAATGATGATGCAGGAGACATCTTTAAGGACCTGTTCCCTGAGGAGTCCAAGTTTTCAAGCGCGTTGTACACATTTGATATAGGTCTAAATGATTTGATCGCTGGGTATCTAGTTAGTATGTCTACTGAACAAGTTAAAGCTTATGTTCCTGATGTTATATCACAATTTACAAATATTATAAAGGTGAGAATTGATGGCTATGTATCTGGTCAAAACATGTTTTTTTTACTTATACTTTTGGTCATGTTTATACTTATCTATATTAAATGGTTAACGTGTCAACTAAAATAAAATAAAAAGAGTTAAATGTCATTTTAGTCCCTGTGGTTTTGGTCATTTTGCCAGTTTAGTCCAAAGGTTTCATTTTTCACCTGTGAGTCCAAAAAGGTTTCACCGTTGCCATTTTAGTCCACTGGGTTAACTTCATCCATTATTTCTCTTAACGAGAAAGGCAATTCGGTCATTTTATATTGCCGAATTGCACTTCTGGTTCACAGAATTACATATAAAATGACCTAGTAGACTGATTCAAAAGTAAATAACTCGTAATTTGGTTCTCGAAAAACAGAAGGTGTATGCTCTTGGTGGTAGAGCATTTTGGATACACAACACAGGGCCGACTGGTTGCTTGCCATATGTCTTGGATACTCAGGCGATCACGGCGGCACAAATGGATAAATATGGTTGTGCCGCACAGTTTAATGATGTTTCACAATATTTTAACCAGAAACTCAAGGAAGCCGTAATCCAACTCCGAAAGGATCTTCGTTTAGCTGCAATCACCTATGTTGATATCTATTCAGTTAAAAATTCACTCATTGCCCGATCAAAAGAGCTCGGTACGTTTATGTTTTCATCATGTGTTATGATTTGTTTTAAAGTGGTTATATGCACGCTTAGCCATTTTGGGGGCCCCTAAGCGAAAAAAAATTGGGGCGCTTTCTACGTGTCATTGTAATAATTAAAATCTTATTTATTTTTTGTGTATATAAGTATGTTTGCATTTAGTTAATTTTTCTAGCTTTATTAGATGTTATTTGTCTAATAAAAATTGCATAATCAATCTTTTCTAAAAAAATGTTTTTCGATTGACAAAATAGCAAATCCAAAACAATAAATAGTACAAAGATGGGGGCCTATTATTAGACCTGTTTATATCCAAATTAGGCTATTCAAGTATTCATCATAGATCTTTACTTTTAGTACTGACTTCGAAATCACAGGATTCGGTGATCCGTTCTTGGTGTGTTGTGGGTACGGAGGAAAGTACAACTTCGACAACGCAATGAGGTGTGGGAGGTCAAAAACAGTGAATGGTACAAAAATCATCGCAAAGTCTTGCGAAGACCCGTCATCACGGATCAGTTGGGACGGGATTCACTATACTGAGGCGGCTAACCGATGGGTGTACAGTCAAATCGTTAACGGGACGTACTCTGATCCACATGTTCCATTAAAGATGGCTTTCCATGGAAAGGATGGCTTAAGAGAGTTCTATTAGTGAGTCTATTAAATAAACTACGAAACTAAATAAACAAGAACCAAAAAACATAACCAAGCCGGATAATAGAGTCCGGTTTTGGTGTATGTTGTTTGGTTTCGGTTCCGGTTTTGGTGTATGTATGTTATTGCACTATGTATCATGTATTGTTATTGCACTATTTATCACGTATTAATAATGCGTGTAGTATGTCTTTTTATATTATTGTACTTGTCCCCAGATATCATGGTTTCAGTGGTTAAACAAATTAAAAAAAGTATGTTGGTAACATTATCATATGCTCTTTGGTGGTTTTGGTTTAAATAGTTTAGATTTGACAAGTGATTCATTGCAATTTGTATATAAAAAAAATATATGTATCATGCGACTTTTTATGCATAAGATACAAGATACCAATGTAGGGTTGTATAAAAGAATATTATTTTTGTGATTTTCCCTTGTTTTATTATTAATCTGTTTAACGTTAACAAAAAATTTACCCAAATCAACTTGTTTTCAAGTAAACGAGTTAAAATGAACAGCAACTAGTGAATGTTGTATAGTTAAAACGTTCATCATCGTCATGCTCTTTAACTCGCCTAAATTCGAGACCAAAAGCAGTTCCTTTTCTTTGAGCAGTAACGCATCAATCTGTAAGTTTAAACCCAAGCTTCTTCTCTACTTATTGAAATGGAACCAATCTGTAAACTACTAGTTTATGTTAAGTTGTTATTACTTCCGGTGTCGATATTATCTTTGCCGGAGTGTAACTTTTCGGCAGTATTTAACTTCGGTGATTCTAACTCCGATAGATACCGGTGCTTTAGTGGCCATGTTTGGACAAGCGGCTGCTCGGCCACCTAACGGCGAAACTTTCTTCGGTTCTCCTGCGCGCCGCGTCTGCGACGGCCGTCTTCTGATCGATTTTATAGGTACATATATATACTCTATTTGTTGTAGATTTTTCTTATCAAAGGTGACGGTGCTCTAGAAATTCAATTTATCATTGTGAGTTAAGATTACTTCAGAAAATTTAGTTTCATTGTGAGTTAAGATTACTTCAGAAAATTTAATGTTTTGTTGTAGCATCTTTCATGGCACTATGCATGACTTTTGAATAATCTAATGGGGAAACTATAAAAATATTTTTTTTTGACCAAAATTTTTTAAATTTATGAGTAAACTGCCATTTTGGTCCCTGTGGTTTGGCCAGTTTTGCCACTTTAGTCCAAATCTCAAACTTATTACATCTGGGTCCCTGTGGTTTGCATTTTGTTGCCATTTTAGTCCAAAATTCAAAAACCCTATTTTTTTACTGTTGCAACCTCCTATTTTGTCCTGTAGTGCAGGGGCATTTTGGTCCATGTTAATTTATTATAACATTTCAGTAATTAATAACATCTATCTTCAAGAACATCATCAAACTTCATCATCAAAACCCAGAAAATCAAGAACATCATCTTCAAGAAAATCAAGAACCCAGAACAAAACCCGAAACCATCACAAAAACAAAATCGATTTGTAAAAAGAAACGAGGCTCAGATCTGTATCATCAAGAACATCATCAAACATCATCATCAAAACCCAGAAAATCCAGAAAATCAAGAACATCATCTTCAAGAAAATCAAAAACCGATTTGTAAAAAGAAACGAGTCTCCAACAACAAATCAAAACCGCCATGGCTGCAAACAGAGGTTGCAAGCGCACTTGCCCTCCTCCGATTTTGCCACGCCAAGCTGTGGAAAATCTCAAATGTTGACCCAATTTTGACTCGGATTAGGTGAAATCATCACAGCCTCGTGGTGAATAAAAGGACTGGGTTCAAGTTTTGATCATCCTGTTTGTTACAAAATCACCCTCAACCACCTAAAACATTAACAAAATCACATATCATCATCCATCATCTCGATCCAGATCTGCAGTGCCAGCACCGTCACTCCACCCGCCACCGCCCCACCACCTGCCCTCTCGCTAAAACCATCCAAAAAAGACGCACAGCCGCCGGAGCTTCTGCTTCATTCTTTCACCGCCACCACCATAACCACCGCCACCACCAATCTCTCTGATCTCTAACCCCCACAAACAATCTGATCAAAATATTTCTGATTTCGATTCAGATCTGAAACTCAAAGCTTTTCTCTCCAATACACACAAAGAAACATGAGAGAGAGAGAGGAACGCAGAGATGACGATGACGATGACGATGGTGGATCTGAGTTTTGGTAGGGACGACGCCGGAGTGGTGCTCAGGTGGGACGATGATGATGATTTATTTGGGGATTATGTTGATCGATTTAGGTCTCAACTTAACTGATCGATTTCGAGAGAGAAGAGAGAGAGTCTGTTAGGGTTTTATGATGATGATGATGATTTATTTGGGGATGAAGTTAATTAAGAAAATGTAAAATGAAAAGCAAAATGACCAAAATGCCCTGAACTAAAACACAAAATAGGAGGTTGCAATAGTCAAATAAATGGGGTTTTTGAGTTTTGGACTAAAATGGCAACAAAATGCAAACCACAGGGACCCAGATGTAATAAGTTTGATATTTGGACTAAAGTGGCAAAACTGGCCAAACCACAGGGACCAAAATGGCAGTTTACTCTAAATTTATATATTGAAATTTAGTCTTTATCAACGTAATTAGCTCTCAGCTAAGGGGTGGATCTATGTTTCTTGGTGAGTGGGCGAGCACGCAGGGGCACTTATTAGGAAAAAAAATTAGTGTATTTTTAAAGAAAAAACCGATACTACCACTTGAAAATATAGTTAAATCCTTCATTTGCACACCCAGGGAATAATTCATGGGTCCGTCACTGGCTCTCAGTTCCTTCAATCGTAAAACCACCCCCATCAGATTCGCATGCTAATTTGACATGTTGAATTTAGTCTACACTTTTGGCTGAGATGGCTAGGAAAGCACGCCGACTAACTCTCACTTTTGACCGAAAGCGTATTCTAAGCTTGCGATGCTGGCTAAAGCTTAGCGCATGCATTTGGAGACAACTAAAAAATTAAGAAATTAATTACATGGTAAGTACATATGGTTTACCTATTTTGCCATTTTTATACTTATTTTTTTTGGAAATTACATCAATGGTACCAACTTTATAAATTGTTTCACTTTCACCACAAGTACATGTGGTTGTAGAATTACTTATATGGTTAGTACATATGATGTACTAATGATGGAATCATTTTTAAAATGTTGGTGCCAATAATGTAATTTAAAAAAAAAAATAGATATGGAAATGGTAAAATAGGTAAACCACAGGTACTCATGTAATTAATTTAAAAATCAATTTCAACTAGCAATAGCACCTGCGCGCGTTGCCAACGCGCGCACACCACAAATATAGAATGGATTAGTCTAAATATTATGTTATGCGTTAACCATATGTAAATGCACGTTTCGACGTATCTAATTGTATTCAGTGTGACCTATATAAGCATTGCGATTGGATCAAAACGTAAAGTAAATCGAGTTTATATCGTACGATCATAACGTATTATATGTGACCCGGCTCATATATGGCAAAAATTAGCGGGTATAAAGGAAAAACCGACACATGTAATCAAAATGGATTAATTAGACCTTTTGAAAAAAAAGGGAAAAGTAAAATATGATTCCACTCGGTTCGAAACAAAATTTACGAAACATACATAAAAAATCACGAAAACGAATTGTATTTGACTTGAGTCGTTTTCCAAAATAGTATATGTTGAAACGTAGACAACTCGAATTTATAGCAAAACGCACATAAAAATATGCACGTAAATATTTGATCTGACTCGTTTCTAGAAAACATTTACATCAAAAATAGAGCAATCGAAACACGTACATAAGAATATGCATGTAACCATGTCAAGTAGTACCAATCTCACATCACTGCTAGCGACCACCAACAACGGAAAAACTCGTAAAACTAAAATAAATAAAAAAGAAAAAAATAATACTGGTCGAAAAGCAGACATAAGATCGTTGAACCACGCACGCCTGTTGCTGTGTGTTAATGCGAAGAAATTAGAATGAAACACAAAATGTAGAAAAGAATAAATAAATCGATCTAGGACACGCGTGTTGCGGTGAATCCGTCAAATGGGGGGGGGGGGAATAGACGTGTTGCGATGCGCCTGTCAAACAGAAAAAAATTGACGGAAATACGTTGAACCTCACACGCATGTTATGGTGTGTTAACTTGCACAATTTAGAACGAAATGTATAACGAAAAACTTGCGAAAGGTGAAAACTGTAGGGGACCAAAGTAGAAAATAAAAAAAAGTATTGGGGTTAAATTGTAAAAGATGAAAATCTTTAGGTTAAAAGTTAAAAAAAACAAAAGGGTTAAAATGCAAAAGGTAAAACCTTTGAGTTAAAAGTGAAAAATCAAAATTTATTTTTGAAAAACTCCCCATGCATGAGTTACAACACCATTAAGCAACAAATTGTTGCTAATTTATAATATGGAAATTGTTGATAACTAGCGGATGCGCCGCCCGCGTTGTGGGCCGATGGCCGAATAATGAGCTGGTGTTAGGCAGCTAACAATTAAATCGAGTCAACCAATTAAAACAAAACACTTTTATAGTTTTGATAAAAAAAAAAAACTAAAACAATGGCAATATTGTAATTTTTAACTGAGGGGAAGTTGTATTTTTTGACTGTAGTAAAATTGTAATTTGCCAAAAGCTAAAGTGATCGTAGTACTGTAAATTTGAACCAGAGGCAAAATTGTAAATTTTCACAGGGGCAAATTCGTAATTTTGAACTTGGGGTAACAGCGTAAAATTAATTTGAACTAAGGGCACAATCGTAATTTTAAGCTGGAGGCAAAACCACAATTTTATTTTGAACCGAGGGCGAAATCGTAATTTTGAGTTGGGGGCAAAAGCATAATTTTATTTTGAACCGGGGAAAAAAACGTAATTTTGAACCGAGAGCGAAATCATAATTTTTTAAACGGGGAAAAATCACATTTTTGAACAGAGGGAAAATCGTAATTTTTAGCTGGGGGCAAAAACAGGGGGGGGGGGGAGAAGGTAATTCAGAGCTGGGGGCAAAACCACAATTTTATTTTGAATCAAGGGAAAAATCGTAATTTTGAGCTAGGGACAAAAGCGTAATTTTATTTTTAGCTGGGGCAAAAACATAATTTTAAAATGGATATAAAATAATAAACTGGTTGGTCTAATGGGGGAGGGACAGGCAAAATCATAATTTTGAATTGAGGGCAAAATGGTAATTTTGAGATGGGGACAAAAGCGTAATTTTATTTTGAGCTGGAGGTAAAACGGTAATTTTAAATAGGAGCAAAAACGTAATTTTAAAGTTGATATAAAATAATAAACTGGTTGGTCCAATAGGGGAGTGCCAGGCAGCTGCTTGGCACTATTCCCCCATTTGGTAAATGGCTGTCTTGGCACTATTCCCCCTTTGGTAAATGTATGTATAGTAAATGGAAGAACCGTATGGATGGGGATATTTTTGTAAAAAGCATCATTGCATGACATTGACTTCCATTATCTCAATGGGAACTTTTTCTAGAATCCATACTCAAAATTAATCAATAAGACAAGAGGATTAAATAGTATTCATCTTGGCAAAGAACCGCTAGCCGTTGACTTCATTGACGAAGTTTGAGATTTCTGATCGGGGATCGAAAATGTATATACCAAAATTTTCTATAAAACCGGGGGGTCAAAAACGTATATACCAAAATATTTCTATAGGAAAACTGCATACTCTCCACTAACGAGCGAAAAGTTCGGGGGAGCGGCCACCCCTCTCGCCCCTACAAAGCTACGGCATTGGTTGACTTAGAAAAAAACAAGAAGTTTGATTGGGGTGAAAAACAAAAAACGGTGTTCCAACTCTTCAAAGACAAACTATGTGACGCGCCGATCTTATCACTTCCCGACGGTGCCAATGACTTCGTGCTATATTGTGATGCGTCTCATCAAGGACTAGGTTGCATACTAATGCAATGAGACAAAGTCATCGCTTATGCGTCCGGCCAATTGAAGGTTCATGAAAAGAACTATACTACCCACGACCTCAAGTTTGGCGCGATGGTATTCGCCTTAGAGATTTGGCGACATTATCTCTATGGTACCCAATGTACGATCTTCACCGATCACAAAAGCTTTCAACATATATTTAATCAAAAAGAATTAAATATGAGATAACGAGAATGGGTTGAGTTGTTGAATGACTACGATTGTGAAACAAATACCACTCGGGCAAGGCAAACTTGGCCGCGGATGCCTTGAGCCGTAAAGAATGAGTTAAAACATTAAGGGTTCGAGCATTGGGAATGACGTTTCAAACCAACCTCACTACTCAGATTCACGATGCGCTACAAGAAGCACTCAAAGCGAAACACATTCAAGCGGAATCACTTCGAGGTATGGAAAAACAATTGATGCCAAAGGAAGATGGAACACTATACTTTATCGGTCGAATTTGGGTTCCACTTTTTGGCGACCTACGAATGTGGTTTTAGATTCAAACCATGAAATAACAATTTTTTCAGCAAGTAAACAGCAAAATTCAGCATTGTATAGTAAATACAAGGTCCATAAATGATGTTAAACATCATAAACAACATCAAAGGTGTTGAAAATACCATAACGATACATAAACACCTTTTACCATACAAGTTACAAGTTACATAAGTTAACTTTTAATGATCCGTTATCGAAACTAGCACCCGAACACTAACTAGACATAATTTATAAACTAGTTAACATTGTTTGGACAAAATAAAGCTAGTTTAAGTCATTATACATGAAGAACCATAAAAAATTAATACCGAATACCTAACTTAAAAATTATAACATTTTAACACATAACACTTGAACTTTTCACCAAAGCAAAGCAAGACCCCCCCCCCACACACACACATTCCCAAACGTCCACACCCACTTGTGGGGCCCCCATGGACTAGTCTTGGTCAACAAATGTCAAAGGTGCTCTTTTAATTTAACCATGTGCCTAATGAGGAGTTGGGATGTGATTAAAGGTGTTATAAGGACCATATGACAACTAAACCTTATTGTCTTCATCCTAATCTCTCGCACACTAAAAAACACATACAAACTCTCTCATCTCTTCCCCATTTTCGGCCTTAATCATCCAAGATTATCTTCCATTTTCAAGTTGATACAAGCAAGATCAAGTGTACTTCCATGGTGTGCAAGATGAACTAAGGTGCCTCCAAGTTGAAGAAGGTTTTTACACACACTTTGGAGCTTTTATCCTCCACATCTCCTTCATCTTCTTCTCCATTCTTCATCGTGTTCTTCCCTAGCCTTTGTGCTAGTAGTAAGTCATCTTACACCTTTTTAAGCTTCATGTCATATGTTACATATAAATGTACAAGTATTCATGTTGAAGCTCATCTAAAAATATACATGGTAAAACATAACTAAAACACTAAAAATATAACTTATATACTTGTTGTCGAAGTTGATTTTTGTGTTAGATCTAGTGTTGTTGTTGTATGGACAAAAGGGATCTTGTTAATATTATGTTAAAAGTATATATATAACATAAATATGTTAGATCTAGCAAGATCCACCAACAAGGATGTTATGAACTTGAAAGTGTTGTTAAAATGATTTTTAGAAAGTTGAACATGTAAAAGTATATAAAGATCTTGTTAATAGGTTTTAATCTTGAAAAAGTATGAAATAAAGTTTAACAAAAAATTGGTAAAATTGGTGATGAACGTAAGAAAAGTTGTAAATTTAAAAGATTAAAGTTGTTACAAGTTCATACATGTATTGTTGGGATTTTTCTTAAATAAAGTCTTGCTAAGTTTTGGGATGATCTTGCTGAGTTGGAAATTTTTTTATGCATGTTATAAAATTGAGAAAAGTCCATAGATTAGGGGAAATTATGGCAAAATTTTTATAAAATTATAAGTGTTTTTAAACAAGTATTTTACAAGTTGAAATGTTTAAAAACACTAAACATAAGCTTACAAAGTTTGGGATGGAAAGTGTAAGTCTTGGAAACTATATATATATATATATATATATATAGAGAGAGAGAGAGAAAGTATAATGTACTTCAGGGCTTAACCTACATTAACATACATGACAAAAAATATAACGTGCGTTATTATCATAGAACGTGCGTGATTATAGTCCCATGCGTGATTATGTGTTCCCATGCGTGATTATGTGGTCCCATGCGTGATTATGTGGTCCCATGCGTGATTATACCCCTGATCCAACGGTTACCATTGTCTCCTACGTGATGTATGATAAGGCTTTTTATATGTTAACCTTACTCTATATATATATATATATATATATATAAACGGGATCAGGAGAAAACGCTCAAAAGTGTGAGAACGGTGAGAACGCATCCTGGCCCAACACGTGTCACGCGGCATAGAGAAGGGCGGAAGGGTTTTTTTGTCCTTTTATCTTCTCCTTTTCTGGTTCCGCTTTTCATAATATTGTTTTATTTTTGGGGTTTAAGATTTTTGGCGTTAACCAAATTCAATAATTAATGGCGTTAATGGTTTTATTGTATTAACATCTTGGCGTTTATGGCGTTTTTCAAATCGTATGCCATTGGAACCCTAGGGGGTCAGGAAATCTATCTGAATGGCGTTTTTTCAAGGCGTTTTAAACAAGATGGCCCATTGTTCTATTATTTTTTATATACATTTTGGCGTTTGTGGTATCTTGGCGTTTTGCTATTGTAAAATTATATTTCAAAAATAGAAGCGAAGAAAATAAATTAAAAATCCTAATCGGATCTCTCTTCACAATCTTCACTGTCATCAGTTTCTCTCTTCTTTAATAGTACAAGAACTGTCACCAAATATATGACGTTTTATGTAAAACTTAACAAACCCATCGGTTTGATTATTTTGCCAGCTTGTCTGTTGAAGTGGTTTTTTGTGGATGTTTTGGGAGATAGATCTATGACGTGTGAGTGGGTTTTTCGCTTTTTCTTCATCTTGATCTTCATCTTTATAATCATCCCACTCTTCAGTGTCATTGATCTCTTCTCCTCATCCAAGCCTTATTCAAGAACAAAGAACACAAAATGACATTCGATTGTCATCAGTATCTTTTTCTTGAAGATTTGTCATCTCATGCAGCAAAATCTTTCTGAGTTACTCCCCTCAGCTAACAATCCATTCAGTGAAACTTCACGAATAACACTACTGAATATCCAAGAAAGCATATTAGCCATCTTTGATTTTTTTTTTTAATTTTTTGGCGTTTTACAGTGAGTGGTATTTAGTAGTATTTGGCGTTTGTTTTTTTGGTTTGATTAAATGGAAGTTGCTGAGAGTTATTATTTTATAGGATTTCTTTTGGCGGCGTAGGTTAGGCGGTGCATTATTATAATAAACTATTCTTCATTTCAGTTACTGTTTTTAATTATTGTTTCTGAAGTCTGTAACACGTCCCGTCTTTCAAGTTTGGCGTTTTAGATTCTAATATAATAAATTTTCCGTCTCTTCATTTTTACTGTTTTGTAGTTACTGTTTCTAGTTACATTTTCAAGTTTGGTTTTTATTTTTTTTTTATTTTTTGGGTTTTTTATAATACTTTTCCAAAGTAATTTTATTATAGTTTGGGAGTTTTTGGGGCGTTTTACGGCATGATAGCGTTTTAACAAGCATTTGGCTATCTGGTGTTCTTATTATATATGGCGTTTTTATTATATAACAATCAACCGAAAAAGAAAATTAAAAAAAAGAATATATAAACAATTGATCTTACAAATCTTCATTGTCACCAGTCTCCTTCTTCTTTTTTGAATCATCTTAACTGGCTGTTTCGACTTTCGTATGATTCATTTTGTTTTTTTTTGTTTTTCAAGTAGTTTTTTTGTCGCCGTTGGAAGCACAAAGTCTGACATCAACATCTTTTTCTTGAAAATTTGTCCATCTCATGCAGCAAAATGTTATTGAGTTTACACCCTTCAGCCAACAATCTTGAATTTTCCAATGAACGATGTTTGATTTTTTTTATTTTGGCGTTTTACCGATAAAAAGAACGCCACTAAATAAAAGCAGCTTAAACCTCAAAATTTGATCACGCTAAAATCAATGTTTTGTTGTATGAGATGGACAACATTGTTAATCCTCGGTTAAGAAAGATAACTGATAATGTTGTCCACCCCATACAGCTAAACTTTATTGACAACAAACCTCAATAATGTTTTTGTATGTTTTGGCGTTATAAATTGGATGGAAGTTGAGGATAAAGTCAATAAGATTTTTTCTCAATGAAATGGGCAGTATCCTCACTTAAGGATTTTTGTCCATTACATTGAGTGAAACCTTAAAGACAACCAAACTGAATTTCAAATAAACGTTTTGGGTTAGAAGATATTTGATGTTTGGGTTTTTTGGCGTTTCTAAGACGAATGGTATATATTAAATATGGCGTTTGGGGTTTTGTGTGTGTTTTTAATTGAAGGTCTGAGATGTAGTATATATAGGATTTTTTGGCGGTTTTTTAGGTGGGATTTTATTATAATTAAGTTTGACGTTTTATATCTAATGGCGTTTTAAAGTTAGAATGGTGTGTGATTTCTTTTTGGCGTTTTATTTCATGAGATGGCGTTTTGTGTGGAGAAGTCAAAAGACTTTTTTACAATGAAGCGCGTCTACGTAATAAAATTGATGTTATTTACGAACGCCACCGCACCAATCTAGTCCATATATTGTTTTGATCGGACGATTCATAAGCGTTCTCACCGTTCTCACACTTTCCACCGTTTTCTCTAGATCCTGACCCTATATATATATATATTAGGAAAAATATTTATATTTAGTCACCACACAAATATGTGTTTATGTGTATACTTATGTATATTATATATTTAGTGTAAATATGGGAAGGTATATTTAACTAAAAACCCACAAAACATATGTACAATAAGAAAATACACATGGAAGAACTATCAAGTATACATATACTTACACAAACATGGTTACATGGATAAAACGGAAAAAATGGACATATATCAGACAAAACGGATAAAATGGACACACACACATATATATATATATTGAAGTAAGAATATATATACTAAGCCGACTAGGTAAAGTATGCTAAAATTCGACAAGAAATATATATGGTTTACCAACAAGAAACATATATGTTATAACGACAAGAAATATATATTTTACCAACATAGAACATAAGCATTTTATCGATAAGAAATATAAATTTAACCGACACAAAACATAAGAATTTTATCGACAAGAAATCTATTTATACAAACTTATCGACAAGTTCTAAAAATATATTATTTTTAGGGACTTCAACAAATATATTTCACCTATCACAAATCCGGAAAGTTATATACAAACAACTAAGTGCAAGAATACAAGTATATAAATATACTTATATGTAGGAATATGTACACCAAAACACTCAGTAAAATACAAAGATTACAAGTAATGTACATGTATAAACATATACGTATAAATACGACGCAAATACATACATCAAGAGTATACAAGTGAAGTATACATACATGGTATACGTATACGTATAAATACACAAGTACACTAGACGAGATGTACACATACAAAAGAATGTCATACATGTAAACATACACAAGTTCGATGTTAAAAATATTTATTTTTAAAAAATATATCTATTTGAGATATATATTATACATATATATATTGAGAACAAATATATACATGAAGGAACAAATATATGTACAAGAGAACAAATGTCACAACCCACGAATATATATATTAGAAGAATATATTTAACACATAACGAAGAAACACTTGTGCGAGGCACGAAGATGCATAAGGGCTAGGCCCACTCACACTCGTGCAAGGCACGAATACGCATAAGGGCTAGGTCAGTTTACACTCGTGTGTGGCACGAAAACATATGAAAGGCTAGGCCCGTTCATACACAACAAGAATACATACATACATCCATATATATATATATATATATATAAACGACGAACTATGAACAAAGTACCAACGTATTAAAACAAACAAGGGTTTCCAAACAAACAAACTGTAACACTCGTCTCATTTATATAAGAATTTAATATAAAATGAACATTTTTGAACCAAAAACTTCGATTAACATTTCATACCAAACGGAAGTTTTCATAAAGTTAACATTCTAGATTACTACTACTAGTTTTTAACATTCCCAAAACAAATATTTAAGTGTCTACAATATAAACATTGTCTTTAACAAAGTTAACAAATCGCGAAAGCTTCAAAAGACCGTGTTCGGTTCTTGAAAAGATACTTGATCGCCATCCGGAATACCCCATCATCACCTAGAGTCAAAACCAATCAAAAAGTTAGTTTTGACATTGTTAAAATATGTATAAACAAGTGCTAGCATCAAACCATCAAAATAAAATAAAAATTTCAGAATTTAGTCTGTCGCGTGTCGCGCTAGACGCCGTTAATCCTGTCGCGGGGGATACGGTTTCCCAGCAAGTGCAGGTTTTTGACCTGCATTTCCTGCCCAGCTCCGAATTTTACCATTCTAACTTCAAATGGTCATAACTTTTGATCCGAAGGCCCGTTTTAGGTGATTCTTTTTCCTATACGTCTGTAATTTAATTACCGACGTGCCTATTACATTTATTATACCACAATTTCAAGTTACGGACCGAATGTCTAAAATTACTATTTTAGCTTAATCACCCACATAGTTAATACCAATTCAACTATCAATACTATAATAACGTCATGGCGCATTTACCCAACATCCGGGGCTTACGATCATCGGCATTTCTTTACCAAATCTATGGTTTCATGAACATATGATCCATTATTGCCAAAAACTAACAAAAATCAAATCTTTACTACTTAACACACACTTATTTGACCCGTTTGGCTCATTTATGGAATCATCCATTTCTAATGACTACCAAACGTTTTCTAAGCTATTTTATTTCGTTCAATCAAGTAATGATCACCATCATTTCGACTAATACAATTCCTTATACTAAAACACAATTTCAATTGTCTAAAATATCAAATTTACATGATGTAACGGAACATGTTACATACCTTCAAAGCACACCCTTCAAACGTGCGTCACCACCAGCTTGTCCGCTCGACGCTCCGGTTTTCTTTCCTATAGAGTTCAATCACGACACATTTAGAACTCTTTCAATTTCATATATCGAATAATTCGCCAATTAATACAAATATGCGGTTTTGTTCAAATTTCAACATTTAGCCTTCACTTAGGCATTTCTACAAACACTTTAAGGGCAGAATTTTACATGATTCCTTATCAAGTTCATAACTTGTTATATGGATAAAATTAACATCAATCGGACTATCTCATATAAATGCTAATATCCATAAATCTGAAATCACTTCATAATTATCAGATTTCACTAGAACAACAACTAGAATCCTAGTGTTTATCAAGTTCCACAAAAACCCACTAGTCACCTTCAATGGAGTTCATGGAATTTACTTGAATTAAGCATGATTTCAACATATACTTGCCTAGGGTTTACTCCTAGACACTATATTGTTCCTATTCCATCCATATAACAAACATGCAACCATCAATTTCGAATTCTCTAAGTTCACTCAGAAATTCAACTAGAGATTTCCAATAAAATTCACATACCTTATGACTCATTTTTCAGTGGAGATCACTATTTCGTGCTCGAATTTTGATTTGGAATTGATTTTGACCTTCAATTTGAGAGATTAAACATGAACTAGGGTTGTGGGGGTTTCTCCTGGTCGCCCTGTGCTTCAATCGATCCAGACACACACACATTTTGGATTTTTAATTTTTGTTTATATATTTCATGTTTCAATTTTAACAACTTTGGCCCCTCTAAAATTGTTTAGTTCATGTTTTATGTGTTTTAACCCACTTATAAGTCACTACTAGACTGTTATCTAACTAGGTTATTTTTAATCCTAGTTAGTTCACTTATTTATTTACCGACCCTTTATTCAAAATAAAGGATTTACATTTTCGGGGTGTTACAAGTCCACCCCCCTTAAAAAGGGTTTCGTCCTCGAAACCGAAAAATACGTACCGAATAATGTCGGGTAGAGACGCCACATCTCTTCTTCGGACTCCCATGTGGCGTATGAATATTTCTTGTGTTCCCATTTGACCTTTACTTGATCAATTTCTTTGTTCCACAAACTCTTCACCTTGCGATCTAAAATCGCTATCGGCTTCACTGCGTAGTTAAGACTATTATCCACCTCGATGTCGTCGTAGTGGATATAAGCGGTTTCGTCAGCTAGACATTTTCGGAGATGTGATACGTGGAACGTGCTATGTATTCCACTAAATTCCTTGGGTAATTCGAGACGGTATGCTACTCTATCAACTCGTTCCAGGATTCTAAATGGCCCAATAAACATTGGGCTTAATTTTCCCCCTTTTCTGAACTGGATTATTCCCTTCCACGGTGATACCTTCAGCATCACCTTATCACCTACTTGAAACTCAATCGGTCTCCTTCGT
Source organism: Helianthus tuberosus (assembly GCA_030545235.1). Classification (NCBI taxonomy): domain Eukaryota; kingdom Viridiplantae; phylum Streptophyta; class Magnoliopsida; order Asterales; family Asteraceae; genus Helianthus; species Helianthus tuberosus. Next base: position 38,573,989 of record CM060366.1, on the reverse strand, counting down.
TTATCTGCATACGACTTTTGTCGATCCTGAGCCGCCTTCAATTGAGCTCGGACCAAGTCAATTTTCTCATTCGTGATTCGGACTACATCCTTATGTGCAAGTTCTCGTGGATCAACCTCATCCCAATACACCGGGGTTCGGCATTTTCTACCATAGAGCATCTCATACGGAGCCATACCGATGCTTGTGTGGTAACTGTTATTATATGAAAATTCAACCAACGGTAGGTAGACATCCCAACTACCCTCGAAGTCGATAAGGCATGCCCGTAACATGTCTTCCAACGTCTGTATTGTTCTTTCACTTTGTCCATCTGTTTGTGGATGGTACGCAGTGCTAATGAACAATTTAGTTCCCATTCGCTCTTGGAATTCTCGCCAAAAGTTCGAAGTAAACCGAGTATCTCTGTCAGACACAATAGATATCGGTACCCCGTGGCGTGCCACTATTTCATTGGTATACACTTCTGACATCTTTTCGGATGTATAAGTCTCACGAATCGGAATGAAGTGAGCACTTTTCGTTAATCTATCCACAACTACCCATACAACATCGTATCCGTGGTTGGTTTTGGGCAATTTGGTCAACAAATCCATTGTGATTTGCTCCCATTTCCACACTGGGATGTCCAACGGTTGCAGTTTACCATACGGCTTTTGGTGCTCCGCTTTGACTTGTAAACAGGTCAAACACTTCTCTACATACTTTACGACGTCTCTTTTCATTCCGGGCCACCAATAATTTTGCTTTAGATCATTATACATCTTGGTTGCCATTGGATGGATAGAATAACGGGATTTATGGGCTTCGTCAAGTAGAAGCGTTTTGACTCCACATGAATTTGGGGCCCATATTCTTTTGAACCGAGTCTTTAACCCGTTGTTACCATCCACCAAGTCTTTCAATTGACCGACTATCCTTTCCTTTTTCAAGTTTTCCTCTTTCACTGCCTCGGCTTGTGCTTCTCGGATTCGTTCAAGTAAACCCGAGGTTACAACAAGCTGTATCGACCGCACTCGTATTGGAACATAGTCCGTTTTCCTGCTTAAGGCATCCGCCACCACATTGGCCCTTCCGGGGTGGTAATGTATCTAGCAGTCATAGTCTTTTACCGTTTCCAACCATCGCCTTTGCCGCATGTTTAACTCCTTCTGATCGAAGAAGTATTTCAAACTCTTATGGTCTTTAAATATGGTGCACTTTACTCCGTATAAATAGTGCCTTCATATTTTCAATGCAAACACCACCGCCGCCAATTCAAGATCGTGCGTGGGATATTTCTTTTCGTGTACCTTTAATTGCCTTGAGGCATAAGCTATCACTTTGCCTCATTGCATCAAAACACATCCAAATCCTGAGTGTGACGCGTCCGAGTAGACTACCAAATCTTTGACTCCATCCGGCAACGTTAATACCGGAGCACGTGTTAGCTTCTCTTTTAGCGTTTGGAACACCCTTTCTTGTTCATCGCCCCATATGAATCTTTCCTCTTTTCGAGTTAATTTGGTTAACAGGGAAGCAATCTTGGAGAAATCTTGAATGAATCTCCTGTAGTATCCCGCAAGCCCTAAGAAACTTCTAATTTCCGAAGGATTCTTCGGAGGGCTCCATTTCGACACGGCCTCTATCTTTGACGGATCTACCAATATTCCGTCGGCACTTATGATGTGGCCGAGGAATTGCACCTCTCGTAACTAAAAGGCGAACTTTGAAAATTTCGCATACAACCTTTCTCGTCTGAGTGTCTCTAACACTTCCTATAAATGATGCGCATGCTCCGCCTCACTTTTCGAGTACACCAGAATTTCATCGATAAACACGATTACCGACTTGTCCAACATTGGCTTGCAAACCCGGTTCATGAGGTCCATGAAAGCCGCGGGTGCATTCTTCAGCCCGAATGACATCACGAGGAACTCATAATGTCCATATCGCGTGTGGAAAGCCGTCTTCGGTACATCCTCTTCCTTGACCTTTAATTAGTGATACCCCGATCTAAGGTCGATTTTTGAAAACCAATTCGCGCCTTGTAATTGGTTGAAAAAATGTCTATTCTCGGAAGCGGGTTTCGATTCTTTACCGTGAGTTTGTTTAACTCCCGATAATAGATACACATTCGCATGCTTCCGTCTTTCTTTTTCATGAATAGTATCGGTGCGCCCCAAGGAGACACACTCGGCCTTATAAATCCTTTATCGAGCAAGTCTTGAATCTGCGACATTAATTCTTGTAATTCTGATGGCGCGAGTCGGTACGGCACTTTAGCTACGGGTTTCGCGCCCGAAACCAATTCGATTCCGAACTCTACTTCCCGTTCGGGCGGTATTCCTGGTAAATCTTCCAGAAACACATCTTCGAAGTCACTTACCACCGGTACGTCTCCAATCTTCGGTGATTCTTTCTCGGGCTCATTCGCGTATATCATAAATGCTCTACATCCATGCTTCATGAGCTTATGAGCTTTCAACATCGAACATATTATAGGATTACCTCCTTTCTCGCCATAGATTGTAACGTGTTTTCCGCTCGGAGATGTTAGTTTTATCTCTTTACAGAAACACACGACTTTCGCGTGGTGTCGGGAAAACCAATCCATCCCAACAACCACTTGAAATTCTCCCATCGACATCGGGATTAGATCTATCGAGTATTCTTCATCATCGATACTCAATTTAGAGCCTTGACAGACATCACACACTACGAAACTCTTGTTATCCCCTATTTCAACTTCTAAGGGCACATATAATTTTGTCAATACAAATGAAGGATGTCGAATAAATCCATGTGAAATAAAGGATTTATTCGCACCCGTATCAAATAATACACGTGCAGGGATCGAGTTTATTGCGAATATACCTGAGACCACATCGGGTTCTGACACTTTTGCTTCAGCTGCAGTTAATTGGAAAGATCTAGCCTTCGTCTTTTGGGTCTCCACTTGAACGTCTTTCTCTTTCTTTTTCCTGACTAGTTCCGGGCATTCAGACTTTTTGTGACCGGGCTGATAGCACTTGTAACAAACTGAGACTTTACCCGGACATGGTTATGCCGTGTGCCCCGTTTTCCCGCATATGGGACACAGTTTATCTTTGAAACGACACTCGCCCTTGTGCCCTTTTGTTACCTGAAACGCGTTTTAAAAACATTTGTCAGTGGGAAATACTGGTGAGTGAATCCCAGTTTAATCAAGTTTAAATAAAAAGTCACAGTGTACAGTATTGAGGGCGATCCCGCAATTATATTTGTTTACAAGACATCACAATTACATCTATGGTACTGTCGAACCCGACTTGTGGACCTGTTACTCCTTGACCAGGTGGTAACAAATTTTGCATACAAAACCCCAACATACTCATCATAATTGTATGCTTACAAATACTCAATAACTGTTCTTCGCATGGAAAAGTATTTAAGGTTTTGTAAAAAACATTTAACAAAGATTTACAAAAAGTGGATCAAATCACATTGCTGTCTTAGAATTTTCCGTAAGGGTTTCCCGGTGATAATCTATAATTTACACAAATGTACACGCGTTAGTATTAATAACCCATTTTAACATTAGTAATACCCTCCCCGAGACGGCATTCCAATGACTACGTCGGGCAGAACCACGACAGTCATTACGGAACCCTAGATCAATCGGGCAGCGTATCTAATACGTATCCAGGGGTTATAATACTTACAACAGATCAGAACTTCGCTAATTAGGGGGTATAATGCCTGCTTATAAAGCCTAATATTCAGATTTTGAGATTGAGAAATGAATTGTGAGCGAATTCTGGTTGAACCCGATGGCCTTCTTATATAGTTGCTGAAACAGACTCTCACGCGGCCCGCGTAAGAGTAGCCTTAGGGCTACGCGGCCAGCGTCAAACCATGGTCAAAGCGTAGCTCGTCCGGATCACCACTAGACTTGACACGATGATGACAAGTGTCATTACCGGGCTACGCCACATTTTGGGACTCTCGCGGCCCGCGTGAACTAATGGGGGATCTTACGCGGCCTGCCTAAGCTTAACAAAATCAACGAAATCAGTTCTAGACCTCTATACCGCCCGTGTAAAGGTTGGGGTGGGGTCTTACTCGGCCTGTCTCAACCCAGAATTTCAATTTTAATTTATTTTTAATGCTATTTGATATATTTGAGGCCCGTATTCGCGTATGGGGTGTATTTTGGAACATTTTGGGACATTTTAAAATATATTAGGGTGTCAGAAAAAATAAAATAATCGAAGGTGTCGTTTTATTGAGGATTATTACATCCTCCCCACCTTGTTTTAGAGCTCGTCCTCGAGATCTACTGGAACAAGTGTGGATATTTCCTTTGCATTTCAGATTCAAGCTCCCATGTGTACTCAGGTCCTCTTTTGGAGTCCCACTTCACTTTGACCAGAACTAATCTATTATGCTTGAGATTCTTGACTTTCCCGTCTTCAATCTGTAAAGGCCTCTCTACAAACTTGAGTTGTTCATTTACCTCTATATCCTTAAGAGGTACTATTAGCGATTCATCAGCTAAACACTTCTTGAGATTAGATACATGAAACACATCATGTATTCCTGCCATTTCCTCTGGCAGTTGTAGCTGATAGGCTACAGGTCCTATTCTTCTAATAATCTCAAAAGGTCCAATATACCTGGGACTTAGCTTTCCTCGTTTGATGAATCTTACCACTCCTTTCCAAGGAGAGACTTTTAACAAGACTTTATCTTCTACTTGAAATTCCAATGGTTTGCGTCGGTTATCGGCATAGCTCTTCTGTCTATCACATGCTGCTTTTAGTCATTCCTTGACTTGAATGATCTTGTCAGTTGTTTCTTGCACTATCTCAGGTCCAGATAGTTGCTTCTCCCCAATTTCTGCCCAACAGACTGGGGTTCGGCACTTTCGTCCATAAAGTGCTTCGAATGGTGCAGCATTGATACTTGTGTGATAACTATTATTATAAGAAAATTATATTAAAGGTAAGTGATCGTCCCAATTTCCTCCGAAATCAATTACACAAGCTCTAAGCATGTCTTCCATTGTCTAAATTGTCCTTTCGCTTTGTCCGTCCATTTGAGGATGATAAGCTGTGCTTAGATTTAACTTAGTTCCCATGGCCTTTTGGAAACTTGACCAAAAATGAGAGGTAAATCGACTATCCCTATCAGAAACAATTGATAAAGGAATTCCATGTAATGAAACAATTTCATTTACATACAATTTAGCTAGTTGTTCCATACTGAAAGTTTCCTTCATTGGTAGGAAATGAGCTGACTTGGTTAGCATATCTACAATCACCCAGATTGTATCATTACCTTTCTTTGTTTTGGGTAATTTGGTAACAAAATCCATTGTTATTAATTCCCATTTCCACATTGGCATTTCTAATTGCTGTAACAAACCTGAGGGTTTTTGGTGTTCAGCTTTAACTTGTGAACAAGTTAAACATTTAGAAACATAGGCTGCTATGTCTTTCTTCATTCCTATCCACCAGAAATTTTTCCTTAAATCCTAGTACATTTTATCATTCCCTGGATGCATCGTATACTTAGACTTATGGGCTTCTTCTAATATACGATGACGTAGGTTTCCTAATTTAGGTATCCACATTCTCCTTTTATGGAATCTCCAAATTCCATCTGTTCCTTGTTCTAATTCTTTAATCATACCTTTTAGTTTTTCAGTATCATCCTTGATTACTGATTCCTGTGTTTCTCTTATCTGATAATTTAAATCTACTTGCAGATTTAATTTAAGAGAACGTACCCTTTTTGGCTTTTCATGATACTTTCGAGTTAAAGCATCTGCTACTACATTTGCTTTTCCTTCATGATACTGGATATCACAATCATAATCAATAAGCATCTCCATCCAGCGTCTTTGTCTCATATTCAACTCCTTTTGCCCGAAAACATACCTTAAACTCTTATGATCAGTGAATATGGTAAACTTACTACCATAAAGGTAATGTCTCCAAATCTTAAGGGAAAAAATTATAGCTCCTAGTTCTAGATCATGGGTTGAATAATTTTCTTCATGATTCTTAAGTTGTCTAGATGCATAGGCTATAACATTTTGACGTTGCATTAATACACATCCATAACCTAATTTAGAAGCGTCACAATAGACTACAAAGTCTTCAGTTCCTTCTGGTAACGCTAGTATGGGTGTATTAATTAATCTTTGCTTAAGAATTCTGAAAGCTCCTTCTTGTTTTGGTCCCCATTCAAACTTAATAGATTTACAGGTTAACTTAGTCAAAGGAATGGCTATTATAGAAAAATCTCGAATAAATCTTCTATAATAACCGGCCAATCCTAGGAAACTTCTAACCTCGGTTGGTGACTCAGGGGTTTTCCATTTAGTAATCGCTTCGATCTTTGTGGGATCTACATGAATTCCTTCATGATTCACTAAATGTCCAAGAAATTGTACCTGTTCTAACCAAAACTCGCACTTCGAAAATTTAGCGTAAAGCTTTTCCTTTCTTAAAAGACTTAAAAGTGTGTGCAAATGCTTTGCATGATCCTCTTTACTCTTAGAGTAAATTAGAATATCATCTATAAAGACGATTATGAATTTATCCAAATATGGCTTACATATTCGGTTCATCTTGTCCATAAATGCGGCTGGGGCATTGGTTAAACCAAATGGCATGACAGTAAATTCATAATGACCATACCTTGTTCTGAATGCGGTCTTAGGAATATCCTCTTCCTGTACCTTTAATTGATGATATCCTGACCTTAAATTGATTTTAGAGAAAAATCGAGCTCCTTGCAGTTGATCGAACAGATCATCGATTCTCGGTAATGGATACCGATTCTTAATCGTGACTTTGTTTAGTTCACAGTAATCAATGCACATACGCATTGATCCTTCCTTCTTTTTAACGAATAAAATCGGCGCTCCCTATGGCGATGAACTTGGCTGTATGAATCATTTTCCAACAATTCATCTAATTGTTTCTTCAATTCCTGCATTTCTGCGGGTGCCAAACGGTAAGGTGCTTTGGCAATTGGGGCGGTTCCAGGTAGTAGGTGAATTCTGAATTCAACTTCTCTGTCCGGTGGTAGTCCTGGTAATTCTTCTGGAAATACATCTGAAAACTGGGACACTACTGGAATGCCTTTTAGTTCTTTTCCTTTAGTGTTAGTGATTATGGAAATCAAATACACTATAGAACATTTTCTTATATAACTTGCAGTTTTCATTACTGAGATGAAATTTGTGGATCTAGAGGGCTTATCTCCTTTAATTGTGATCGTTTTACCTTTAGGTGAATTTACTTGGATTGACTTTTGATCACATAAAATACTGGCTTTATTGGCTATTAACCAATCCATTCCTAATACAATATCAAATCCTGTCAAATTCATTTGGTAAAGGTTTGCCCTAAACTTTTGATTTAAAATTTCTATTCTTGCTCCCTGCAAGATTTCAGAAATCCTGACAGTTTCCCCATTAGCTGTCTCTACTAGACATTCTTGTGGTAGTTTAGTTAATGACAGATTTAGCAGTTTGCAAAACGAAGTATTAATAAAACTTTGGTTTGCACCAGAGTTAAATAATATTTTAGCAAAAACATCATTAACTAAAAACGTACCAGCTATCACGTCTGGAATCATCTTGGCTTCATCTGCAGTTAGAACGAATGCTCTAGCATTTTTAGTATTCTTGTTGTTCACAGCTGGAGCCAATTTCGGACAGTTTGGCTTAATGTGACCTTTTTCTCCACAGTTGTAGCATAATCCATTACTGCATTTTCTCCTGCAATCTTCTTCCTTGTGTCCTGGCATCTTGCAATAATTGCAAAGAGTAGAGCATTTTCCTGAATGCTTTTTCTTGCAGACCTTGCAGAAAGGTGCAGAGGTAGAACCTATATTCCTACGGTTGAAATTCCCAGAACGGAATTCTTGAGTAAGCCTTTGGGTTAGGTTTCTCCTCTGTTCTTCTTCTCTAGTACGAATTAATTCATCTGTCAAGGTATTTGCTAGTTCTACTGGTTCTTCTATAGTTTGAGGTCTAGCTGCCTTGACTACATGTCTAATCTCTCCGATTAATCCCCAGATGTAACGGGAGATTAACACTGGTTCAGGTGATGCAAGGGTTGGTACTATTCTAGCATATTCAAAGAATGTGGTAGTATAACCCTTACTATCTACCCCGATCATCCTTAAGTTTAGGAACTTATTAGCTATCTGTTCCTTTTCATTGGGAGGGCAGAATTTTCTTTCTACCATATTCTTAAATTCCTCCCATTCCAGATTGTAAACCCTATCACTTCCTCTTGATTGGAGGATAGTGTTCCACCATTCTAAGGCTGAGTTCTTAAACAGATTAGAAGCAAACATTATTTTGTCTTCTTCAGCACACTTGCTTATTTTTAGAACAGCCTCTGTTTTCTCTATCCAGCGTAGAGCTGCAATGGTTCCTTCATTGCCCGAGAATTCTATTGGTTTGCAGGACCAGAATTCCTTGTAAGAACAACCATAAGGCATGGTTCTTCTTCTTTTGGGAATGGGCACTTGAAGTATGGGTCCATTGTTTACGCTGTTTTCTGGTTCAACTGGTCGCTTACTGCTATGCTTGCTTTTATTATTCGCTTCTTGAACAGTTTGAATAATAAATGACATTGCATCTATAATCCCTTGTGCCACTATGTGTTGAACGACACTATTATCCATTTGGTTTCCATTGTTATTGATGCTCGGATTCTCATTAACCACGTTAATGTTACTCTGGTTATCGTTATTCATATTTCCTTGATTTCCTTCATCGGCCATCTGAATTTTAAACATTTACCCCGTATTAATATCACAAAGTAATATTAATATAGTCAATCACATGACACGCATTTTTGCCAAAAGCGTCGATCATTGCGACTATACTCTATTCATATACTATTATGCATCTATTACATACCAGTATTGAAATAAAAATTACAATACCAACTGAAATAGAATTACACTAATAGTAATAGGCATCCGTACACACATATTTTATTTTATTACTATTATTATTATTATTACTATTACCGTTCCCACCATCACATTCACGGGTATGGATTCATCCAAAAATCCATATTGCGCTCATCGTATTTCCATACGAGACGCTCTCCCACCTGTCGCATTCTCTCACTGCTCTCTAAAATTTCCTCACCAAATGTCCTAAGTTCTTGCATGTTTTCTGCACTCATTGGGGGTGCAGGTTCTAGGACTGGGTTCGGAATCTGGGATGCGGGTTCCTGATATGGGGGTAAAAGTGCCTGAAATCGGTAAGGATATTCTAAGATCTCCCTAATGTAGTCATCATGGTAATAGGGATCTAAAGGGTCCATACCTGGGTAGGCTCCTATGTTTTGCATGGGTGTGTCTTCATGTATCGGGTAATGTTGCACAAAGTCCCTAACGTCATCCCACCAGGGATCGTAATTTGGGTCTAGGGGGTTTGGTGCTGGTACCCTAGGGATTTCTTCCAGATTAAAATCATGCATCTCCACTTGGTTTTCAGGGTTTTCTATCTCCATGGGTTGATCAGGGATTGGCATTTGTGGTTGGGGTGCTATAATTTGCTCAAGATTAGGGTCAGCTGCAGTAGTGGCTAGTATGTGGATGTTGGCTATACCCCTATTTATCATATCCTGGGCATAGGCATCTGTTTCTCTCTTGGCTGCTGCTAGTGCTCTCTGGTCTTGTAACTTTTTCATACGCTTCCTACGCTCGTGTGACCCTCGACTGAACCATCCCCTCTTTTTCTGAGGAAATGGCTCCTCTGACTGAGCCTTAAACACAAAGATTCCATCTTCCGTATCAGCAGAGTACCCTGAGAGGGCAGGCTGAGAAGAGGATGTGCCTTCGCTTCTAGGCGAACCAGACAATTGACGGTATGTGTCAGATGGTCCTTGGTCGCTCATACTGTAAACTAACAGATAGTCAAATAACACATAACAATAAATACAGTTATGCACGTATTTCCGTAATTTATTTCCTAACACTTCACATTTTGATGTCAGCAGAACACCTATGTGGCTGAATCAGTGGCTTAGCTCTGATACCACCTCCTGTAGCAACCCCCGATCCCAGGTGCCTCGGGAAACGGGCGGCCGCGAGCCAGATTCGGTGCTATCGATGTGTTGTCTAATTTGGCAGCGGAATTTTTCATCAGGACCGTAGTTAGGAAATATTTTATCAGAGTAAAATACCACATTTTCATTATATTAAACAAATGTGTTGAAACCCAAGTTCATAGTACACACGTTTTCATAGGAATAAATCCTATTTATTTAATAAAAACATCTATTTTATTTTTAGGTAACGTTATTGCCACTATTCCAAGCCTTCAGTGCTGTCCAGCTGGCTTCTATTTGGCTTTCACATTTTGTTACCTGAAACGCGTTTTAAAAACATTTGTCAGTGGGAAATACTGGTGAGTGAATCCCAGTTTAATCAAGTTTAAATAAAAAGTCACAGTGTACAGTATTGAGGGCGATCCCGCAATTATATTTGTTTACAAGACATCACAATTACATCCATGGTATTGTCGAACCCGACTTGTGGGCATGTTACTCCTTGACCAGGTGGTAACAAATTTTGTATACAAAACCCCAACATACTCATCATAATTGTATGCTTACAAATACTCAATAACTGTTATTCGCATGGAAAAGTATTTAAGGTTTTGTAAAAAAAAATTAACAAAGATTTACAAAAAGTGGATAAACTCACATTGCTGTCTTAGAATTTTCCGTAAGGGTTTCCCGGTGATAATCTATAATTTACACAAATGTACACGCGTTAGTATTAATAACCCATTTTAACATTAGTAATACCATCCCCGAGACGGCATTCCAATGACTACGTCGGGCAGAACCACGACAGCCATTACGGAACCCTAGATCAATCGGGCAGCGTATCTAATACGTATCCAGGGGTTATAATACTTACAACAGAGCAGAACTTCGCTAATTCGGGGGGTATAATGCCCGCTTATAAAGCCTAATATTCAGATTTTGAGATTGAGAAACGAATTGTGAGCGAATTCTGGTTGAACCCGATGGCCTTCTTATATAGTTGCTGAAACTGACTCTCACGCGGCCTGCGTAAGAGTAGCCTTAGGGCTACGCGGCCCGCGTCAAATCATGGTCAAAGCGTAGCTCATCCGGATCACCACTAGACTTGACACGATGATGACACGTGTCATCACCGGGCTACGCCACATTTTGGGACTCTCGCGGCCCGCGTGAACTAATGGGGGATCTTACGCGGCCCGCCTAAGCTTAACAAAATCAACGAAATCAGTTCTAGACCTCTATACCGCCTGTGTAAAGGTTGGGGTGGGGTCTTACGCGGCCCGTCTCAACCCAGAATTTCAATTTTAATTTATTTTTATTACTATTTGATACATTTGAGGTCCGTATTCGCGTATGGGGTGTATTTTGGAACATTTTGGGATATTTTAAAATATATTAGGGTGTCGGAAAAAATAAAATAATCGAAGGTGTCGTTTTATTGAGGATTATTACATCATATTCCGCCAACACTATTTTTGTGGTGGATTTAACATATTGAACCCATTATCCTAAGTTTTACCATTCGGTTAGTCATTTTACGCTAATGACCCATGTTTTTAACTATAAACTTATTTATGCGTAACTGGCTCGGATCAACATATTGACCCGTTTTAATACCTTGTCTCAATAATCGCTAATTCATAGCATCTCTAATTCATAAGCTTATTTATCCAGTGTGCGTAAAACTCCACAAACACTTATTAGTCGTTAATTGTCAAATGGTATCAACATTACCATTTGACCCGTTTGGTCTAAACGACCAAACATTTTGCGCTCATGTTTGACTAGATCACCATTTTACCCTTTTTTTATATTCATTTAGGCTTACTTAGAAAGTAGCCATTCAAAAATCATTTTTATTTTTGCCATCCCATGACCAAATTACCATTTCACCCATTTTACCATTAAACATGATTTTTTGTCTTTTGATACGTTCCAACCTGTATCTTCTCGTGTTAAAATCATATTTTGAATATAACCTTGTCGTATTTATAATCTATAAATAAATACATATCTTACGATAAAGGTGTAAGCTTTACTTACCTCGCGTCCGCGCAAACATCCTTCGCATCCATCATCCGTTGACCCGTTCCTTTCCAAGCTCCCACCTAGCTTGTTTAGAGTCAAACTATATCATAACATCCATAAGATGGTTAGATTGGTGATTCTTTACAGTGGCCATCACCCTATGGTATTTTTTTTACACACTTATCAATCAAAACATGCCATATATTCAACAACTAGTTTTATACCATAATTCTTTTCATTCACCAACTGTTTGACCCGTTAGCGTAGTTACTTATATAAACTAGTTAGTAAGTGATTTTAAACACTTTAAGCACGTCACATAAAGTGTTATTTGTTCCCAACAATCAATACTTCATGCCTAAAGCAAGTATTTACAATCCTATGCCTTTTTCTTGGTTAATAAGAACATTATTAATGTGCAGCGATTTTGTATTCAGCTGCTGTAATTGACCATTTTGACCCATTTAAAAGCTGGATTAGATCAACATGTTCAAAGATGGATCGTAGAACTCTCAAATAGCTTTCTAGGCATATATGGTACGTCTTCTAACGATTTTTCTATGATTTTATATGATTTTTATAAAATCAGGACAGCAGCTTATTTTTAGCCCAACCAGCATGCTGTCTTTTCGAAATAGCCACTGAATTCGACGTTTTTGACCCATTTAACATCTGAACCAAATCATCATGTTAACTAACGAAATGCAAATTACTCCGAGACCTTTCTAGGCATATAAAGTACACACCCATACGATTTTTCTGTGATTTATTGTGAATTTTTAAAATTCAGGTCTGCACTATATTATTTAAGCATTTCATCGAACACTTGGCGGGTTTCGTATTCAAGATTAGTCTCTAACCTATCTCTTGAACACCTTGCCCCAAATTTTATCAACATATCATTACAAATACACATATGTCACTAAGTTTTAGCATCAAAATCAAGCCTCTATGTCTAGTGTACATGAGCTACATCTAGAACTAGCATCACAAAATTCAATGTTCATCCATTTAACACTTTAATTCAAGTGTTCATCTTTTATCATAAAACCCACTTAGCACCTACATAATTAGTTAACCGAAACACAAATTTATGACGCTAAATCAACAAGTTTACATCTAGGGTTCGTTCCTAGACTCATAGACATCTAAATTTCACTATAACATTCATCATTCATACAAGAATTTCGTTTAAGAATTTTAATCAAATTTTCAAAGTATCACCAAATAACAAAATTCAACATACCTTGTGATTCCCATGCTTAGGTGATCATGAATTTGTGTTCATGCATTGATTTGGCTCTTGATTTGGGCTTCAATTTGATCAATTTGTTGAACTATGGTTTAGAGTCCCTTGTTCTTGCTCCAGGGCGTACGCACACACACACACACACAAAGTGTGTGTTGTGTTTTGATTTTTAGTTTTTATAATTCAAGTCTCCTTTTTGGCAACTTAGGCCCCTCTAGTTTGGTTAGTCATTAAGTAGACCATAACCCACCTATTTCTAGTAACATTCCCCTTATTAACTAGGTTAAACATTCCTAGTTAACTTAATGGGTTCAGGAAGTCATAACCCGTTTTATTTTAAGTCCCGTTAACTCGGGCCTTCTATATACTTTTGTTTTCTCAAAGTATTTATCCTCTTTTAATTAACATCAAGTTTATTTATTTAATTTCTAATATTTACCGGGTTAATTTTTACCACAAACGGTATTTTACCCGTTGTCACTATTAACGTGGTTTGATTACCAAACCCATTTTTGGGGTGTTACAAGTCTACCCCCCTTAAAGAGGTTTTGTCCTCGAAACCTTTTCTTACATAATTTATCGAGTTTAACTCCATGCATTTGCTCTCGATAATCAATTGAGCATTGCTCATATTTTAACCAATTGTTAGTATTACCAGAAAAGTATGGTAATATCTTTTTGGTTATTAATCATCTACGTATCTTATAGGAAAATTTTCATATTTCCCCTTAAAAATACTTTTAACTGCATATTTACCCAAGCCTAATTTAAAATTGCATATTTCCCCTTGTATGCTGAAATGACTAAGTTACCCTTTTAAAAATTGAAAAAAAAATCCTAATCAGATTCATACGGAAATGGAGGTTCAAAATACCAAAAAAAAAAAAAACTTGTCTCTCTCAGGCTATTTCATAGTCTGCAAACGCCCAGCGATTACGTTGGTAGCAATTCCGTCTCTCTAAGGCAATTCGATCACCGGCGATAACATCTTTCTCAGGCGATTTCCTCTCTCTCAGACGATTCCGTTCTCGGCATCGGTCATTCAGACAGCCGGGACTCAGAAGGACGACGATTCTTCCTTAGTCACGATTCCACTGCCAAACCATTTTTAGGTGCGATTTCCTTTCCTGTTAAGATTCAACTTTGATACTTGTTTCATTATCATGGTCTAATTCAAGGTTTGGTATCATCAACGATTAAAGCCAATTTCGTAAATTGTTGCGGAGAGCAGAGCATGATAAAGTCAAAGTCCACTCACTTCATATGACCATATATTTAGTAATTATATTGTTGTAAATGTTTTGCTTAATCATCTTCATTTGATCAGATCTTTTATATATATATTGTGTAATCGTTCCAAATCAATACAGTCACATAGATACCTAATAGATACATTATCATGGTATGCTCTGCAAAGCTTGTTAGTTTGTGTGTTTTTAAAATGGGTAAATATGTAAGTTTAGTAAAATTATGGGTAAAATGGACATTATATAATTTATTTTTAATAAAATATATTAAAATGGGTAAATTCGCAATTTTAATAGTTTGTGAAGGGGATATATGCAATTTTAATTGTTAATTGGGTAAATATGCAATTAAGAAGATTTCTAAGGGGAGATATGCAATTCACCCTATCTTATATGATATAATGCAACTTGAAATAACGTAATCTCGTTATTTCCACTAGTTTAATTAACTTAACAATATTCATCGCTTGGCTCTAATGTGATTACATTTCACATTACACTTTTTGACCGTGATCATGTCACGTCATGCCAAATTTTATATCAACTTTTTATTTTCAAAAATATCACTTTTCGAATATATCATCTTGCAATTATCAGTGTCAAGACTTATATCTTTCATGCTTACTATTTATACGTCTATCAAAATTCATATTTGTAAAAACGTCATTTCTTACCAAAACCGAAGTTTTAGTTTAACATCTTCTATTTAACTTTTGTCAATTATCCATACCGGGATATTGATAATCCAAAATTATTCTTTTACAGTCTTTGTTTTATGCGAGGATTCTCAATTGATTCCTTTGCTTTGTCTAATTAACCTTTAGGTTTTATCACTTAGCCTATGGGCTATTTTATTAGACCTTCACCTCTTTAAGGCGAGGTCCTCGTAATCTATTTCTTTCTAGTCATGACTCGTGGGTCATTTTAGTCTCTTAGATCTTTCCATTGTTTATAACCCCAAATGTTAGGTTGACCCCGTAGTTCATTCTTTACTCATGTCGTTCTTAAAATACATGTTTGGTGTCAAGGCACCCTGTTTTTGTTTGAGGAATCATTTATTTTCGCCTTGGTATTTTCTTTGACATTGACCGTAGTCTAAGGCTACATTCGTTTCCTTTCGGAGAAATTTTCCGACTTTATGACTTCTCACGTCATTTATGCGTCGGTTTATCTTATGCTCACCATTATCCAGTTTACATACATTCGTATTTGATTATATCTCATTTCCGGGCTCATTATTCTTTTGCTTGCGTTTACTCATGCCGTCCGGCATGATATTATATTCGACCCGTTCAACTTTAAAATACTTGAACATAACTTATTCAAAATTTCTATTTACATTATCTTGCCGTCTTTTAGTTATGACTCAAAACCCGAGTCTTTTAACTTTCCATCCAAGTTCCCGTTTCTCGGTCTACACATGTGTTTAATTCTTACCCATCATCCGGGTGTTTTACCGAAGTCGTTATTATTGCAACTCTCCCGGTACGCATTAAGACCTCGCTTCATTTTTATATTCCGACTTTGTCCTCAAGTTTGACGTTTTACCAAAAACTACCCGTTAAGAGGCATATTTGCATTTTCCGGGTTCGAGTGTAAATACACTCCCTCCCAATGCATATCCTAATCATTTTACATGTTTGCATTCTCCGAGTTCGAGTGTAAGTACACCCCTCCCAGTGCGTACCTTAATCGTTTTACATGTTTGCATTCTCCGGGTTCGAGTGTAAGTACACCCCCTCCCAGTGCGTACTTTAATCATTTTACATGTTTCTTTGTCCCTTCACTCGGGCTCATTATCCTAATGACATACGCTTCCGTCACCCGGCTGTGCGTTTACATTATTATCAAATATTTTGCTCATTTGATTCAGTTGGGTACTTTTTAATTTGTCCCACTCACCCCGTCCTTACTACATCGGATGTAAGCATGTCCATCATAAAAAGTTCATGGTGCCACGTGCTCACCACTTACTTGGCCAGAGTAAGCGATCAATACCTGGTATACATGACCTTTTTATAATTTTCACATTACACCCCATGTAAGTAATGCCTCTATTTGTTTCTCTTGGAAACAATATCCCGAATAGGTTTTCTATTCAGGTTTTTCCAAGTTTTCAATCTACATATGCAACTTTCAATCTCTACGTATTTGTTGCATATTACTATTTATGCAATTAAATTTAAAATGTGCACCTGGTAATGCTTGCCCTAACGGGCTTCTTTTGCCGTTAGCCTTGTTTGCGATCGCTACGTGTTTTAGGTCCTTGATGAGTATACTCTTTGGACCGTCCCTCTATCAAATCCGCGATTTGTTAAACTCTCACTATCTTCATATGCGAGTGTCCTTAAACTAAAACATTTACAACAGTTAGTAATTTCAACATTAATGGATGCCCGTATTATAATATAAGGCTTTTCTACTATACGCATCAACACGTGTAATTTCGTTGACTATATCTATTCTATATCGTTTTTTATTGGTATAACGTGTATTACACGATAACCATATGTGTTGTTCTCAACACTTTAATCATACTAAACCTTTGATATACATGTACTTACCGGATTTGCGATCAAGCCTCGAACCGAACACGCTTTACTCTTTAACCTTGAGCTCTGATTACCAACTTGTAATACCCTGTCTATTTATTTAACGTTTTTCGTATAAATTATGAAGATAAACATGTGATTATGAGCACATATACCTTACATAATCTGGGTTTACTAAAACATTTACAATCTAAAGTTTAAAACAACATAATGTAATTGAATTCGTCATTTAAAAATAATGACAAATACAACATGCGGAAGCTTCTTCATCATGTGTTCGGTTCTTTCTTGTCGCTTGATCTCCATCCGGTGCTTCTGATATTCTCCTACGATTAAAACCAACTCAAAAGTTAGTTTTGATAATTTAAAAACAAGTTCCAACATCAAATTATTAAAACAAAATAAAGTTTCCAGAATTATGCCTCTCGCGCCACGCGAGAGGCTTGGTTTTACTTGTCGCGTGCCGCGGGGACTCTCGCGTGGCGCAGGGGAGACTGTTTTCCAGCAGGTGCAGGTTTAAATCCTGCAATTTTGCCCAGCACCATTTTCTTTCAATTTTTCAACTTCTAAGGTGCATAACTTTTTATCTACTTATCTGATCTGCGTGATTCTTTTTCCTATGCGTTCGTAATTTGATTTACCATCACATGGAGTTAAAATCCAACATCTATATTTACAATTTTCTAGGTTTTAGGCCTTCGGCTTAATTTTAATTATTAAACTTTTAACAAAGCTTTTGACCCGTTTACACTATCATCAAACCAACTTGTTTACTACACTCTAATTCTCGTGGATTTCTTAATTTAGGGTTTTCTATCACACGAGGTTCAAATCACGGGTTAGTATACATCATTATTCCGTTTATACTTATGCGCTTGTTTTGACCCGTAAAGGGTATCTAAGCGCTTTTACGCACAAGCCATACTCATTCATTTCTAACTTCATATTCCCATATTTTAATATCTACTCATATTCCGCCACAACTATTTTTGTGGTGGATTTAACATATTGAACCCATTATCCTAAGTTTTACCATTCGGTTAGTCATTTTACGCTAATGACCCATTTTTTTAACTATAAACTTATTTATGCGTACCTGGCTCGGATCAACATATTGACCCGTTTTAATACCTTGTCTCAATAATCGCTAATTCATAGCATCTCTAATTCATAAGCTCATTTATCCTGTGTGCGTAAAACTCCACAAACACTTATTAGTCGTTAATTGTCAAATGGTATCAACATTACCATTTGACCCAAACATTTTGCACTCATATTTGACTAGATCACCATTTTACCCTTTTTTTTTTATTCATTTAGGCTTACTTAGAAAGTAGCCATTCAAAAATCATTTTTATTTTTGCCATCCCATGACCAAATTACCATTTCACCCATTTTACCATTAAACATGATTTTTCGTCTTTTGATACGTTCCAACCCGTATCTTCTCGTGTCAAAATCATATTTTGAATATAACCTTGTCGTATTTATAATCTATAAATAAATACATATCTTACGATAAAGGTGTAAGCTTTACTTACCTCGCGTCCGCGCAAACATCCTTCGCATCCATCATCCGTTGACCCGTTCCTTTCCAAGCTCCCACCTAGCTTGTTTAGAGTCAAACTATATCATAACATCCAAAAGATGGTTAGATTGGTCATTCTTTACAATAGCCATCACCCTATGGTCTTTTTTTACACACTTATCAATCAAAACATGCCATATATTCAACAACTAGTTTTATACCATCATTCTTTTCATTCACTAACCGTTTGACCCGTTAGCGAAGTTACTTATATAAACTAGTTAGTAAGTGATTTTAAACACTTTAAGCACGTCACATAAAGTGTTATTTGTTCCCAACAATCAATAGTTCATGCCTAAAGCAAGTATTTACAATCCTATGCCTTTTTCTTGGTTAATAAGAACATTATTAATGTGCAGCGATTTTGTATTCAGCTGCTATAATTGACCATTTTGACCCATTTAAGTGATACCCTGTCTAAGTGATGTAGGGCCCCATAACGTATGTCAAGGCTCTGCCTAAATTCGTTGGGGTTTTGTCTCGTGACGTAGGGATAAAGTGGAATTGAGTTACTATACTTAATGTGAGTACACTATATATTTTATTAAATAACCCAGGAGTTATACCCAAAATATAACAACCCTCCTAAAACACCCCTGACACCCCTACACTTCCTAAAATGCACCCCATATGCGAAAACGGACCCCGAATACTTTGAATATTATTAAAAATAATAAAAATCTGATTTTTGGGGTTTAGGCGGGCTGCGTAAGGTACCCCTTAACCCTTACGCGGGCCGCGACAAGGTAAAAGGTGGCGACACCCTGGGCATCCACATGTCGAAGCTAGATAGTGACTCGGACAAGCTACGCTGTTAACCAGCGTTGACGCGGGTCGCGTAGGCCTTCGCCTACATTTACGCGGGCCGCGAGAGGACCAGAAATCAGCACTATATATAGAGTTTTTCGGATCTTCAGTTGAATTCGTTCACAATCGATTTCTTTCTCTCAAATCTGAATAGTAGGCATAATACGCGGGTATTATACCCCCCTAAATAGTGAAGTTCTGCTCCGTTGTAAGTATTATAACCCCTGGATACGTATTAGATACGCTGCCCGATTGATCTAGGGTTCCGTAACGGCTGTCGTGGTTCTGCCCGACGTAGTCGTTGGAATGCCGTCTCGGGGAGGGTATTACTAATGTTAAAATGGGTTATTATACTAACACGTGTGCATTGTTTATTTAACTAGATTATAACCAGGAAGCCACAAAGGAAAGCCCTATAATAGCAATGTGAGTTGATCCACTTTTTGTAAATCTTTGTTAAATGTTTTTACAATACCTTAAATACTTTTCCATGCGAATAACAGTTATTGAGTATTTGTAAGCATACAATTATGATGATTATGTTGGGGTTTTGTATACAAAATTTGTTACCACCTGGTCAAGGAGTAACATGTCCACAAGTCGGGTTCGACAGTACCATGGATGTTAATTGTGATGTCTTGTAAATAAATATAATTGCGGGATCGCCCTCAATACTGTACATTGTGACTTTTTATTTAAACTTGATTAAACGGGGATTCACTCACCAGTATTTCCTGCTGATAAAATGTTTTAAACACGTGTTTTAGGTAACTTAGTGTGAAGCCAATAAAAGTCAGCTGGAGAGCACTGAAGGTTTCGAAAAGTGGCAATAAAGTTACCTAAAATAAAATAGGATTTATTCCTTTGAAAATGTGTGTAATGCAAACTTGGGTTTTATCCCCAGGTGTTTAATATTGAAAAATGTGGTATTTTACTCTGATCCAATATTTCCTGACTACGGTCCTGATGAAAATTTCCGCTGCCAATTTAGACAAACACGCGATACCACCAAAACTGGTTCGCGGCCGCCCGTTCCCGGGGATTAGGGTTCGGGGGTTGCGACAGAAGGTGGTATCAGAGCCTTTCCACTGGTCTAAGCCAAAGAAGTGTTCTGCTGACACTTAAATTTTAAATTATGTGTTAGGAAATAACTTATGTAATTATGTGCTTTATGTTATTTGACTATTTGTTAGTCTACAGTATGGGTAAGCAAAGAATTTTGGACATATATCGTCAATTAGATAGTTCACCAAAAGATAAGGAAACCTCATTTCAAGCAAATCCCTCAGGATACTCAGCAGATACTGAGGAAGGAATATTTATTCGTAAGGCACAGTCTGAGAAACCATTTACCATTAAGAAGAGAAGTAGGATTATTAGAAAAAGTCAAGAGAAAATAAAGAAAATAAATAAGTCACAACCAAAGGAAATGATAATTAATACACAAACTCAGGAAGCAGGCAATAACCTACCATGGGAAGATGAATTAGATGAACAATGGGTAAATCTCCATATGTTAGCCACTACAGCAGTAAATACTAACTTATATTAAATAGTCGAACGGCCAAACTAGTACCAGCACCCATGCCACCTATGAGCTAGAAACTTTAAAGGAACTTCGCCCATTAGATAACAACTTAGTAGAGACATGAGATAGAATAAACCTTACATAAAAGCATGTTGAGCATAATACTCCTATAACCTATATAGACTAAAATAAGTTATGGATGCATAATCACTAGTATATTTTGAATTCCAGTTGTAGTTTGTAATAAATACATACATATATATATATATATATATATATATATATATATATATATAGGGAGCCGCTAGAATGAGAACCACCTCCAGTTATGAGAACCATGAGAACCACTCTCCACCAATCATAATCAGCCAACAAAAAGGGTAGTTTGGTCATTTACCCTAAATGTCTAATCTCACCCCTCTCTCTTCATTTAATTTACATCCTCTCACCTCTCTCCTCTCTCCTTTATTTAAAGTTACAGACTCTCTTATTTCATACTCTTTCTCTTCATTTTCATTTTTTGAAACACTATCTCTATCTTTTATCCTCTGATGAAAATGAAGATCATCATCTCCATCATCTTCAGGGTTATGAACACCACCATCATCATCGACAGCTTGTGAACACCACCGGCATCGTCTCCGGCATCTTCATGGCCGTCACCCACACCCCCTGCCTGGAACTCCTCCTACCTTTCTCACACTCAGACCCCCACTCTCTCTCCAACACACTTTGTCTTGTCCGATTTTACAGTTGACCGGAGCCGGGTACCGGCGAATATCGATGACGGCCGGTGCCGGTGAGATGATTGGGTGTTTTAGCTAAAAATGATGGGTTTTCTTTACTAAATTGGTAAGAATTTAAGCCTTTGATTTTCTGGTGGGTTTTGATTATTTTTTGGTGGGTTTGATGATTTTGGTGGGTTTGTAAAAATCTGGTGGGTTTTGATTTTTTTGGTGGTGTGGCAGTGGGTGCGGTGGTGTTGGAGGCGGTGGCGGGTGGCGTTGGGGATGGTGGGTGGGTGGAGAGGGCCGGTGGCGGTGGCTGAGCCGGTGAAGCCGGTGATACCGATGGTTTTTTTGGTATGTGTTCTTGATTTTTCTGGGTTTGATTTTGGGTGTTCTTGAATCTGATGGATGTTCTTGATTTTTCTGGGTTTGATTTGGGGTGTTCTTGAATCTGGGTTTGATATTGGGTGTTCTTGAATCTGATGGGTGTTCTTGATTTTTCTGGGTTTTTTTTGGTATGTGTTCTTGATTTTTCTGGGTTGATTATGGGTTTTAATTTTTGTTGAATCTGGTGGTGGGTGTTCGAATCTGGGTTTGAATCTTTTGTGTTTTTGCTGCAGGTTTGATTCTGTTGAATATGGTTTTGAATCTTGGGGGTTTGACTTTCTGGGTTTGATTTTGTTGAATCTGGGCTTGAATGTTGTTCATGTTGAATCTGGGTTTGAATGATGTTATTGGGACCTTTTTTGATCCTGTTGAATCTGCGTTTGAATGATATTCTGTTTTTTGAATGATGTTCATGTTGAATCTGGGTTTGAATGTTGTTCATGTTGAATCTGGGTTTGAATGTTGTTCATGTTGATCTGTGGGTTTTGATACGATCGATGGGGTGGCGATGATGAAAAAAAAAAAGCGTAGATTTTGATGGCGCGGCAAGGACGGCGGAGGGTAGGGTTTTTGATCCTGCAACCCCACTTTTGCAGCCTCTTGATTATCGGATAATCTGAGCCAAACCCCGTTTTTTTTCGAGATACCCTTTGGTTTTGATGTTTGTTGGTTTTTTTTTTTTTTTTTTTTTTGAGCCAAAAAGTTTTATGTAAAACGTAAAACGTAAACCGTAAACTTTTTTATCGTAAAACCTAAACTTTTTATCGTAAAACGTAAAAACGTAAAGCGTAAAAAAGTTTTTGTAAACAAAAAAGTTAAACAGTAAACTTTTCAACGTAAACCGTAAACTTTTTATCGTTAAACGTAAAACGTTTTACGTAAAACGTAAAACGTTAAGCGTAAAAAGTCTTACATAAAACTTTTTAACGTAAAGCGTAATTTTTTTTACGTAAAACGTAAAACGTAAAAAGTTAAACGTAAAACTTAAAACGTAAAAAGTATTAAAAGTTTAACGTAAAACGTATAAAGTTTAAAAAACGTCAGAAAAACGGCGCGTTAAAACGATGTGTAAAAAAAAAAAGGTGCAAAAAACGGCGTGTAAAAAATCGTGTTAAAAACGACGCGTTAAAAAAACGTGTTAAAAACGATGCGTTAAAAAAACGTGTTAAAAACGGCGCGTAAAAACGGAAAATGTAATCTTTTAACGTAAAACGGAAAACATAAATTTTTTAACGCTAAATGTAAAGTTTTTAACGTAAATGACGGCGCGTTTAAAAAACGACGCCCGAAAAAGTTTAAATTGACGGGTCGTAAGACGGGTAAAACGTAAAAATAACGTTAACGTAAAAATAACGTTGACGTAAAACGTTTCTTAAATGACGTTAACGTAAAAAACCGGGGCGTAAAACGTAAAAATAACGTTAACGTAAAAAACCGGGGCGTAAAACGCAAAAAACCGACGCGTAAAACGTAAAAAGTTTTAACGTAAAAAGTAAAAAGGTTTACGTAAAAAGTAAAAAGTTTTAACGTAAAAAGTAAAAAGTTTTAACGTAAAACGTAAAAAGTAAAAACTTTTAACGTAAAAAGTAAAAAGTTTTAACGTAAAACGTAAAAATTTTAACGTAAAACGTAAAAATTTCAACGTAAAACTTAAAATGTAAAAAGTCTAAAAAGGTTAACGTAAAACGTAAAAAGTGCAAAAACGGCGCGTAAAACCGGGAATAAAAAACCACACTTAAAAACCCGGTCGCAAAAAAAAGGCGTGAAAAAACGCGGCGTAGAAAAACGGCGAGTAAAACGGGCCGTATAAACGGCGCGTAAAAACGGGACATAAAAACGGGACGTAAAAAATGGGGCGCAAAAAACGGGACGGCTTGTAAAAAATGTGACGTAAAAAACGGCGCGGCAAAAACCGGGACGGCAAAAAACGGGACGGCAAAAAACGGGACGACTAAAACGGGACGGCAAAAAACGGGACGGCAAAAAACGGGACGACTAAAACGAGACGGAAAAAAACGTAAAACGTAAAAATTTTAACGTAAAACGTAAAAAGTAAAAAGGTTTAACGTAAAACGCAAAAAATTTAACGTAAAACGTAAAAATTTTAACGTAAAACTTAAAATGTAAAAAGTCTAAAAAGGTTAACGTAAAAAGTAAAAAGTGTCAAAACGGCGCGTAAAACCGGGAATAAAAACCCGCACTTAAAAACCCGGTCGCAAAAAAACGGCGTGAAAAAACGCGGCGTAGAAAAACGTTGCGTAAAACGGGCCGTATAAACGGCGCGTAAAACGTGCCGTAGAAACGGCGCGTAAAAACGGGACATAAAAACGGGACGTAAAAAATGGGGCGCAAAAAACGGGACGGCTTGTAAAAAATGTGACGTAAAAAACGGCGCGGCAAAAAACGGGACGGCTTGTAAAAAAACGGGACGGCTAAAACGGGACGGCAAAAAACGGGACGGCTTGTAAAAAAACAGGACGGCTAAAACGGGACGGAAAAAAACGGGACGGCTTGTAAAAAAACGTGACGCTAAAAACGGCGCGGCAAAACCCGGTCGCAAAAAACGGCGATTAAAACCGGGAATAAAAAACCGCACTTAAAAACCCGGTCGCAAAAAAACGGCGTGAAAAAACGCGGCGTAGAAAACGGGACGGCTTGTAAAAAACGTGACGTAAAAAACGGCGCGGCAAAAAACGGCGCGTAAAACGGGCCGTATAAACGGCGCGTAAAAACGGGACATAAAAAAAATCTTTTTAAAAAATAAAAAGTAATATAATAAAACTAAAAAGTAATATAATAAAACAAAAAGTAATTAAAAAATAATAAAGTGAAAAAGACAAAATAGAGTTATTTTACTAATCTACCCTTTTTTATTAAAATATAAAAGACATAATAAGACAAATTTTATTTAATATTAGTTTTTGTTACTTTTAATCTCATCCATCCATCAAGATGATCTAAAGGCTATAAAGTGGTTCTCATGGTTCTCATAACTGGAGGTGGTTCTCATTTTAGCGATCCCCTATATATATATATATATATATATATATATATATATATATATATATATATATATATATATATATATATATATATATATATATATATATATAAGTCGCAATGTTCGCCATTTTTTAATCAATCTATTTTCATGATTTTTACCCAAATGTTTGTACTAGAAATTTGTCTGTGATAATTAATACCACCTACTCAAATAATATCATAATATACATCAAACTAACTTAGTTAATAACAAAGCAGTCATGTTTATGACTCTCTTTTGGAACCAATCATTTACTTTGGTTTAAAATACATATTGAAATATATGGTATAAAACTTTAAAACTTTGTGGTTTTAATAATATTGTTTCAAAATAATTTATAATTAAATAAATAAAACCAAAGCTATTAAATTAACCGAAAGGATTTTAAGAATTAATAAAATTTAAAAAGATTGCTTTAGTGGATCGAGCCAAAGCAAGTTTTGAAACCCAGGTGTACCAATTTACCACTCCATTTTATCCCTTCTGGTTTGTAACCAGTTGACCATAAGACATCATACTTTCATAGTTTTATGAAATAACTGATATTGGGATTACTTGTAAAGATTTCTATTAAAATACTTAGCGATAAAATAGATAGTTAAATGAATGTGATGGGTATTCATGATTAAATAAAATCATTTAAATTTTTAAAATTTGGGTTGGTTAGATTACGTAGAAAGGCCTAACTAAAAGCATTTCTACAAATCTTTAATATTAAGATATGTCCAGAATAGGTGTTATGCCTGGAAATAATTAATATAAGATTATAAGATTAACCAGTCATATTAATTATAGGATTGTGTATCTTAAATTATAAAGAAAAATATTCGCGTCAGCTGGCTGATGTATAATAGTTAAATAATACAATATTAGTAAATGAGTTGAGTTGATAAATTGGATGTTAAACTTACCTTAAGTAGTTTCGAAGTTTTCATACTTTAAAAAGATTATAATGAAGATAAAAGATATGAGATTGAATTGTGATTAGTTAAATAATGGAGATGGAGATTCTCATAAAATAACTGTGGTAATAAAATATCAGTGATATACCCGTGACACAAATAAATTTTATAAAGTTGGTTACGTGAATCTATAAAAAATCTATTTAGTTAAATACTTGAAAAATAGATCTCGAATTAAAGTATTAATCTTAACATATTTTGAATATAAAATAGACATACTTTGATAATATGGGATGAAATACGCTACATAAGGTTTGGAAAAAAAATAATAAAATAAAATGTTATGTGTTTTAAGTTTATACTATATATTAATATTTAATCTTATATCTGCTATATTGTTATAACTAAAGTTTTCAATTACAGAAAGTAATTTATGTATAGTATATATATCTCTTGGTAACCCATAAATACAATGTCATGGGTCGCATATGCACATATTCTTCTAAATAATGCCTCTCACAATCTTAAATATATATTATAATTGATTCTTATAAAGGAAAAGGTAGGAATGTGATAATTGGAATAGATATATAGATGGTTACTTGAGGAGAAATTAATAAGGTAATATAAATGGTGAGTCTGTATAGTTTAACCCATTAGTTAAAAATGAAATTGTTATTATGAGTCCAGAAAATTTATATTTTGAGTAATTTATTTCCCTAAACTTTTAATTCCAAAATATTATATTTGACAGAAATTTATTTCAATGTACTATTTTTATAAAAGGATAAAATAAAGTCATGGAAATAAGCTTGATGATTGGTACCATCGGATGTATAGTTATTATTTTATATATGTGTGTATATATTCCGTAAGTTTAATATTAACTAGAGATTTAAAATTTTATACACATATATGCATATACCCAATAGAATTTCTTGATCATATACCCAATATAATATCTTCTGTAAGATAAACATAAGAGAAAATATCATTGGTGATTCATATGAAAACATGAAGTCATTATAAACCATGAAACCTACTATGTTTTAAAAATACCATATGTCTCAATAAAATATTCATTGCAACGGAATCTAAGATAAAAGAGTTATAATTTTGATAATTACTAGTAAATACCGAGGAGAGTATTTAGACTTGAACTTAAGGAAAATGCCTTAGTATAAAGCTTTGAGATAAGCCAATTACTTGCGTAGATAAAGTGTGGTGGTTATTGGTATCCCATGAGAATAATGGCTAGAACAGTGCCAGTATGATAAATAAGCAATAACACTTGGCCACTGTTATTTCTTGTTTATTAGTACTACGCGGTTCTAGAATATGATCCATCATGAGAATACTGATTTCCTTGTTTCTTGATGCAAACCATAATGAACGATGTACCTTTAAAATCATGATTTGAGAAATTCTATTTAAGGGGAAATACAATGATAACTACCTCTCCGGCAAGAATGGGTATGGTATAGTAGACTCTCCAGCTTATCCGGGTAAGATGGGGGTACCTCTCCGGCGAGACCGGGTGAGATGGGGTATATGTTATGATAATGGAATTCCCTAAATAGTACCATGACCTGATGTCTGACTTGTAAATCTGTTAAATACATTGACATTATGGATGGTGTGCATATTACAGTATATGAAATATTATATAGATATGTATGTCTATGAGGAAATCCAAAGACCATATTGATTGACAGTTAGGAATAAATCACGAACAAGTGTGTCAATGATAATTTTAGACTTATTTATTAGTATACGTCTATAATTCCAATATCAAACATTATTTCGTTTGATCATCCGTCTCGAAATTCGTGTGACAAGATAAACAACAGGAACTCTTTAAGTTGGAACGCCATCAAAAGTATAAGAATTTCCTTTGCAATTATTAACGCATTAGGAAACCTGTAACTAAAAGTTGTGTTAAAATACAAAACATATTTCAGTCAAGAATAAGAATCTCAAAGAGAATAGTTCTGGTCAAAGTAAAGTGAAATTCAAAATAAAGACCAGAATATACCTATAAACTAAACTAACCAAATATTCATCCATATTTCAGGGAATCTCGAGGGCGAGATTTAAAACAAGGTGGGGAGGATGTAACATTCCCAAAATTTTTACTTATATAAAATATATAAAAACTTATGTTATTAAAAGGATGCATCATGGGTAAGTTGACCAATAGAAATATAAGGTGGTTTGGCAAACGTAGAAACCATTTAAATAATTAAATTATAAAAATACATTATATTTGAACTTACTCCGTTTTTAATGAAACTTGGTTCAAAATGTAGATAAGATTATTCTCGTTCTAATGACATATTTGTTGTTTTATAAAACGTCATATCTTAGAAGTTATAAGCGCCAAATAAATGAAGTAGTTAAATTAATTATAATAAATAATAATAATATAAATAAGAAATTGTAAAGCTTAAATTGCATGTGTACGTGTACATTATATTCAATTATAATAATATAACTAAACTAATAAAAATATTGAAATGGGATTGTATATGATTACTTATGGATGTGAATGAATTCAATGAATGTGTATTACGTGTCTAGATAAAAACGTGGCTTCCAGGACTAAACTCCAACTATATATAAGAGTTCATACTTGACATTCAAAAATGCTTGCTGTGTCTCGGCATTTTTCTCATCATAAGATATTTCCATTTTTCTTCACCTATAATAACTCCAAAGCCATGCCCCGTTTTAAGTGTTTTAACCCTTGACCACTGATACCCTGTCTAAGTGACGTAGGGCCCCGTAACGTATGTCAAGGCTCTGCCTAAATTCGTTGGGGTTCTGTCTCGTGACGTAGGGATAAAGTGGAATTGAGTAACTATACTTAATGTGAGTACACTATATATTTTATTAAATAACCCAGGAGTTATACCCAAAATATAACAACCCTCCTAAAACACCCCTGACACCCCTACACTTCCTAAAATGCACCCCATATGCGAAAACGGACCCCGAATACTTTGAATACTATTAAAAATAATAAAAATCTGATTTTTGGGGTTTAGGCGGGCCGCGTAAGGTACCCCTTAACCCTTACGCGGGCCGCAACAAGGTAAAAGGTGGCGACACCCTGGGCCGCCACGTGGCCCAACACATGTCGAAGCTAGATAGTGACCCGGACAAGCTACGCTGTTGACCAGCGTTGACGCGGGCCGCGTAGGCCTTCGCCTACATTTACGCGGACCGCGGGAGGACCAGAAATCAGCACTATATATAGAGGGCCTCGGATCTTCAGTTGAATTCGTTCACAATCGATTTCTTTCTCTCAAATCTGAATAGTAGGCATAATACGCGGGTATTAGATCCCCCTAAATAGTGAAGTTCTGCTCATTTGTAAGTATTATAACCCCCGAATACGTATTAGATACGCTGCCCGATTGATCTAGGGTTCCGTAACGGCTGTCGTGGTTCTGCCTGACGTAGTCGTTGGAATGTCGTCTCGGGGAGGGTATTACTAATGTTAAGATGAGTTATTATACTAACACGTGTGCATTGTTTATTTAACTAGATTATAACCAGGAAGCCACAAAGGAAAGCCCTATAATAGCAATGTGAGTTGATCCACTTTTTGTAAATCTTTGTTAAATGGTTTTACAAAACCTTAAATACTTTTCCATGCGAATAATAGTTATTGAGTATTTGTAAGCATACAATTATGATGAGTATGTTGGGGTTTTGTATACAAAATTTGTTACCACCTGGTCAAGGAGTAACATGTCCACAAGTCGAGTTCGACAGTACCATGGATGTTAATTGTGATGTCTTGTAAACAAATATAATTGCGGGATAGCCCTCAATACTGTACATTGTGACTTTTTATTTAAACTTGATTAAATGGGGATTCACTCACCAGTATTTCCTGCTGATAAAATGTTTTAAACACGTGTTTCAGGTAACTTAGTGTGAAGCCAATAAAAGCCAACTGGAGAGCACTGAAGGCTTGGAAAAGTGGCAATAAAGTTACCTAAAATAAAATAGATGTTTTTATTAAATAAAGAGTAAACTGCCATTTTGGTCCCTGTGGTTTGGGCACTTTTGCCATTTTAGTCCAAATCTCAAACTTTTTAAATCTGGGTTCCTGTGGTTTCACTTTTATTGCCATTTTAGTCCAATATTAAGAGTAAACTGTCATTTTGGTCCCTGTGGTTTAACTTTTATTGCCATTTTAGTCCAAATCTCAAACTTTTTGGAACAGTAAAAAAAAGGAGGATTTTGAATTTTGGAGTAAAATGGCAATAAAGATGAAACCACAGGGACCCAGATTTAAAAAGTTTGAGAATTGGACTAAAATGGTAAAAATGACCAAACGACAGGGACCAAAATGGCAGTTTACTCTTAAATAAAATATGATTTATTCCTATGAAAATGTGTGTAATGCAAACTTGGGTTTTATCCCAGGTGTTTAATATTGAAAAATATGGTATTTTACTCTGATCCAATATTTCCTAACTACGGTCCTGATGAAAATTTCCGCTGCCAATTTAGACAAACACGCGATACCACCAAAACTGGCTCGCGGCCGCCCGTTCCCGGGGATTAGGGATCGGGGGTTGCGACACAAACAACATGCTATCTTTTCGAAATAGCCACTGAATTCGACGTTTTTGACCCATTTAACATCTGAACCAAATCATAATGTTAACTAACGAAATGCAAATTACTCCGAGACCTTTCTAGGCATATAAAGTACACACCCATACGATTTTTCTGTGATTTATTGTGAATTTTTAAAATTTAGGTCTGCACTATATTATTTAAGCATTTCATCGAACACTTGGCGGGTTTCGTATTCAAGATTAGTCTCTAACCTATCTCTTGAACACCTTGCCCCAAATTTTATCAACATATCATTACAAATACACATATGTCACTAAGTTTTAGCATCAAAATCAAGCCCTTATGTCTATTGTACATGAGCTACATCTAGAACTAGCATCACAACATCAATGTTCATCCATTTAACACTTTAATTCAAGTGTTCATCTTTTATCATAAAACCCACTTAGCACCTACATAATTAGTTAACCGAAACACAAATTTATGGCGCTAAATCAACAAGTTTACATCTAGGGTTCGTTCCTAGACTCATAGACATCTAAATTTCACTATAACATTCATCATTCATACAAGAATTTCATTTAAGAATGTTAATCAAATTTTCAAAGTATCACCAAATAACAAAATTCAACATACCTTGTGATCCCTATGCTTAGGTGATCATGAATTTGTGTCCATGCATTGATTTGGCTCTTGATTTGGGCTTCAATTTGATCAATTTGTTGAACTAGGGTTTAGAGCCCCTTGTTCTTGCTCTTGGGCGTACGCACACACAAAGTGTGTGTTGTGTTTTGATTTTTAGTTTTTATAATTCAAGTCTCCTTTTTGGCAACTTAGGTCCCTCTAGATTGGTTAGTCATTAAGTAAACCATAACCCACCTATTTCTAGTAATATTCCCCTTATTAACTAGGTTAAACATTCCTAGTTAACTTAATGGGTTTGGAAAGTCATAACCCGTTTTATTTTAAGTCCCGTTAACTCGGGCCTTCTATATACTTTTGTTTTCTCAAAGTATTTATCCTCTTTTAATTAACATCAAGTTTATTTATTTAATTTCTAATATTTACTGGGTTAATTTTTACCACTAACGGTATTTTGCCCGTTGTCACTATTAACATGGTTTGATTACCAAACCCATTTTTGGGGTGTTACATTTAAGGGCAGAATTTTACATGATTCCTTATCAAGTTCATAACTTGTTATATGGCTAAAATTAACATCAATCGGACTATCTCATATAAATGCTAATATCCATAAATCTGAAATCACTTTATAATTATCCGATTTCACTAGAACAACAACTAGAATCCTAGTGTTTATCAAGTTCCACAAAAACCCACTAGTCACCTTCAATGGAGTTCATAGAATTTACTTGAATTAAGCATGATTTCAACATATAATTGTCTAGGGTTTACTCCTAGACACTATATTGTTCCTATTCCATCCATATAACAAACATGCAACCATCAATTTCGAATTCTCTAAGTTCACTCAGAAATTCAACTAGAGATTTCCCATAAAATTCACATACCTTATGACTCCTTTTTCAGTGGAGATCACTATTTCGTGCTCGGATTTTGATTTGGAATTGATTTTGACCTTCAATTTGAGAGATTAAACATGAACTAGGGTTGTGGGGGTTTCTCCTGGTCGCCCACGAAGAAGAAGACATTGTGTGCTAGTATTTATGAAGAGGCTTTAAAAAGATGTTGAGATTGTATAAATGTAGGAAAGATTGGGTTAAAAATGTATAAAAGTAGGTTGAGTGTGATTGAGATCGGGTTAAAAATGAATGAAATTTGTGTGATTTATATAGAAAATAAAAAACTTATTTTTTATTAGAGTAAACTTCTGTTTTGCTCCCTGTTGTTTGGTCATTTTAATGGTTTTGCTTCAAACCTTTAAAAATAGCCATTTTACTCCCTGATCTATGAAGCTGATCTCTATTTCACTCTCCGCCCCTAACGCCATCCAATTCCTCTGTTAAATCCTGGTCACATGCCCCTCACATGAGGGACATTTTAGTCTTTCCCATTCTCTCTAAAAAGATATTTTATTATAATATATAATAAATTAATTATTTTCTATTATATATCAGATTTTTTAGTATATTATTTTTTATGTTCATATCAGAAACCCCTCAAATCTCACCCTCTCTCTATCTTCAAACCACCCAACACCAACACCGTCACCGACCACCACTGGGCACCACACGCCGACCACCACCATCTCCAAAATTGAAGCCCTAATTAACTCATCACCTCATTTTTTCCTCCTATTTTCACTCCACCTTTCTTTTACTCAGCATTATCGAAGTGGGGCAGCAGACTCAATTGTTTTGGGCTCCAAATTATCATTCACGATTGATTATTGGCAACAATCAATTATTTTTGGGCTCTAAAAAAATCAACACATCATCATCTTGAAAATATACAGCCGTCAACATATATCAAAGGGACGAATGGTATCTTCTCAAGAAACCTTGCAATAAACCCTCACAAACAGTTTAACATATATCACAAAAGTCTTACACAAAATCTTACCCAACATCAACCAAAATCCGCTGCCTCTTCGCCGGAGCCGCAACTCAACACTGTGGATATGGCGGTTCAGATCTGCAAGTCAACTCTGTGGAGGTGGCCTCTTCGCCGGAGCCGACAGTTTAGATAGAGAGAGAGAAAGGGAACGTTGTGATGTGGGGATGCTGGCGGTTCAGATCTGCAATGGTGTTAGTGGGGGTTTAGAGAGAGAGATGATTCAGAACTCTTATGGTGGTTATGTGGGTTTAGAGAAAGACATGGTTCAAATCTTCAAGCTTGCGACGGTGGTGGTGAGATTTGTTGGCGGTGGCGGTGCTTGCTGCCGGTGTGGGGTTGGTGCAGGGGATGGTAATGTTGGTGGTGATTTTGTGAAGTCTGATTATGGAGAGGGAGAACATAGAGAGAAGAGTGTGTTTGTATGTGTGTTATTATTGTAATAATAAAATATCTTTGTAGAGAGGATATGAAAAGACTAAAATGAGGGGCATGTGACCAGGATTTAAAAGAGGAATTGGTTGGCGTTAGGGGCGGAGAGTGAAATAGAGATGAGTTTCATAGATCAGGGAGTAAAATGACTATTTTTAAAGGTTTGGGGCAAAACCGTTAAAGCGACCAAACCACATGGAGCAAAACGGAAGTTTACTCTTTTTATTAATTATAGCCGTTAGCCAACGGCTAACTTGGCCTATCGAGAAAGGCATGGGGAGGACGGGGGTGATGCGACGAGCCGGGTTGTGGGGTGTGGACGGGGCTTGACGTGGCTCGCCGGTCCTGAGCCGATCCCACACAGCGTAGGCTTACCTTGCATATAAGTTATGGTGATGATAGGCATAACTTCTCGGGCTACTCGATGTGGTTGATGGAGGATGGGCCTCTATGTCAGCGTCACGTAGAATGGGTGTGAGGATGAGGTAAAAAGGATGGACCTAAGGAAATGGGAGAGATGGGCCTAAAATATATATATGAGTTGTATGTATATGTGTGTGAGAAGGAGGATATGTTTTTGTCTTTTTGTGACCGTCTCCATCGTCCCACCCCTGACGATCTCGACGTCGACGGACCACCCGGGATGGTGTTTGGGGGCGTCATCGGGCGTCGCCGGGCCTGGGCGACCCCACACCGAGTGGCCTCAGTAGGACACGTTCCATGACCCATGTTGCGATATAATTGGTTGATTCTTTCCAATATTTATCCATGTTCAGATAATCTCATTTTAAGATATAGGCAATTATTTCCTTACAAATTTAATAAGTTTAGTAGTACTGTCATTTTTGTTTATTAAACTTCCTTTAATTTGTTTTCTCTTGAACGTCTATTATTTATTCATTATTTTGTGTTTATTTAATTTGTTTTCTCTTGAACGTCTCTTATTTATTCATTTACATTTTTATTAATAGTATGATCCCGAGATCTATGGACGTAGTTTTTAAAAGGCTTAGTTTTGCTATTTAAAAAGGGGTAGTGACGCAGCTTGTTGCCCGTTTACCAACTATCTCGATGTAAATTATTATATGAAAAATGGAAACCAAATTTCTTTTATTTAAAAAAATAATAATATTAATTTTAATATTATTATTATTGTTATTATTATTATTATTATTATTATTATTATTATTATTATTATTATTATTATTCTGGTTTACAAGGGTGTCAAGGGCCGCGACCTATAAAACAAAATCTTTGGCCTATTTGGGGCATAGTTGTACATATTAGTTCTCAATTAGTTTGACTTATCCCTTTTGAGATTTTGACCATCGAAATACTTGACAACACACAAATATCATACAAACACTTCTCTAAACTACTTGTCTGATGGTTTATTAGACTATCCTCATTAGAATAAAGGGTATGGTTTGGCCCATCCCCACGGGATGAGCCTCCACGTAGGCGCCACGTGGGCGGCTCGTGGGGGATGGGCCTCCATGAAATTTGAGGGGGATGGAGGCTCGTGTGGGATGGGGCCCCACCTCATTATTTTATAATTTTCTAAGTTTTAATTTATTAACTTAATTAAAACTTTATAAAAATTAAAAAATACAACATAAAACAACATAAATAATTTCATTTCATAACATAAAAAAAAAATTACACTTCCTAAAAAAAAAAAAATTACCGAAAAATAAAAATAAAAAATTACATTTCCTAAAAAAAACTACTCGTCTTCGTCCTCGACACCGTCCACTACGTTAAAGTTGTTCCAAATATGTTCTACCAAATCCTGTTGAAGGTTTGCATGCGTGAAGTCGTTGGTTAGCGAGAACGAGTTTAAATCCTGTTGTGGCGGATCTACCGGGACAGTATTCCCGTATGACGCATTCTCATCATACTCACAAATTGCCCGACCTTCGTCTTCAATTATCATGTTATGGAGCAAAATGCAAGCGTACATACATAGGCGCAACCTCTTCGGTGTAAACGCACGTGCCGGTTGTTCAAGGATGACCCATTTTTTTCGTAAGACACCAAAAGCACGTTCGATGTCTTTTCTTGCAGCTTCTTGACGCTTGGCAAATTTTTTTCTTTTTTCGTCATCGGGAAGTCGAATAGTCTTCACAATTGTAGACCAAGACGGATATATCCCGTCAGCAAGATAATACCCACGTCTATACTCAACCCCAGAAACTGTAAAACGGGTGTCCGGACCGGTTCCATTAACGACATCGGTAAAGATCGTCGATTGGTATAACACATTGAGGTCGTTGAGTGAACCAGGGAGACCAAAGAAAGAATGCCAGATCCACAAATCTTGTGATGCCACGGCTTCAAGTATCACGGTTGGATAGCCGTGATCACCGCGAGTATATTGGCCTCGCCACGCAGTCGGGCATCTATGCCACGCCCAATGCATACAATCAATACTACCGAGCATTCCCGGAAACCCGTGCCGTGCTTCATGAGCTTGGTACAACTGCTGAACATCATACACGTTTGGTTTACGCAAATATTTTTTGCTATACAATTTCACCACATTACGGCAAAACCGATACAAACATTCCCGCGTAGTTCTTGCCGACATTTGTAAGTATTCGTCCAAAGCGTCGGCCACTGTCCCGTACGCCAGTTGGCGAATGGCCGCAGTACACTTTTGTAACGTGGTGAACCTTTCATAACCGCGAGCATCGGGTCGTTGCGTGAAAAACGGGTCTAGCCCCGCCAAATCATCAGCAATCCGTGTGAATAACCGACGACTCATTCGGAATCTGCGTCTGAATATCTCGGCATTGTAAAGGGGTGCATCCGAAAAATAATCGTTCACCAATTTCTCGTGCGCTCCTGTCGTAAAAAATATATAAATACGAGGAAATAAGGATAATAAAATTTATTAATGATAAACCTTGGCGGTCTCTGTTAACCCGTATTCGTGTGGTAATAACGCTTTCAGACGAGACGTCTTCCTCTTCGTCTTCCTCTTCCTCCTCGATAAGAATCTCCGCCGCCCGTAGCACAACGTTCGCGATAAACATCTCCTCTTCCTCATCCGAAGACGAGGACCACCAAGAATTAGATGGCATTGTGGATTAAAACGTAAATTTTTTTTATAAAAGTGGAGAGAAAATGGTATAAAAATGAGAGGGTTGTGGGTTGAAAGTGGGAAAAAATGGTGAGATAGAGGGTTATTTAAATTGAAAAATGATTTTTTTTTTTTTTTTTAAGAAAATAGCCGTTCAAACGGCTAGTTGTTTGAAAGTGGGTCCGGCGCCTTCGGCGCATGTGGGACGATTGAGCCGAGCCGGGGCTAAGGGGGGCGGTGTGGGGGACCGGCGCCGGTCCTAGCCGGCCCCCATACCCTTTAGTCTTAGTGATTTTTTTTAGGTTGGTTGTCACTTTTCAAAATAACATTGGTTATATTTAAATTAAGAAAAAAGAAATTGAAACCACAATCAGGTTGTTGGAGCAACTTTTTTTTTTGAACGACAGATTTGGATCATTGACGGACCACTAGAGTATAATCGTGCCACCAGCGGAACCACCCGATCATATCCATCTCCACTAGGCATAATGCCTATACACCAATTCAGGAGGAAACCCAATAAATATGGAGGAAACCCTCTTGTGGGAATCGAACTCTGGACCTATTGGTCCCAAAGCCTTATCCCACCCCTAAGATTCCACTAGGCAAAGCCGTCCCCGAGAATAGTAAAAAGCTTTTGGGCCTCATACGAGACAAAAAAGTTGGGCCCCTTTTTTATAATATAAACTTATCAATTTATATATATAAAAACCACGATACAACAATAAATGATTGATTGTTATAAACAAAACAATACTAGTGTAGCAAAATGATCGAACTAACTTACTTAAGCAAATCGTGAGGCTTTTCTAGCGTTTTTGGAAGCAAAGCTATCGATCAAGTCTTTATATTTCATACCTTCTAATATTTCATTTTAAAGAGATATCATCGCCAATCCATTAAGTCTTTCTTGAGACATTGGCGATCGCAAATAAGACTTCAACAACTTCAATTTAGAAGAGCTTCTCTCCGTCGATGCCACCGTTACCGGAATTGTCAAAAGCACATGATATGCATTTATAACATTAGGACAATGACCGAGCCGCATGATATCGTTTAAAGCATTAATAGGGCTAACAATGTGACTAGGTAAGAATGCCCTAATCAACTTCAACTCTAAATAAAGTTCTTTAGCATCGACACCCGATTCTTCTTTATATTTTAATGCATCTTGGAGACGAAAACAACAAGACTAAAGATCTTTTTCATCAAGTGTCTTCAACTTTTTAAGAAACAAAAACCCAAATATTTTTTCGAATTTTTGGTATTGATCGAATCTTGTTTCAAGAGAACTTATAGCTTGATCAACAATACATAGAAAGTAGTTGACTTTAAAATCCTCATCGAGTGAAAATATAACTTCTTCTACACTTGAATTCTCATCAAACTGTTTTTCCTACGTATCACACGTTTTTTAGGGAATTTCGCATTAACACCCAATTCATTGGCAATTTCTATAGCTTCATCAATCCCCTTAGAAAACCCCACTTCTCTATAATTTTTTAAGTATTTAATCAATTTGTCTACTTTATCAATAGCAACATCAAGAACCACATCCTTTGATTGCGACTTTTTGCTCACCATATTCACATTTGATAATATTTCATACCAAATGATGATTTGTACCAAAAATTCATAGTCACCAACCTCATGCTTTTCAAGTGATTTAGCTTCACTTTGATTTTTAGGATCTTTATTCGAGTCACTAACTTCTTTCAAAGCTTTTCTTACTTCTACAAGTTGAGTTCTAATAGGCTTAATACTATCTACATGACTTTCCCAACGAGTGATAGACAATAATTTAAGAGTCAATCCTTTAACATTGTCTTTCAATATTTGCCACCTATTAATAGAATTGGCAAAGATAGTATATATTCGTTGTATTGTTCCAAAAAATACCCTAGACTTAGTAATCGTGTTTGCCATGTCACACAACACAAGATTAAGACTATGACAACCACGAGTACTACAAAAAGCTCTATAATTTTTTTTTCTAGAAATCTACTTTGAACTCCACCACGTATTCCTTTCATGTTCGCCCCATTATCATAGCCTTGACCACGCATATCAACAATATCAAGACCTAAAGACTCTATTTCCTTATATGTAACATCGAAAAGTCCCTTACCAGTGCTATCATCAAAAACCAAAAAACCTAAAAACGATTCCTCAACTGTCATAGAATTAGAGTTAAAATTCACATACCTCACAATTATGGACATTTACTCTTGTTAACTTATATCAGGCGTGCGATCGAGTATGATGGAGTAATACTTCGCTTGTTTTGTCCTTTTGATGATTTCTGTTTTAACTTGATCAACTAATAATTGTATCAACTCATTTTGGATATTGTTCCCAAGATAGTTTATATGGAGTTCATCATTCAAAATACATCGCATGTGTTCTTTCATAATCAGATCAAACTCTTCCAACATCTCAACCAATCCCAAAAAGTTTCCATTGCTTTTTTTATACAACTTATCATTTGACCCATGAAAAGCTAAACCATGTTTAGCAAGAAATTTCACAAGAGCAATCATCCAAAAAATCACTTCTTTCCAATAATCTTTTTTTTTTCCTTTTTGAAATGCTCATACGCTTCCTTGTCAATTGTTTCATTGCAATCCAACCTTTGACACATTTCAAACCATTGATGCATATGCTTGAGATGTTCAATGCTAACTTCATGGTTTTTAAGACCCTGAGAAGCATGCCTCCAATCTGAATAACCTTCATTATCCAACCCACCTTTCTTATACCCTTGTCTAAAAAGTTTACAACAAAAACAAAAGATTTTGTCAAGCTCTTTCAAATACACTAGCCATTCTCTATCACACGTCTCCTTGTTTGATAGAATTCTATTATACATGAATTTAGAAAACCGTCTTCCAACTTTATCCACTGGACCCTTATCAATAGTAAAATCTCTTTTTTGGACATTTCTTAACCAATTCATTAATCAAGTTAGGATTATGCCTATCCCAATTTCTAGGATAAAAAATATCAATACTAGGATTAACATTAGCATCATCTTCACCCACATTAGCTCCATATACATTAACATTAACATCATCTTCACCCGCATTAGCTTCATCCACGTTAACATTAACATCATCTTCACCCAAATTAGCTTTATCCAAATTAACACCCACAATATCATCACCTACATTAACAGCTTCATTATCTTCATCAACATTAGAACTAGAACTTTGAGGTAGTTTTGAGAAAAACTTGAGTATACGCCCTTTGTCGTCCTTTGCTTTTTTTTACGTTTTTTACTACCGGATAGGTATTTGTATTTAGGAATGGGTGGCATAATTTCTAGACAAAAAAAAAATTTAAAACAAGTAAGTTTCATCTAACTCTAAACCTAAACAATACACAATTATACATCAAAGTCTTAAAGATTCAATCATTCAATGTCAAACATCTAAGATTCATAGTTTCATCTTATTCTTAATCAGTAAAGCTAAATAACATAAATTCAAGGTTGCATGTAATTGACTAATTATATGAATCTAAAATAAAAACTTTGCATTCTATTAATAATGGGTAAATTACTTTTTGAGTCCCTGTGTTTTATTGGTTTTAACAATTTGAGTCCAAAAGCAAAAAGTTTAACGACCTGAGTCCCTATAAGCATTTTCTTTAACCATTTGAGTCCAAATTTCTAACACCATCTACCAAGTCTGTTAACTACAAGGGCATTTTAGTCAATTACACATAGAGTGCAACTCTTTATGCACAAGATATTATTTCACCTTTTTATATTTATATGTATTTATACATCTGAAATTTCTCTTTCAACTCTCTCCCTCTCTCATCCCTCTCTCTCCATCATCAACACCCACCTCCATAAATGTAAACAGTGAAGAAAGATTTCTAGTTCCATTAGCTCAACGCTACTACAGACAAGGGAGATTACATTTTATACTTGATTGTCATATGAAGAACTACATGAACTCGGATTCGCTGAAGGAGTTTTCAGAGATTGCGTTTGAATGCTTGTAGGATGATCGGGATCGACGACCTTCAATGGGTTTAGTGTTACAGAAACTTGAGAAAGCATTGAAGTTGCTAGTAAGTTCAAAATTGTTACAAAATGTGGCACCTGCGGAAAATGCACAGTCATCTTGACCTAACACCGTACTGTTTTGGGTTGCTTAACAAATTTCAGGACGAAATTTCTTCCAAGTTGGGGATGATGTGACAACTCGCATTTTCAAGATCCTTACTTGGCACGTTACTCGTTTCACAAAGTGTTTTCGTAATCCGCTTGCATTGTAACTTGTTCACGTCGGGTATATGTTTGGCGTATTATATTATAGTTTGGTGAATAAGAAACTGATAAACTTAACTGTTTGAGTTATAAACTGTACACATGTGTTCTCATGCTTATGACTACGAAACATCACCCACTCGACAAAACCTAGGTCGACGAAACCTAGGGGTTTCGCCATCACATCACGATGAAACTTATGTGTTTCGTCGGCTCGGATCCATTCAAAGCCCAGTAAGGGCCCAACACTTTTATGCACCTATATAACCAAGTAGGGTGTTTCATTCGGTAACGTAACTGACATCTTGCAACCCTAGACTTCCCAAAACCTAGCGACGGCAGTTCCCTTTCTCCCATTCGAGACTCTCGAACATTAGGCACCACTGATCTATATCAAACCAAGGTTAGTGTATAAACATTTTTACTCGATGAATTGTTGATGGTTATGGTTC
The DNA here is from genome assembly GCA_030545235.1 of Helianthus tuberosus. Taxonomy (NCBI): domain Eukaryota; kingdom Viridiplantae; phylum Streptophyta; class Magnoliopsida; order Asterales; family Asteraceae; genus Helianthus; species Helianthus tuberosus. The sequence goes on along the minus strand of CM060366.1, from coordinate 38,532,490 downwards.
TGTGCTGTGGTGCCGTGTGGATTAGGGTTATTATCAATGTTGTAAATCAGACCCCTTGCATGTTTGATAGTTGTTATATGTTAACAGACCTGATGTAATTGATAGCCGTGATGATGAGTTTGTTCTTTGATAAAAAGGGATAGTATGTTTGTAGGATTAACTGATGATGAATAAATGGTTAGGCAAACTGTGAATGTGAATTGGTTGTGTCATTGATGCCTTAGGGTTTTGATTGGTACAACATGAATATGTGATTCAATAATAAAGAACAGTAGATGCTCCTGAGTATATAGGTTTGTTGTTAATCGTGTCGATTATTACTGTAACATGATTAGAACTTATGTGATAACGTTGTTGAAAGATTGATTCAATGGGGTTGTGTGAATGTTGAGAAACTGTAACTGTTTGGCATGAGATCCGACGAAACATATGAGAGTTTCGCCACAGTACATATCGACGAAACATAGAGGAGTTTCGCCGACAAGCATAACGACGAAACACATGAGTGTTTCGTCACACCCCATCCCGACGAAAGGTGTATCTTTCGTCACAAGGGTGTTTTGCCGTGCAAGTCATTGAAATGAACAGTAGGTGTCTGTGAATGAGTAATGATGATAGATACTGGTGTGTACACTATCCATGTCACGTGTCAATGTTAATAAGAAACTTGGTTTAATTGGTTGTTACAACAAACTCACCTGCTATGTTCTGTGCTACTTGTGATAAACATATGAGATGTGTACTTGTAATAGAAAGGTGTACTGGCTATTGTTATACTATGAACTGTGAACTGGTATATGTGATGCAAAATGTGTGAAAACGATAACCTGCTTAATCGTGAAACTGATATTCATTGGTAACCACGTTAGGGTTGGTTGATTAACTTGGAAACGGGTAACTAAACAAACTGAGTAAACCAACGTGAGTTTACTGCTCTTTTTCCAAGCATGCATCCCGGGGAGGGATATCTGGTAATTGTTTCGGGGAGGAACGTCGGGTTATTGGGATGTTGGTTATTACACTCATTTCTATCATATAAGACCCCTTACATCTACCGATAGTTGCCGGGGAGGCAACGAGGTTATTAGTTGAAAGCGCTATTAGGTTTGGCACCCTCACACCGTACCGGGGAGGACGGGCGTGAACTAATTACCTTAAAGCATGACCAATGTTTTGATAGAGACATTGGGGTTGGGCAAATAAATCTTGTAGCCATCTGCTGTAATCGAGTTAATAACAACCTCAAATCATTCATTGAACTGTGTTATACTCATATCTGGTAACTAAACACGATAACAAAACTTTGAACTCACCAGCGTCGTCTGACACACTTGTCTGCATGCTTGCAGGTCGTTAGCTTCTTGATATGGACTTGCTATCTGAGAGTGCTGGAGTGGTCATGGGTTGAGACTCTTGGATACTTGCTTCGTTGATTATGAACTCATGTTTTAAAACATTTGATTTACAGTTTACATTATGCTTCCGCTGAACATCTATTTTGGCTAACTTATGATTTGGGTTTATATTTTGAAATGAATGGATTGTTTTATTTAAATATTGAGCGTAGTTCAATGTGATTGGTGGCTTGGATCCTGGTACGTTACACGCCTAGCGGGGGTTACCACATGTGGTATTGGGGGTGTGACAGTTTGGTATCAGAGTGTAACACCTCGAAAATTCACGTCCTATAATGTGTTGACACGTGTCATAATGTTTAAACGTGTGAAAGAAATATTATAGAAGGACTAAAGTTGACAAACGTGGAAAGTATGTGAATATACGTATTCTAAGTGTCAACTGTGAATAATTATATTGAATATTAACCCTACAAGATGCTCATACCTTCAAACGAATAAATCAGGGATCATACGAAGCGAAAAGTGAGTAATTACAAACTACAGGGGTTAAATGTGTCAACATGTTTAAAGATATACCTCTGAGTGACCTTTGGACAAACCCGAAGCTTTGTAAATGCTAATTATGCTCACAAGATTATACGATTAAAATTTCATAACGTTTCGTTATCGTATGAGAAAGTTATGACCAAATTCGTGTGCGAAGGGTTAAAGTGTTAACGTTGAAAGTTAAGGCTTTTCGGGTTAACCGGGAGTGTTCAGGGACTTGGCAAAGAGGGTATAAGTCCTAAAGTCCTTGTGGGTATATTACAAGGGGTCAAATTGCAAGTTAAAACCTAATTACCCCTTCAAAATTACCAAAGGTCAAGTTAGAAACCAAAAGAAAATCAAAATTCAGATCTCGCCGGCCCAGGCGGCCCGCCTAGGCTTCGGAGAAATGGGACGCGGGCCGCGACCCAGGCCCAGATGCAGAAAACGAAGACAGTCGCCTGTATTCGCGGAAACTCGACTTTTAAATGCATTTCTCACATGGTGGGCGACCCCTAACTGTGCTAGAACACTAGGGACAAGTGTTGAATGGTTGTGGTTGATCTTAGAGTGAGTTGTCAACTAGTTATGGTGGATCAAAGTGCTATATAAAGCCACCTTATGCAACATTCATTCTCACAACTTGCATCTGATCATTGGAGCATTTCTGGAGCTAAGGAACTCTCCCCTCTGATCTAAATTCGTGCATTGGACTCTTGTAAGTCTACTAGTTCTTGTTTAATTGCTTTTAGCTTAGTTAATTAGCTAAAAGTCAAACCGTCGTAATTACGGTTTGACTTCGAGATTAGTCACTAATGACTCAGTCTTATCTCGAATTAAAAGTAGTTTTAGAATGGTATTTATGTGGGTAATAAAACCCCAAAAGGGTTTCCCCTGATCACCAACCTAAGCAGGTTAAATGTCGGGTCAAACCTTTACTTAAAAAGTCAACATAATGCTTAAAATGTCTTTTATGCATAATTAGCTATCTAGATCACATATAACCTGTTTGATTATTGTTATAACTTAGTAGTTAGTGTAATAACATGTTCAAACCTGTTCAACCCGACTATTTCCTGTTTAGACCCGGTTCGGAACCGAAAGTCACATAGTTTGACTTTCACGTTGACTTTCAGTTCTGACCCGTTTGGGCATACTTTTGAAATGCCTCAGAGATTTAATTGGATTAGGATACATGTTAGAACAACCCTCTGTGATCATACACATTGGTTCACTAGTTATCCAATTAATATGCAAATTTCCGTTAAATGCTCATACGTGGACCGTTATGCCCTTATTACCTTAAATCATGATTTATGAAAATGTAAAAGTGTAGAAACCTTAGTTACTTATATAAAGACTTGTTTGCAAAGTTTGACATCAGTTTGACTTGTAGATTAAGAGTTATGCTCATTGTCGCTAAATTAAGGCTTTATGTTAACAACATGGCGTAATTAGCGTAAAGCCTAGTTAAACATACTTTTTGATATCAAATCTTTTACCCACTGATGTTATATATTATTTTGGGATTTTTAAAGATTTTTAATTAATTTTAGGTCGAGCATAACTAGTAGTCGTAGGCTTAATCCGGTAATTGTCGGTTTTGCCCTTACGGGCCATAAAATGAGTTCTACACATCTAAACGATTCCAAACCTTTTGCTACTGATTAGTTATGATAAATAAATTATATTAAGCCTTCTGGAAATATAAAAATATCAGATTTAGGTATAGAACCCGGAAATGGCCTTTAATCGCCATAATTAGCGTTTTTAGCGCATAGTATGTCTTAGAATCATATTGGACATACCCGGGTCGATACCTACTGATACATGAGGCAAATTATGATAATTTAACAGTAAGCAAAGGTTGATAAACTCAGACTTCGTTTTTGAACTTTTCGGCTTATGTGAAATTACCAAAATACCCCTACGGGGCATAGTTTTGTTAAATATGATAAATTTCACATATATGCCTTAGCCTACTGTTATAACACATCAAAATGAGTATGCTTGCTGTTTACATCAGACCTGTAACTCAGTTGAACATATAAACACTTTTACAAACTTTAAAATGACCAAACTACCCCTACGGGGCATAGTTTGTATTTAAATTAGTTCGGGGCATAACGAAAGACATCCTACTGATGTTACAACATATTTGAAGCATATTAACTTAGGAAACCTGTATATGGCTCTTACGGATACCCGTTACGCATATTACGCGTTCGGCTCGGTTTATGTAACAAGTTTACATAAATTAGCCGAAACGGGTCAAACCTTATCCGTTTTATCTCAAAATCCAGAATGTGAATAATAAACCCATATTAAACAAGTCTTCAAACTTGTCGGGTCTGAATCACATTCTATCCGGTCTTCGCTTAATCGAGCGTACGAACCGTATCATCGAAACTAGCCGGTCTAAGCTTAAGCATAATTAAAGACCCGCTAGGATTCTAATAGGTTATGTTTAACCTTCATTCCAGATTAGGAGAAACAGTAAAAGCTACTTGCTATTTGATTATTGTGACTATACTTTGCATCAAGGTAAATACTTTTAACTTATTTTCCCTATACGGGCTTGGGTTACGGTACATAGCGTACCGCTTGATCGGGCATCAAATCTTCCATCATTGGGTGGTTAATTGAATAATTTGATCAGCTCGTTTTAAACAGATTTGTTTACTTTAAAGCCTTTGGGGGGTTAATGACCATGTCCCGGATATCCTTGGCATTATCTTACGAGATGGCCACGACCTGAGCACGGGGTGTAGGCGTACACCTGTCGGTGTATAACTCATTATTGTGGTGTGTCTATTGATCTTTAACCCGGATACATTCCGGGCTACTGAACGCATAAGTAACATGTAAATCGTTCACAAGATTATAATATTAAATAATTCTCCCAAGTTAATAAAAATGTTTATGCCATGTGCATCCAAACCAATTTTCAATCATTTTATAAAATGAGTCAGTTGAATGTATTTACCAGTGTAAACTGACGTATTTTCCCAAAAAGATTAAATGCAGGTACTAGGCGAAATAGGCTGGAATTCTCCTAAGCATCACTAGAAGTCTCGCAAGCTTTAGATGCCGAAGTCTGTTGAACCATAAACAATGTTTTTAATTCGATCCTACTGTGGATAAACACCGGATAATTGTGACTTTGTTTACAATAAATAAATTCGGTTGTATCTTATTTTAAATTTGCTTCCGCTGTGCATTATTATATTGTCTTGTTTGACTATTACGTTGTCAACCACGTCACGATACTCCCCCACCGGGCCCACCGGTGACACGTGGAAATCGGGGTGTGACAGGTTGGTATCAGAGCCAACACTGGGTGAATTAAACACTAGCCTTTTGTGTTTAATCTCAGTACACAATTGCACATATCTAAACCTTCGAGTCTAGACTTATAACTTAGGACAAATTCCACCTTTTCGGTTTTTGTTTTGTCCTTTAAATTTTATATTTTGTTATTGTTATCTCATGCTTTATTGACAGGAACAACAAAATGCCTCCTAGATTCTTCAGAACACGAGGACGAGGAAAGGGGCCAGTTACCGCCCCCAACGATCATGAAGCTGGATCTTCACGAAGGCGAGCCCCATCCAACACCGAGAGTGATGACCCTCGGGAAAACCGAAGAAACCAGTACGAGCCGGCCAGGCGGTCGGTTTCGCATGCTTCAACTCCTCCTGCTCTTAATCCATATGAACCCAATAACCCTCAACCGTCTTACATACCTCTTCAGAGATCCCTATCTCATCATTCATATGGAGACCCTACACCTGCTTTTCGGGGACAGTTTAACCCGGCTGGGTTCATACCAGAGCCCGTGGGTTTTAACCCACTGGGTCTAGAGGACCACTTCTCTGGCGATCAAGCTGACGATATGGACGAGGATACGGACCCCGTCATGCCTGCTAGTGGTACTCCGAACCACCCGATAGAGATCTCGGACGGATCTTCTTTTCACGGATCACCCTATGGTGGTCCAGACAGTTTTCAAGCCCTGTTCGAACCACACCAGTGGTATTATACACCATCACACCACTCGTCGTCGCATGGGCAGCATCAGCAGCGGCAGCAGGAGCCACAACCACAGCCGCATCATCAAGATTCATCAGAGGATCATCGGTTTGTGGCAGTTACGCCACCACCTCCACCACCACCAGTTCAACCGCCACCTCCACAACCGCCAAGGCGTAGAAGAACCGGTGCCCGTATATCGGTGCGACCAGGGGACTTTCATTTTAGCTCCCCACGGCAGTCGAGTGCAAGTCACTACCCGCCTCATCGGGAGGACCCACAAATGGGTGGGCCTTCGCAGCCAGTTTTTCAACAGCCACCGCCCATGGGTTTTGAAAACCCAATACCAGCATACACGGGTCCAAGTAATTACAACCCGTTTGAACCACCAGCTTACCACAACTACGGATACGCTGAGGCAGATCCTTATATGGAAGCAGCAAATTATAACGCCCTCAATGCCCAAGGACCCTACGGAGATCCATGGGGGGTAAGCTACCCGAATCAGGGGTACCCAATACCTCCCAGGCCTATCATTAGAACGCAGTCGCAGCCGCCACGATTTTCTCCCCCAGAACGGGAGGAAATTCTGCATAGATTGAATCAGGTTGAGCGGGAAGCTCGCCGCGACCGCCAAGAGAAGCAGACCTTCTTCCAGGGATTAATAGGACTGCTCAAAGGAAAGAACAAGAAGGATTATTAAATCCTCCCAGCTGTTGTTGAGCCCCTGCGTGGGCATATTTGGTTATTAAGCCCCTACGTGGGTGTGTATGTTTGTTTGTGTGTATTGACCCCTGCGTGGGTCTATCTTTCCATAAACCCCTACGAGGGTATGTTGTATGTTTAGTCCCTGCGTGGACTATTATATTATGTAGTCCCTGCGTGGACATGTGTGATATTTAACCCCTACAAGGGTAAGTGTGTATTTGGAAGACCCGTTTAGGGCAAATGTGTAATATTCTAAATGAATTAATGGAATGATTATTTTATATAAATTTCATGTTGCCTTTATGAGCATATATAAATTATAAATGAAACAAATAAATCAAAATCATTTCCTTTTTGAAAAATCTGCCTATGTAATTTTTTTTAAAGAATCTTAAAGATGTGAAACCTAGCCACGTGTCAAATATAAGACCGGGCCAAGATGGTAAGACCTGTTTAAAAGGTTCAAATTCCTGTTAACATCTTAAAACATGTTAACACTCCTGGCATAAGTGATTTCGTTAAAAATCACGTTTATATAAGGATTCTTTAAAAGATTCCAAACCCAGTTTAATGATCTCTGAATCCTGGGTCTACATCATCAATTAAGATGATCATTTTTTTTTACCATACGTTGGTAATATAACGCCTACGGGCCTTGCTTATTTCTATATGAGCCAAAAGACAGTGGTAGCAATGACTCCCTGTCAAATAAAGGTAATGAACTAGGTTCAAACCTTAAAAGCCTTGATTCTCTGAAATCATAGTTTATAATTAATATTGTCCTTGTGACTAGGCCTATTGTGCCAGTATACCATAATGTTTTGATTCTCTGAAATCATAGATTAAATTTAAATTTGTCCATGTGACTAAGCCTTATGTGCTAATATATATTAGGATAAATTTTAATTGAAATCCTAAATTAATACGATTAATAAGTTAACCTAATGTGGTCTCTGTTACCATGGTTAACGAGTCACCCTAAGGGGTAATTCCATAATAAACTCCCAAATAAAATATTGTGCTTGTTTTCTGCAACAGTTCAATTCAAATGGCTGACTCAAATGAAGTAAATAGCCATCCCGTGGAGCCAAATGTGAACGCCCAGATTACATTAACGGGCGCTGAATTAAAAGCATTAATAGATGGTGCTATCACAGAGGCTTTGGATAGGCAGTATGAGGAGTACAGTGGTACTCGAAGCAGGACCCACTCTGCATCACATTCGAAGCCCAGGACCCATTCTGAGGCTCATAACAAGCCTCCTCCCAAAAAGGATGGACCAAAGAAAAACAGTGATGATCGCCAGTCCACCAACCACCAAAGTAATCCATCCCAGCAATTAGTAGTGCATCAAGGACACCGTAACAGGGGTTGCACATATAAGTACTTTGTGTCTTGTAAACCCAGGGATTTTAAGGGGGAAAAAGGAGCCGTCGACTGTATGACGTGGCTGGATGAAATGGACACGGTCGTGGACATCAGCGGATGTGCTGAAGGTGATGTGGTTAAATTTGTCTCACATTCCTTCAAAGGTGAGGCGTTAGCTTGGTGGAGATCTCTGATGGAGGCCTCCGGAAAGATTCCATTGTATGGGATGTCGTGGGATCAATTCATCGCCCTAATCAAGGAAAATTTCTGCCCTCAACATGAGGTGGAAAAGATCGAATCAGACTTTCTATCACTGGTGATGAAGAACCTCGACTGTCAGGCGTATTTGACAAGCTTCAATACACTATCCCGGTTGGTACCTTATCTGGTAACCCCGGAGCCTAAAAGGATCGCGCGCTTTATTGGTGGTTTAGAACCAGAGATCAAGGCTAGTGTTAAAGCTTCTCAGCCAGTTACCTTCAGGTCTGTAACTGACCTTTCCTTATCCCTCACACTGGATGCGGTCCGGCAGAGATCGCTGAGGAATAAGGATGCTGAGAAGAGGAAGCGAGAAGATGATGGTTCGCGTAGATCGAACAAGAAGCACCGTGGAAGCGGTGATCACAAGAAGGGATCGGAGTCGAAGAAAGATGGGCATCGTTCTGGAGAGAAGCCCACATGCAAAACTTGCAAGAAACAACACTTTGGAAAGTGCAGGCTCGAATCAAACTCGAATAACGAGTCAAGGTCTTTTGCTTGTGGTTTGTGCAAGTCCAAGGAACACAAAACCTTGGATTGCAAGAAGATGAAAGATGCAACGTGCTACCGTTGCAATGAGAAGGGCCACATAAAGACTAACTGCCCCAAGAACAACAAGAAGCCTGAGGAGGCTAAGAAGACTAATGCTAGAGTCTTCAGGATGGATGCGAAGGAGGCTGTGCAGGATGATAACGTCATAACAGGTACTTTCCTTGTAAATGATGTTTTTGCAAGAGTACTTTTTGATTCAGGCGCAGATAAGTCCTTCGTAGATCATAAATTTTGTGAGTTGTTGAATTTACCTGTCAAAACCCTAAAAGTGAACTATGAGGTAGAGTTAGCAGATGGTACCATAGAAACCGTCTCTACTGTGTTAGATGGATGTGTTATATCCATTAAGAACCATTCTTTTCCTCTGTCTCTACTCCCTTTTAAGTTGGCTGGTTTTGACATAGTTCTGGGTATGGACTGGTTATCTCATAACCAGGCCCAAATTGTCTGCAACCAGAAGCATGTGGTAATAAAGACCCCGTCTGGTGAGTCACTTACCATTCGGGGAGATACCCAGTATGGACTGCCTGAGCACGTGACTATGCTCAAGGCTTCCAAGTGTTTGAAGAAAGGGTGTGTCATCTACATGGCGCAAGTGATCATTGATGAGCCCAAACCGAAGATAAAAGACATTCCTGTCATCTCTGAATACCCAGAAGTGTTTCCTGAAGATCTACCTGGTTTGCCACCGGATAGGCAAGTGGAATTCAGGATCGACATCATCCCCGGAGCGGCACCAGTTGCTAGAGCTCCATACAGATTGGCACCCACGGAAATGAAGGAGTTGCGGACGCAGCTAGATGAATTGCTGGCTAAGGGTTTCATTCGACCTAGTTCATCTCCTTGGGGAGCGCCAATCTTGTTTGTCAAAAAGAAGGATGGGTCGATGCGGCTATGCATCGACTATCGCGAGCTTAATAAAGTCACGATCAAGAATAGGTATCCTCTGCCCAGAATTGACGATTTGTTCGATCAGCTTCAAGGGGCAAGTTACTTCTCAAAGATTGATTTGAGGTCGGGCTACCATCAATTGAAGGTCAAGGATGAAGACGTTCACAAGACTGCATTTAGGACTCGTTACGGTCACTATGAGTTCCTAGTGATGCCTTTTGGGCTCACTAATGCACCAGCCGCGTTCATGGATCTCATGAATCGCGTCTGCAAGCCTTACTTAGATAAATTTGTTATCGTCTTCATCGATGACATCCTTATTTATTCTAAGAACAAAGCTGACCACGAGAAACATCTTCGATGTATTCTCAAACTTCTGCATAAGGAGAAGCTCTATGCCAAATTCTCCAAGTGTGAATTTTGGCTTAGGGAAGTCCAATTTCTTGGACATGTGGTCAGTGAGCATGGTATCCAGGTGGATCCCGCTAAGGTTGAAGCGGTAATGAACTGGCAAGAGCCAAAGACGCCAACAGAAATTCGTAGCTTCCTGGGATTGGCAGGATACTACCGGCGTTTCATTGAAAATTTTTCAAGGATTGCTGCACCCCTAACCTCCTTAACTAAGAAGAAAGTTAAGTTTGTTTGGGGCCCGAAGCAGCAAGAATCCTTTGATATTCTGAAGCAAAAGCTGAGCAACGCCCCAGTACTGACATTGCCAGAGGGAATTGAAGAATTTGTGGTTTATTGTGATGCTTCGCATACTGGCATGGGGTGTGTGCTTATGCAGAAAGGCAAAGTTATTGCCTACGCTTCAAGGCAGTTGAAAGTGCATGAAAAGAATTACACCACCCATGACTTGGAGCTGGGTGCCGTTGTATTTGCACTGAAGCTTTGGAGGCACTACCTTTATGGTGTCAAATTTGTGATCTATTCTGATCACAAGAGCCTCCAACATCTGTTTAATCAGAAGGAATTGAACATGAGGCAACGCCGCTGGATGGAAACTTTAAATGACTATGATTGTGAAATCAAGTACCATCCCGGCAAGGCGAATTTAGTCGCCGATGCCTTGAGTCGGAAGGAAAGAGTTAAACCTATCCGAATCCATGCCAAGCGCATAGAGTTAAAGAACAGTCTGATGGAGAGGTTGTTAGCTGCACAGAAGGAAGCTGTGTTGGAAGCTAACTATCCTAATGAAAAGCTAGGAGTAACTGAGGAGCAGTTAACTCTTAGCAAGGACGGACTTCTAAGGTTGAATGGAAGAGTATGGGTTCCAATTTATGGAGGACTTCGTGATGTTATCCTCCAGGAAGCCCATAGTTCCAAATATTCCGTTCATCCTGGTGCGGATAAGATGTATCAGGATTTAAAGGCAAATTATTGGTGGATAGGCTTGAAAAAGTCTGTAGCCGCCCATGTAGCAAAATGCTTGACATGTGCGCAAGTCAAAGCCGAGCATCAGAAACCGTCAGGTTTGCTACAACAGCCTGAACTTCCTACGTGGAAGTGGGAAATGGTAACTATGGATTTTATTACCAAGTTACCCAAGACGAGGAAAGGCAATGATACAATATGGGTTATAGTTGACAGACTGACTAAGTCAGCTCATTTCTTACCCATCAAGGAGACTTATAGCTCCGACATGTTAGCCCAGTTATACGTTGATAAGATTGTAGCCCTACATGGCATACCTGTAGCTATTATCTCTGACCGGGATACTAGGTACACGTCACACTTTTGGAAGAGTTTCCAACAATCTTTGGGCACACGTTTGAACTTTAGTACGGCTTACCATCCTCAGACTGACGGTCAAAGTGAGCGTACTATTCAAACGTTGGAAGACATGCTACGTGCATGTGCAATCGAATTGGAAGGTAGCTGGGATAAGAACCTACCTTTGATCGAATTCTCCTACAACAATAGCTACCATACCAGCATAAAGGCTGCGCCTTTTGAGGCATTATACGGTAGAAAGTGTAGATCGCCAGTTTGTTGGGCGGAAGTCGGAGAAGTCCAGTTATCAGGACCAGAGATCGTGTTTGAAACAACGGACAAGATTGTCCAGATTCGTAACAATCTCCAAGCTGCCCGGAATAGGCAGAAGAGTTACGCGGATCCAAGTCGTAAGGATTTTCACTTCGAAGTAGGTGACAAAGTCCTACTTAAAGTGTCACCCTGGAAAGGAGTGATGCGATTTGGTAAGAAAGGCAAACTAAGCCCGAGATACATAGGACCTTTCGAGATTATCGAACGTGTCGGGTCAGTTGCCTATAAGTTGAACTTACCAGAAGAGCTCAGTGGAATTCACAATGTGTTCCACATCTGCAATCTAAAGAAGTGTTCCGCTGACGATTCACATGTCATGCCACATACAGATGTGCAGATAGACGCGAGCTTAAAATTTGTTGAAAAACCTTTGTCGATTGAAGATCGACAGGTAAGGAAACTTCGAAGGAAGCATATACCTTTTGTAAAGGTCAAATGGGATGCCCGTAGAGGTCCCGAATACACGTGGGAGGTTGAATCCACGATGAAAGAAAAGTACCCTTACCTATTTCAGTAAATCTCGGGTCGAGATTTATTTTAAGGGGGTGAGGATGTAACACCTCGAAAATTCACGTCCTATAATGTGTTGACACGTGTCATAATGTTTAAACGTGTGAAAGAAATATTATAGAAGGACTAAAGTTGACAAACGTGGAAAGTATGTGAATATACGTATTCTAAGTGTCAACTGTGAATAATTATATTGAATATTAACCCTACAAGATGCTCATACCTTCAAACGAATAAATCAGGGATCATACGAAGCGAAAAGTGAGTAATTACAAACTACAGGGGTTAAATGTGTCAACATGTTTAAAGATATACCTCTGAGTGACCTTTGGACAAACCCGAAGCTTTGTAAATGCTAATTATGCTCACAAGATTATACGATTAAAATTTCATAACGTTTCGTTATCGTATGAGAAAGTTATGACCAAATTCGTGTGCGAAGGGTTAAAGTGTTAACGTTGAAAGTTAAGGCTTTTCGGGTTAACCGGGAGTGTTCAGGGACTTGGCAAAGAGGGTATAAGTCCTAAAGTCCTTGTGGGTATATTACAAGGGGTCAAATTGCAAGTTAAAACCTAATTACCCCTTCAAAATTACCAAAGGTCAAGTTAGAAACCAAAAGAAAATCAAAATTCAGATCTCGCCGGCCCAGGCGGCCCGCCTAGGCTTCGGAGAAATGGGACGCGGGCCGCGACCCAGGCCCAGATGCAGAAAACGAAGACAGTCGCCTGTATTCGCGGAAACTCGACTTTTAAACGCATTTCTCACATGGTGGGCGACCCCTAACTGTGCTAGAACACTAGGGACAAGTGTTGAATGGTTGTGGTTGATCTTAGAGTGAGTTGTCAACTAGTTATGGTGGATCAAAGTGCTATATAAAGCCACCTTATGCAACATTCATTCTCACAACTTGCATCTGATCATTGGAGCATTTCTGGAGCTAAGGAACTCTCCCCTCTGATCTAAATTCGTGCATTGGACTCTTGTAAGTCTACTAGTTCTTGTTTAATTGCTTTTAGCTTAGTTAATTAGCTAAAAGTCAAACCGTCGTAATTACGGTTTGACTTCGAGATTAGTCACTAATGACTCAGTCTTATCTCGAATTAAAAGTAGTTTTAGAATGGTATTTATGTGGGTAATAAAACCCCAAAAGGGTTTCCCCTGATCACCATCCTAAGCAGGTTAAATGTCGGGTCAAACCTTTACTTAAAAAGTCAACATAATGCTTAAAATGTCTTTTATGCATAATTAGCTATCTAGATCACATATAACCTGTTTGATTATTGTTATAACTTAGTAGTTAGTGTAATAACATGTTCAAACCTGTTCAACCCGACTATTTCCTGTTTAGACCCGGTTCGGAACCGAAAGTCACATAGTTTGACTTTCACGTTGACTTTCAGTTCTGACCCGTTTGGGCATACTTTTGAAATGCCTCAGAGCTTTAATTGGATTAGGATACATGTTAGAACAACCCTCTGTGATCATACACCTTGGTTCACTAGTTATCCAATTAATATGCAAATTTCCGTTAAATGCTCATACGTGGACCGTTATGCCCTTATTACCTTAAATCATGATTTATGAAAATGTAAAAGTGTAGAAACCTTAGTTACTGATATAAAGACTTGTTTGCAAAGTTTGACATCAGTTTGACTTGTAGATTAAGAGTTATGCTCATTGTCGCTAAATTAAGGCTTTATGTTAACAACATGGCGTAATTAGCGTAAAGCCTAGTTAAACATACTTTTTGATATCAAATCTTTTACCCACTGATGTTATATATTTGTTGATACAACAAATAATAGACCAAAGATAGTAGCGATATCTCCGGGGTAAAAGGGTTCAAGGTTTCGATTAGCCTAACGCAGGTCGTGGGGTCCCCCCACGTTTGTAGCACGTGGAGGCGGATCACTTTGTTATTATTCACTTTGAATTCTGGATGGAAGGGTTCAACCCAGAATGTCTATGTTAAGTGAGATAATATTGTAGTGAGCCGAGAATAGAACAAGCATGGAGCAAGTTCTAGAGAGGAGAAGTAAGATCAGAGATCAAGGGTGATCTGAGTTGATCTGGAATGGCTGGAATAGATGGCAAGAGGCTATTATTTATAGGGAAAGAATCTTCTACAAGAGGAAGCCTTTGACCAGTGATCCGTGGCTACAGTGAGGGACTTGCCCATTTGGGGGTTGAAGGGTTTAGACCTGCGGACAAAAGGGTGTTCTCTGTGCACATGTTCTGTCTGTGCAGAAATGGTTTAGACGTTAAGTGTTGATGTGACCGGACACTGTGCTTGTCCTTTTTACTGTTCTCCTGAGTTTGCGCGTATTGAACCTCTCAACCTTTTAACCTTTTAAGCTATTATGTATATTAGTCATTTTATTGAGATTTGGGCTACCCCCGTCATCAGCCCCCCAAGTCAGAGGTGTTTGGGATGTAAGCTCAAATGCTTCTGACTTTTACACATTATTTTTTATTGCTTAAAGGCTTCAAGGCGTTTGAGTTTTGAGATTTGAATTTCAGAGTGATAGTAGATGTGATAGGCTTTAAGGCTTGAAGGCTTTAAGGCTTGAAGGCTTAAAGGCTTCAACTTGTCTCACTCAAGAGGAAGTTGAGGCTTTTTGTAAAGAATGGGGGATCGATCTAAAGTTTAATCTGGTGGCTCTGGGTTTTGGCAAATCGATCGATTAGTGTCCTGTTGGTTCGATTGCTCTTTATCGCTGAGTTTTCCAACTTGCTTCATCCGTTTTCGGTCTTTGTTCTGAATGTTTTAGAGTATTATCGTGTGTCGTTTGGTCAGTTACACCCTTAAGGTCTTGCTAGGGTTTTACACTTTGATGTTTTGTGTCCAGCGATAGGGTATGACTCATCGTTGTTGTTCCGATGTTTCTTCCGTTTGACCAAGAACGACGATTGGGTCACGTTTGAGATATCCCAAGTTGATGTTTGTTTGACTTCCTCAATGATTACTACCTTTGGTTCTTGGAAGGACCGATTTTTCTGGATTTCAGAGTTCATTGTTCCCTTCGAGCTGATGCTGTGTTAGACAAGCTTGAGCCATTTGAGTCCTAACTAGATAGTTTGTTGTTAAAAGCCATTTAGGAAATGTCCTTCGAGGCTTCGTCCCTTTCCTGAACACCTTTTAGTGTTGATGGGTGTGAGCATCTTGTGGGACAAGCCAGATCGTGACTCTGTGCTCATGCGGGATGATCAGGGTATGATGTTTTTCCTTATGCTTTATAAAGAGTGATGATACCTCTGATGTTGTGTTTGGGGATGCTGAGGCTACCTCCGGAGAAGATGATGTTGCCAAAGGTGCCGAACACAGGTTCGAGGGTTCAGGTTATGTGAACGTTCCAAATGTCGAACGCTTTACTAGGTTTGGTGCTTCCAAAGCTTCTATCTGACGTATGTTGAAGGGAGCTGAACTACCATCGGCCTCTGAGCCAGTGGAACAAAGTGATGACATAGAGGCTTCGGACGACTCGGAAGTTGGGGTTCAGGGAAAAAGACAAGGAGTTGCCCTAGGCGATTGTTAAGGAGAGTAAAGCAGCGGGTAAGAAGGTTGTGAGCTTGAAGGGTTCCGGGAAGGGTGGTGAAGGTTCCACCAATGTTAATCCAGGGGAGGTTTATGTGCCGGATTGGAAGGTCACAGTTGGTGACAGCTTCAAGCCTTCATCCGTTTGTGAGGATGTTCTTACCCACTTTGATTCTCCTATTGTTCGAGGTTCTTGCTCATCTATGGATGATGACCTGATGATTTTGAAAAATGGTAATGGGTGCTTATAACCTTGTTTCCTTGCTTCCAGAGGGTTTATCCCGATTTCGCAAGAGGATGTGAGAATATGATGTCTTCTCGAAGAAGGGGGATGAGATGAATGCTTCACTAGCTACTCTAAAGAAGGAGGCAGAGGGTTATGCTGGGAGGGAGAAAAGCTGATGTTGAGGATTGATGAGCTTTCTTCCCAGCACAAGACTGATATGGTTGAGTTGGAAAAACGCTTGGAGGCTGACAAGGTTTAAGTCAGGGTCGATAAGGCTGCCTTGGAGGTTTAGAAAAAGAGCCTTCTTAGAGGAGAAAGAAGGGTTAAAGGCTTCATTTGCCCAGGAAACTAGTGATAATAAATGACTCATTGAGGATGGATTCCAGCAAGTGGTTACTTATCTTCTCCATTCGTCAGAGTTCAAAAAAGTCTTGGGTGATGTGTACATCGAGCTTCTTGTTCATGGGAGACACCAAGGTTTGTTTGCTGGTTACAAATATTTGTGAACCTAGGAAGCCTTAGAAAAAATCTTCTCTTTTTCAACACAAAGCCTTCAAAGTATTATGGGAACAGTTTTTAAGATAGAGCATTTGATTTACTCTTATGTGGGTGAAGTCTCCGAGTGTTTTGGTAAACCTTTGCCTGTCTTGCAGGAGCTAAAACCCAAGGGCCTTAATGAGGCTGTTTGTAACGAAGTGTTGAAGTCCCTCTCGAAGAAACGTCCTTGCTTCGGAGATAGCGAGGAAACGTGTTCTGAAGGTGGTGAGGGCTCAAAGGGTTCAAGCCTTGAAGCCTCCGAGGCAACGGGTGCAGCAGGGAGGAAAAAGAGGAAGGCTAAAAAGACCCCAGATGATGGAGGTTCGAAGAAGGATGATGCAGCAAAGTCTACCATCCCTGACGTTGCTAAGTAAAGAAGAGGCCTTAATTCATAGCTTTCTTAGCATGTCGAACAATGTTATGGGTTGTTTGTTTGAACATCTTTTTATTTTAAAGGAACCGTCTAGATCCCTTGGTGGTTAAAGCCTTGGAGGCTTGTGGACAATGTTTTATGTTTGATGGCCAGTATGGCCCTTGCTATCTTTAACTTATCTTGCTATGTTGTTCTATTTATTCCCTTGCGTTTTCATTGATTTTGCATGTTGTCTTTGTTTTGGGTGGTGCATCTTATGTTATTTATACCTTAAAGGGTTCAGTGCTGCAGTCACTTAGCCTTAGGATATTTTTAACAAGAAGATACAACCTCTATCCTATGTATGATATTCACTTAGAGTATTTTTGGTTCGTAAGCCAATGTTAGGGCTTAAGGAACATTTGGTGTAGGCTGTTCAAACCCGTCTATGAGACATGCTTTTTAAGATTTCTATGAGTCTCATGGAGTTGTATTGATTTAGGAACTCACCCCTTATATAGGTCCATTCAACCCTTGAACCTATTGAGCGATGTGGCCTGGGAGCTCATCCCCTTACATGGCCCTTGCCATGGAGTTTCTTGCTAGGTTCTCAACCTGATTATAGGATAGGAAGACAAATTTTGATTCATCGTTCATTCATTTCAATGTACTTTGAATAGAACAACTTTTGGGAACTATTTGTAATACGTTTTGGGTTAAACATGGAACCTTTTAAGGTTTTTGCCATTCCAATGGCGGGGAAGCTTTTTGCCTTGCGGACCTGCCAGCTTGTATGATCCCCCTTTGTGGGCTTTAAGGATAGTGTATGGCCCTTCCTACTTAGGGCCGAGCTTTCCTTAGCTTTCTTTCTTGCATGCCTCATTATTTCGAAGCACGAGGTCCCCAGGCTTGAAGTGTTCATGCTTCACCCGTGTATTTTAATGCAATTCCATGTTTTGCTTGTACCTTGCTTTTTGTATGGCTGCTTGATCACGAGCCTCTTCGAGGAGTTCCAAATTCAACATTGTCTCTTTCTTATTTAATTCGAGGTCGATGTCGAGTGTTCTTTGTATTGTTACTCCGATTTCGGCTAGGAATACAACCTCTGATCCAAACACTAGGCTGTAGGGTGTTTTCTTGTGGCTCGTTTTCTTGGTTGTTCGAATTTCCAATAGCACATTGGGAAGCTATTCGAGCCAGTTGTTGTTGTATCTTTCCAATCGAGATTTAATCCTTTCAACAATGTTGTTGTTTGTCCTATTAACTTGGCCGTTGGATTGTGGGTGAGCTACCGAGCTGAATACTTGGGTTATTTTGAACTCCTTACACCAGGAGCTAGAAGGCTTCTCGGCAAACTACTTCCCGTTATTCGTGACTAGTACCCCTGGAGCCCAAAACGACAGATTATGTTTTCGTAAACTAAATCAATGAACTGTTTCCCTGAGATTTTTGCCAATAGTTTTACTTTTGGCCACTTGGTGAAGTAGTTCACGGCTACCAATAAGAACTTGACTCCTCATTTGGCTAGTGGGGATGGACCAACGATGTTGATTCTTTACTTGTGAAATAGCCAAGCCGAGGAGATGGGAACGGGGTCATGTTTGAGGCTTTTGGGTACCGGAGCATGTAACTGACAAGCTTCATACTTTCGCAATTGTTCGGAGGTATCTCGATGCATGGAAGGCCAAAAGTATTCGAGGTTCATCAACTTTGACACTACCGATTTTGGGCCACAATGAGCTCCACATATCCCTTCGTGAACCTCTTTGATCAGATATTGGCTTTGTTCTGGGCCAACGCGTCGAAGTAGTGGTACAAGGTATCCTTTTTGTAAAGGATATCTCCTTGTAACACATATTGCCTTGACTTGATACGAACCATTTTAGCCTTAGTCTGGTCATTAGGTAATTCACCATTTTGAGGAACCTTTCAATGGGAGTCATCCAATTTGGCCCTTTTTTAGTGATCACATCTTGAACCTCAAATCTTCGGATGGATGAGGTTTTTAACACCTCAATTAGTACCTTCTTGGTGAGGTGGGCAAACGTAGGAGATACAAGTTTGCTTAGTGCATTAGTTTTCTTGTTTTGAGATCTTGGAACTTTTTTGATGGAAAATGTTTGAAATGTGTTCATCAATTCCTTTGATTTCTCTCGGTACTAATACATGTTGGGTTCTTTTGCTATGTAGCTGTTATTGTCTTAGCTTGAGAGAGTCTGTAAGGACTTGAAGCTTTTGAACCCCCATTTCTTTGGCTATGTAGTTGTCATTTATTTGGTTTGAAACAAGCAACGAGTCTGTGAAGACTTGAAGCCTTTTGACACCCATATTTTGCAAGCTTGAGCCCAGCAATCAATGCTTCATACTCAGCTTTGTTGTTTGTAGTCTGAAATTCAAGACGAAGGGCATATGTGAATTACAATTCGTTAGGATCAATTAGAACTAGCCCTGCTCCTGACCCTTCAATGCTGGAAGCTTCGTCGGTAAAGAGCTTCCAGGTATCAGGGTTGGAGGGTTCAGTTGCAGTTGTATTAACTTCTGTTATGGCTTCTTTAGGGACTTATAAGATGAAGTCAGCCAAGATTTGAGCTTTGACAACTTTTCTCAGGACATAGGTGATTTTGTGTTCACCTAGTTTCACAACTCATTTGGCTAATCGTCCGAAATTTTCTTGTTTTTCAAGCACATTCTTAATTGGTTAGTCAATGATCACTTGTATCGGGTGTTACTGAAAGTACCTTCGAAGCCTTCTAGCCGTTTGGGCTAGGGCTAGAGCAAGTTTGTTTTTGTTTTTTTTTTTTTGTTTTTCAAAGAAGAATATTTGATTTCTGCTAATTTTGAAGTTTTGAAAAAGTAAACGGGTATCTGAACTTTGTTTCGTTCAATGATTAGAGCCGTACTTATGGTATTTTCAGCAATCGAAAGGTAGATATAGGCCGTTTCTCCTGTTTCTGGAGCCGAAATGGCTGGGAGTGAAGCTAAGTGTTGCTTCATTTGGTTGAAGGCTTCCTTTTGAGGTAAAACGCTTCAAAGCTGTAAGCTTTCCATTGAAAGTCTTTCTTGTTAGCACATCCTTTGAGGGTTGGCTTTTATGCTTTGTTTCCCCATGATGTGCCCTAGGAACGAGCACTTGACTGGATTAAGCTTTCATGTTTATCTTTCTCGAGGTTTGGAAGGTTTCTTGTATGTCATTGAGCATTTGGTATTCCGTTTTGCTCTTGATCATCAAATCGTCAAAATAAGCTTTAATGTTCTTGCCGATTTGTCCGGCAAACGCTTTGTCAACCAGATGTTGATAAGTGGCACCTGCATTTCTTAAACCAAAAGGCATTTTTTGATAGCAAGATATATCTTTATCAGTGTGGAATGTAGTTTTTTATTTTTTATTTTTATTAGGATCTGATGGTAACCCTTTTAGGTGTCAAGAAGACACTTGGACGGGAAGCCTGTGAGCGAGTTAACCTTGAGGTCTATCTGGGGCAGCGAGTAGCAATCCTTTGGGCATGCTTTGTTCAAGTCTTTAAAATCGATATACATTCTTCAAAACTTTTCGAGTTTTCGAACCATTACGGGATTGGCCACCCATGATTGATACTTAACCTCTCCAAGGATTTTGGTTAGAACAAGCTTTTCTATCTTTTGTATAATGGGCTTATTATCAGATGGGATCCATAATTCATATTTCAATAATGCTACGGGGGATGCTGGTCATATCTTCCGGGCACTAAGCAAAGACGTAGTGCAAGAGCAACTTTTCAAGGTATGAGAGGGTTTCATTGGAAAGGTTAGTGTTTACCTTTATCCCCTGTTGACGATATTTTGGGTTTATGTTCAACCCTTGTTCATCTTCTTCGTCCTTTCTTGAGCTTTCCCCTTCAACCACAAAAGCTTCTTGGGTAGGTTGAAGGGTTGCGATCCCTTTTTCAGTGGGAAACTTCACAGTGCCTTGACCAACTAAAGCTGCCATTCCGAACACACCTTGCCATGGCCTTCCTATGATGATATCATAGTTGGAAGGGATATTGATCACCGCAAAAGTGAGTTGTTCGGTTCATCACTTTGTTCTCTCGTTGAACAAACATAATGGGTTATTTGGCCTAAAGGCTTGATAGGTATATCGGCGATACCTTCAGACTGTTGAAGCTTTGAACGCTCATCGTCGCTGAGAGGATTAAAGCGTTTCAAGCTTTTCATCAGCTGAGAGGGTTAAAGCATTTCTCAAGCATAATTTTGGATGATTCAGACTGTTGAAGCTTTGAACGCTCATCATCGCTGAGAGGGTTAAAGTGTTTCAAGCTTTTCATCAGCTGAGAGGGTTAAAGCATTTCTTAAGCATGATTTTGGAGGATTAAGACTGTTGAAGCTTTGAACGCTCATCGTCGCTGAGAGGGCTAAAGCGTTTCAAGTTTTTCATCAGCTGAGAGGGTTAAAGCTTTGTTTTCAAGGTCGACCATGCTCACTTCCTACTTTTATTCTTCAACCATTTTGTCCTTGACCCCTTTAACCAAGTAAGCCAGTTCGGACTTGACGGCTTTTTCGATCCTCTTTTTGGGTTGGAAGCAATTATTGGTATACTGACCTTTCTATTCGTGAAACTCACAATACTGGCTTGATTTTTCTAATCTTTTGTGTTTTGGCAAAGGTTGAGGAGGGTGGAAGCTGTGTTTTACCTCTTCGGTTGCCAAGATCTCTTGCGGAGTCTTGGTTAAGGCTGTAAAGTTTATGGTTTTTTCTCGGCTTGGAGGGTTCCGGCCTTCAGGAATCCGAACCTTTGAACCATTTGTCATAAGAGCCATACTGGAAGCTCCAGTTAAGAGTTCTCTCTCTTTTTTCTTTGATGTCTTCAGCTTATTCTCCTCGAATGTGGGCTTCAGCCCTTTCGAGTGTTTCTTCAAGGGTTTTGGGCAGGCATTTATTGAAGTCTCTTGTGAGATATTTGGAATTTATAGCATTCATGAACCCTGCAACCCTAACCTTTTCATCGGCGTAAGTTAAACCTTCCTTCTTGTAACTTTCGATGAAGTCTCTGAGACTTTCATCCTCATGTAGTTTGATCTGGAAGATTATCATGGCGTCCTTGACATACCTATGTTTTTATAGGGAACTTTTGCTAAGATCGTTAAAGGTCTGAACGCTTCGTCCAGGAAGGTCATTGAACCATATGCGCGAAGACCCTTCAAGGGTTTGCCTGAACATGAGACAACATTCGGAGTTGGGTCATTTTTTTATTCTTGTAGTCCCGGCGAAGATTTGGAAGTAGTCTTCAATACCGTGATGGCATCTTTATCTGGGTTTGAAACTCGTACTCAACAATTTATTGAAGCAAGATATTGGGCTTGTAAGGTTTTGAGGGGTATTTTATTACCCTTGAAGCTGGATTATCGTTTGAGGTACCCTGGTGAGTGGTTGGCACTTGGTTGATGAAGTTAAGGTTAAAGCCTTGAAGGCTTTCTGTGCCATAATCCAGCTTTCACGTGCTGCAAAGGAAATTGTGCCATCATCTGTGTCACCGGCTAGGGCATAAGGTTAAATCCTTAAAGGCTTTCTGAAGCCATTATCTGTGTCATAAGGTTAAAGCCTTAAAGGCTTACTGTATAAGGCATTCCCATGGATGTGCTCATGACCGCACCTTCGAGCCAAAGGCAGGGTGGCCATAGCTTGTTTTCACGAAGTAGCGATGGGAGGGGGAACACTTAAAGCCGGTGACTGCCATAATTGATCAAGAGTGGTTTTATGCCCCATAGGTGCACCGGTTGTAACGGGTTGGGAGGTAAATAAGGGAAAACGGTTGGACTTGGCCTCCCCAAAAGCTAAAGGGCTTGAGTGGTTGGTCTGTCATACTAGGACCAGCTTCAAGGTAAGATGTGGCTGAACGTGAGCTGCTAAAAGGAAGAGATGGACGACCAGGTGATAATGAGGGTTTAGACTCCTCATAATTTAGTCTTATTCTCACCCTTTTTTTCCCTTTCTAAGCTCACATGCTAGTTGAGAAGAAATCTCAGTTGTAAGAAATTTCTAGCTAGTCACTTGGGTGTTAGATCTATGCGTTCCGGTGTATGCATTACATCGATTTGAGTATGTGTAACCCCTGACCGAGATGGGGTTGGTGTTTGAAAAGAAGTGAACTCCGGGAACATATCCCGGTGGAGTACTTCCGGGAGTAGAAAGAGGTGTAGATAGGACCGGTGAGATCCGACCCGGATTTGGTGTTAAATCAGTGTTGTTAGGCACCTGATTTACCTGACCGAGAGACTCGCTTTCAGACATGATGTAAAGAGAAAATGGAGCTACACAACTGGTCTTTAAGATAAAGTAAGCGGCGTAGCCCCACGGTGGGCGCCAACTTGTTGATACAACAAATAATAGACCAAAGATAGTAGCGATATCTCCGGGGTAAAAGGGTTCAAGGTTTCGATTAGCCTAACGCAGGTCGTGGGGTCCCCCCACGTTTGTAGCACGTGGAGGCGGATCACTTTGTTATTATTCACTTTGAATTCTGGATGGAAGGGTTCAACCCAGAATGTCTATGTTAAGTGAGATAATATTGTAGTGAGCCGAGAATAGAACAAGCATGGAGCAAGTTCTAGAGAGGAGAAGTAAGATCAGAGATCAAGGGTGATCTGAGTTGATCTGGAATGGCTGGAATGGATGGCAAGAGGCTATTATTTATAGGGAAAGAATCTTCTACAAGAGGAAGCCTTTGACCAGTGATCCGTGGCTACAGTGAGGGACTTGCCCATTTGGGGGTTGAAGGGTTTAGACCTGCGGACAAAAGGGTGTTCTCTGTGCACATGTTCTGTCTGTGCAGAAATGGTTTAGACGTTAAGTGTTGATGTGACCGGACACTGTGCTTGTCCTTTTTACTGTTCTCCTGAGTTTGCGCGTATTGAACCTCTCAACCTTTTAACCTTTTAAGCTATTATGTATATTAGTCATTTTATTGAGATTTGGGCTACCCCCGTCATCAATATTATTTTGGGATTTTTAAAGATTTTTAATTAATTTTAGGTCGAGCATAACTAGTAGTCGTAGGCTTAATCCGGTAATTGTCGGTTTTGCCCTTACGGGCCATAAAATGAGTTTTACACATCTAAACGATTCCAAACCTTTTGCTACTGATTAGTTATGATAAATAAATTATATTAAGCCTTCTGGAAATATAAAAATATCAGATTTAGGTATAGAACCCGGAAATGGCCTTTAATCGCCATAATTAGCGTTTTTAGCGCATAGTATGTCTTAGAATCATATTGGACATACCCGGGTCGATACCTACTGATATATGAGGCAAATTATGATAATTTAACAGTAAGCAAAGGTTGATAAACTCAGACTTCGTTTTTGAACTTTTCGGCTTATGTGAAATTACCAAAATACCCCTACGGGGCATAGTTTGGTTAAATATGATAAATTTCACATATATGCCTTAGCCTACTGTTATAACACATCAAAATGAGTATGCTTGCTGTTTACATCAGACCTGTAACTCAGTTGAACATATAAACACTTTTACAAACTTTAAAATGACCAAACTACCCCTACGGGGCATAGTTTGTATTTAAATTAGTTCGGGGCATAACGAAAGACATCCTACTGATGTTACAACATATTTGAAGCATATTAACTTAGGAAACCTGTATATGGCTCTTACGGATACCCGTTACGCATATTACGCGTTCGGCTCGGTTTATGTAACAAGTTTACATAAATTAGCCGAAACGGGTCAAACCTTATCCGTTTTATCTCAAAATCCAGAATGTGAATAATAAACCCATATTAAACAAGTCTTCAAACTTGTCGGGTCTGAATCACATTCTATCCGGTCTTCGCTTAATCGAGCGTACGAACCGTATCATCGAAACTAGCCGGTCTAAGCTTAAGCATAATTAAAGACCCGCTAGGATTCTAATAGGTTATGTTTAACCTTCGTTCCAGATTAGGAGAAACAGTAAAAGCTACTTGCTATTTGATTATTGTGACTATACTTTGCATCAAGGTAAATACTTTTAACTTATTTTCCCTATACGGGCTTGGGTTACGGTACATAGCGTACCGCTTGATCGGGCATCAAATCTTCCATCATTGGGTGGTTAATTGAATAATTTGATCGGCTCGTTTTAAACAGATTTGTTTACTTTAAAGCCTTTGGGGGGTTAATGACCATGTCCCGGATATCCTTGGCATTATCTTACGAGATGGCCACGACCTGAGCACGGGGTGTAGGCGTACACCTGTCGGTGTATAACTCATTATTGTGGTGTGTCTATTGATCTTTAACCCGGATACATTCCGGGCTACTGAACGCATAAGTAACATGTAAATCGTTCACAAGATTATAATATTAAATAATTCTCCCAAGTTAATAAAAATGTTTATGCCATGTGCATCCAAACCAATTTTCAATCATTTTATAAAATGAGTCAGTTGAATGTATTTACCAGTGTAAACTGACGTATTTTCCCAAAAAGATTAAATGCAGGTACTAGGCGAAATAGGCTGGAATTCTCCTAAGCATCACTAGAAGTCTCGCAAGCTTTAGATGCCGAAGTCTGTTGAACCATAAACAATGTTTTTAATTCGATCCTACTGTGGATAAACACCGGATAATTGTGACTTTGTTTACAATAAATAAATTCGGTTGTATCTTATTTTAAATTTGCTTCCGCTGTGCATTATTATATTGTGTTGTTTGACTATTACGTTGCCAGCCACGTCACGATACTCCCCCACCGGGCCCACCGGTGACACGTGGAAATCGGGGTGTGACACAGAGCCACTGGTTATAGTGAACTAGGTTTTAAAACGTTTTTATAAAACCAGACTATAACCGAACAACTTCGAAAATCAACCATGACACTCAGCTCCAGATTGCAAGGTTCGTCTTCTGTTTACTTTATGCATTACTTGTTTAGTAGTCACACACTCACAGCTCGCATGAAACGATATACTAGATACTATGGTGGTTTGATAGTGTGACACTACTCTTTGACTTTTGTGATTCATAAACCTGTAATACCTTTCGTTTTGCTATTTGAATGCGGGGGAAAATTCTAGCACAAGTTAAGAGGCACTGAGATAAGCATGCAAATTGCCTTATTATTATGGGTGCACACATAATAATAACGTGAGGTGCATGTAAGTCCCAGTGAGGCTTAACGAGTGTGAGAAGGGTTCTGCCCTATTGTGTGTAAACTTGGTAGTTTGTAGATTTCAACATGATACTTGACTCTTACCTCATCTCGACTCTTAAATTTGTTCCCTCTCCTTATATAGAATCATGACTGGGCGAGGTCATGGACGCGGTCACAACGCGATAACCCAAGCTGAGCTGACAAACTTAATGAACACACGTGTGGCTGAGGCTTTGGCAGCCTACCAAGCTGGTACGAAATGTGCCAAACACTCTTTAATCTTGTGTCACGTACATAACTCTTACCCCTGTAATGTGTTTTCTTTCATCCATTAGGTCAGCAAGCGCAAAACCAAAACAATCCACCTGCTTGTACGTTCAAGATGTTCATGGATTGTAAGCCACAGACCTTCAGTGGGACTGAAGGGGCTGTAGGACTCCTGCGATAGTTTGAGAAGGCAGAATCGGTGTTTGAGATGTGAAACTGTCCTGCTGGGGATAGAGTGAAGTATGCTACGGGCACACTCGAGGATGGTGCCCTAACATGGTGGAATGCCCAGGTTCAGATGTTGGGCATCGAGGTGGCAAATGCCACTACTTGGGACGATTTTAAGGAGTTGATAAGGGAGGAGTATTGTCCTCGTGATGAGATTCAGAAACTGGAGAATGAGTATTATGATCTGAAGATGGTGGGATCCGAGATTGAGGCATAAGTGAAACGGTCTCATGAGTTGGCTATCATGTGCCTGAACTTGTCCCGACCTCTGCACCGGAGAATAGAACTGTTCATCAAGGGATTAGCTCCACGGGTGAAGGGTTTGGTTACTGCAGCTAACCTCAACAACATACCTCAGATTGTCCGTTTGGCTCACAAGATCACTGATAGGAGGTGGAGAGTGGTTCGCTACCACCACGCGTTTCTGCCACTACTGCTGCTGCAACCACAACTACTACACCTGCTAGTGACAACAAACGAAAATGGAATGATGCTGACAAGGCAACCAGTTCCAGTCAATCTCAAAAAAAGGCCTGACAACAACAATAACCGTAGCTTCAGTCAGTCGTCCTCAGTTAATCAAGGCCAGGGCAGCAATTTGAATCAGGGCTCCTATGTTGGAAGGAAGCCACAGTGCAACAAGTGTGGTTATCATCATTTTGGATAGTGTGTCCGGACTTGCCATAGGTGCGAAAAGGTGGGCCATGAGGCCAAAGACTGTAGAGCCCCAGAGCCAAAGCAGCAGCAGCAACAGCCAAATAAAGCAGAAACAACGACAGCAAAGGCAACAACCCGAACAGAACCAGGGCTTTAAGAAGGGGTGTTTCCAATGTGGGGATGAGGGCCGCATTAAGCGGGATTGCCCTCAGCTGAATCAGAATGCCAATGATAACAACAACCGCCAGAACAACAACAATGCTGGAAACAACAACAATGGAGGCAGTGGTGCTCGTGGAAGGGTGTTTACGATCGGTGCTGGTGATGCTAGGAACGACGGCAATGTCGTGACTGGTACGTTTTCTGTGAACAATCTTATTGCTTCTGTGTTATTTGATTCCGGTGCCGATTGGAGTTATTTGTCCCTAGAGTTTGGTCAACGATTAGGGTTAGCCCCAACGCCTTTAGAAGTTAAGCACGTAGTAGAATTAGCTAATGGCAAAACGATTGAAGCTTCGCATGTCTTATTTGGGTGTAAACTAGATCTTGTGGGTCAAGTGTTTGATATTGATCTCCTTCCTGTTACCCTCGGTAGTTTTGATATAGTGGTTGGTATGGATTGGCTGTCTAAACACCAAGCTGAGATTCTGTGTAAGGAGAAGATTGTACATATTTCTCTCCCTGATGGAGAGTCATTATCGGTTCAGGGGCATCGCAGTGGTGCGATGGTTGGTATCATCTCAGCTATGCAAGCGTAGAAATGTCTACGAAAGGGGTATCCTGCTATTTTAGCACTTGTTACTGATACTCCGCCAGGGGAACGAAAGATCGAGGATCTGCCAGTTGTACGTGAATTTGCCAATGTGTTTCCTGAGGAACTTCCTGGTTTACCCCCTCACCGTCAAGTGGAATTTCAGATTGATCTTGCACCAGGAGTAGCTCCAATTGCTCGTGCCCCTTATCGTCTTGCACCTGGAGAGTTGCAAAAGTTATCTTATCAACTTCAAGAACTGTTGGATAGCGGTTTTATCCGACCCAGTTCTTCGCCGTTGGGAGCCCCAGTTCTGTTCGTAAAGAAGAAGGACGGGTCCTTTCGCATGTGTATTGATTATCGGGAACTCAACAAGGTTACAGTTAAGAATCGTTATCCATTGCCACGTATCGACGACTTGTTTGACCAGTTGCAAGTGTCAAGTTTTTATTCGAAGATCGACTTAAGATCGGGCTATCATCAGGTGAGAGTCCGAGAAGAGGATGTTCCAAAAATGGCTTTTCTAACGCGTTATGGGCACTATGAGTTTTTAGTTATGCCGTTTGGGTTGACTAACGCGCCAGCGGTCTTCATGGATCTCATGAACCGCGTATGCAAACCGTATCTCGACGATTTCGTTATAATATTCATCGATGACATTTTGATCTACTCGAAGAGCAAGGAAGATCACGAGCGGCACCTGCGTCTTATTTTGGAACTCC
The DNA here is from genome assembly GCA_030545235.1 of Helianthus tuberosus. Classification (NCBI taxonomy): domain Eukaryota; kingdom Viridiplantae; phylum Streptophyta; class Magnoliopsida; order Asterales; family Asteraceae; genus Helianthus; species Helianthus tuberosus. The sequence goes on along the minus strand of CM060366.1, from coordinate 38,503,836 downwards.
TGAGGAAGGAGCAACTCTATGTGAAGTTTTCTAAGTGTGACTTCTGGATTCGGGAGGTACATTTTCTTTGACACATTGTTAATGAATTGGGGATACACGTGGATCCTGCAAAGGTTGATGCTGTTAGAAATTGGGCGGCACCAAAGAATCCTTCGGATGTGCGACAATTTCTTGGTCTCGCTGGGTATTATCGAAGATTTATTAAAGACTTTTCAAAGATCGCTCAACCTCTTACCTCGTTGACACAGAAAGGTATTGTGTACTCTTGGGGATCGAGGCAAGAGGAAGCTTTTCAGCTACTGAAACAGAAACTCTGCAGTGCACCGATCTTGTCTCTACCTGAAGGTACCGAAGATTTTGTGGTATATTGTGATGCTTCCATCCAGGGTCTTGGTTGCGTGCTGATGCAACGCAACAATGTGATCGCTTATGCTTCTCGACAACTGAAGGTTCATGAGAGGAATTATACGACACACGACTTAGAGTTGGGAGCCGTGGTGTTTTCACTCAAAATCTGGAGGCATTACCTGTACGGTACTAAATGCACTATTTAAACCCACCACAGGAGCCTTCAGCATATTTTCGACCAGAAGGATTTGAATATGCGACAGCGTCGCTGGGTAGAACTTTTAAATGACTACGACTGTGCAATCAAGTATCATCCGGGTAAGGCTAACGTGGTTGCTAACGCCCTCAGTCGAAAGGAATCAAAACCCAAACGTGCCCGCGCTTTACAGCTCACCATTCATGCTAACCTGCCTGATCAGATCCGTTCGGCTCAGGCCGAGGCGTTGAAGGAAGAAAACTATGAAGCTGAGTATTTACGGGGTATGGAAAAGCGACTCGAGAATAGATCAGATGGTATTTACTATTTTATGGAGCGGATATGGATTCCGTTGTTTGGTAATCTTAGAGAACTTGTGATGGATGAAGTGCACAAGTCTCGATACTCTGTTCACCCAGGTTCGAATAAGATGTTTCAGGATCTCAAACTCATGTATTGGTGGCCAAAGATGAAAGCTCACATTGCAACTTATGTGAGTAAGTGTTTGACCTGCTCGAAAGTTAAAGTGGAATATCAGAAACCATCTGGATTGCTGCAACAGCCAAAAATACCCATGTTGAAATGGGAGCAAATTGCAATGGATTTTGTTACTGGACTACCGAGAACTGAAAACAGGAACGACACAATTTGGGTGGTCGTTGATCGTCTCACGAAGTTAGCGCACTTTCTAGCAATCAAGGAAACGGATAAGTTTTCACAACTAGCTGATGTCTATCTTAAGGAGGTAGTTTCTAGGCACGGGGTACCGGCATCTATTATTTCTGACCGTGACCTGCGTTTCATCTCAGATTTGTGGCAGTCGATGCACAAATCATTCGGCCCGCGTCTCGATATGAGCACTGCTTATCACCCGCAGACGGATGGTCAAAGTGGGTGAACCATCCAGACACTTGAAGACATGCTGCGAGCATGTGTAATTAATTTTGGTAAAGGCTGGGAGAAACATTTGCCGTTGATCGAGTTCTCCTACAACAACAGTTACCATACCAGCATTCAGGCAGCTCCATTCGAAGCATTGTATGGACGAAAATGTCATTCACCCCTCTGTTGGGCTGAGGTGGGTGACAGCCAGGTTACAGGCCCTGAACTTGTACTTAAAACCTCCGAGAAAATTGTTCAGATCAGAAATCGTATGGCGGCAGCGCGTGATCGTCAGAAAAGCTACGCTGATAAGCGTAGAAAACCTTTGGAGTTCGAAGTTAATGATCGTGTTATGATGAAGGTCTCACCCTGGAAGGGTGTGGTGTGTTTTGGGAAACGTGGCAAACTAAACCCTCGTTATGTAGTGTCACACCCCGACCACGTCTAACATACAAAACGTGGCGGAAACGTCGGGGAGTGTTGTAACAGAATTAATGTTTCATAACCATGGATACCAAAAAGTGTTTCGTTTTATTAAACATTGAATAATTACATCGTCTGGAAATCTAAATACACAATTTAAACATAGTCTATCATTGTTATTGAGTCACTAAGGCCTTGTCCAGTCCTATGTGAGCATGCATCCTATCAATCGATATCTTTCAACAATACCTGAAACACATGTGAAAACGAGGTCAGCAAAGAAATGCTGGCGAGTACATAGGTTTTGTGAAAATAAGATTCATGACTTCTGTTTAAGAAAATGTTTAGTCATGAACCTTGTAATTTGCTTTGTCTTTGTAAATCATTTGAAAATTTATAAGTTCAGATGATATGTATAAATAAGAGAATAATGCATGATTAAATGAATAACCATGTAAAAATGAGTTTGTATAAGTTAAGTTGTTTGTACAACAATGTATTGTGAAAAGTATGTTATTTGTATAAAATGTTATATGTTTAAATTGAAATGATTTAAACAACGCTACGATATGTAATACCATATAAGCGCTTATATATATAGGAAGTACCAGCGGCGTATCCACCATGCTTATATCATATTACACACGCCTCGTTACTTAAATCATTTACTCAAACCAAACCAACAATGTAAGATGTCTATGTGTAAACCAACTGCCAAATGTATTGGAATAATATGTCAAAATGTTCATGTCAAGATGTAAATCATGTTATGTATAACCAATGTCAAAAGTGTTTGTGTCAAATGTAAACCATGTAATGTGTAACCAAAATGATATGTATGGCTAGTGAAATGCATCAACTAAACCATAGGTGAAACGCACAAAACAAAGTATTGAAGTAAAACTTGGTTTAAATCAATACTATGTTTCGTGGAAATGCATGATCAAATGTAAATCATGTCCAAATGTTTACCCAAATCGTTAAAACATTTTGTGAAATCGTTCAAATCGTTCTTGTTGTTTTAATCGTTCAAATCGTTCTTGTTTTAATTGTGAAACTACTTTATGATCGATTTTCTAATAACATTCAAACCTTCTTGACTCGTTCATCGTTCCAACTCGTTCTCGTTCTTAACAAACCCTTACCAAAGGGTAAATTAATATTTACAGATTCAGTCGTTACCCAAAATACCCACACATAACCATGGGTATAGAGAATAACGGGATTTGTCAGATCCTATGGTACCATAACCTAATACTGGTCGGCTTGATCATTGCTAATGAATGTCATTGGTTATGTAACTACAACCAACAAGTTTGTTTACTTTATTGAAATCGTTCTTGAAACCATTGTTATCGTTCTTGAAATCATTGTTAAGACATTTAGCACATATGAGTCACCCCAAAACAGTTGAAAACAGTAAAAGAGGGGAATAATGTACTCGCCTGAGAATGCTTAGAGGTCTTGAACAACAACCAAACAAAGCTTGAGGGAGCACGGAATCAGTCGGCAATCTAAAACTATATAAATAAACCGGACTTAAATCGGGAGATCGGATAGGATGAGGCTTGGTAAACCAAATGAGTATTGGAACTCATATGATATGGTTTAACAAGGCCTACATACTACATTGAGACTACCCTAAGTGCTTTCGACCCATCGCGACCCATTAAGGTAACATACGCTACTTTAACGCGTCGTGCGCGTGAAACGCGTTCGGATCGTCTAACTATTCCTATGACAAGTGTTATATGCCTAAACATGTTACATAATCAGTTATGTGACAAAAGTTTAGGTTACATATGCTTAATTACCAATTATACATGAAAAGGGTATTCTGGTAATTTACCTAAAGCATATAAACTACCTATCATACAACTACTTAAACGATGTGACCATAAGGTATAACCTCGGAAGGTTATTCCCTATACACTATGGTCACCTAATGTGTTTGGTCGGATCCTAATGATCGACCAAATGGGTCGGGTTCGAAGGTATAAGCGATTTATTAGATCGCTTACCCTACGACCCTAGACAACGTGGTAATCAGTAGGCATAGTCCCAAGGGACTATAACCATCGTGATTACAATCACGTTGCGAAGTTCAAACGAACTTCGCATTGACCATTAGCTGGTCAACACTGAAAGTCAAACAAAGTTTGACTTTCTGACTCGAAAAGCAATAAAAGAAAGAAAAGAACGAAAGAATACTTACGAAGGGTCCCCGAATGCTAATCCCGATCCAAGTAGCTCAGGTATGAAACAATGGTTTCAACTTAGAGCTCCTCAAATCAGAATTCTTGTAAGTTTTGCAATGGGGTGGATGGGTATTTATAGGAATACCCGAACCGTTAGGATCGTTTGTCGAATATCGTGCCTTAATCGCATCCGCACAAGTGTCAGAACCTTATGGTAGCTAAAAAATGATCCTTATCAGCTGACTAGGCAATTGAGAATGTGTGGGTGTGGTTAAAACAGCTGGAACCTGCTGTTAGAAACACTGAATCTGTTCTGATAGTCGGACGCGGCCCGCTTCAGGATCAGACAAGTATAATGCGGGCCGCATGGCCTGCCTGATCAGCCAACATGTTTCAGAAATGACAGTTTCAGTCCCTGCACATGTTTAAGGCCATTTCCGACACTTCTAAGGCCCGTAAAGCCAACTTTAAGGCCCTAAAATTATGCCTAAACATTGTGGACATGAAACATGCTCAAAAATATGCGGGATGTTGGTTCGTTTGGTCGTACGAACGCGATGTTCGCTTAATTACGACGGAATGCGCATAAGCGCGAAAAACGATCCAAATGACGCAACGAATGGATTTTTGGCAAGCCAAACACTAAAGCATAATATAGTCATGCTTACATAAATTTTTGGATGTCCGGATGTATTCAGAACGTAAGTTATGCGCAAAAGTGCAAACTTGTGCACTTTTTGACACTTTTAGTCCCTGAATGACCCAAAAGTTTATTTTAGCATACCGAACCCCTCAAAGCCTATTTCTAAGCTATGTAAAAGATATTTATGGTATGTTTAACTTATGGTCATGTTCCGGAATGTCTGTTACAGTTCAAATTGGCATACTTTCACAGTTTGTCAAGTTTAGTCCCTGTAGGCGAATTAACTTGTTTTTGCCATACCAAAGCCTTCAAAACTTATTTCTAAGTTATGTAAAGGTTATTTAAGGTATGTTAAGCATATGTCACTATTCCAAAGTGTTTGTTGCATTAAACTGGTTATATTTACACATTGGTGCGCGTATAACCTTCCAGAAAGCGATTTAGAGTTTGAAATCGAATAAGAATTTGATATGTGCAAATGATACACATATTTATACAAATCCTAAGTATGAAATAAAATATTTCATTGGTTTGGTATTTGTTTGATGGTCGCAGTGACCCAGGTGTCACATGTAGGGCCATTTAAAATTCTGGAGTGAATTGGTAAAGTGGCCTACAAGTTGGAGTTACCCGCTGAGTTAGGTAACGTCGATGATGTGTTCCATGTGTCGCAATTAAAGAAGTGTTTGTCTAATGAAACACTGGTGGTACCGTTTCAAGAGCTGAAGATCGACGACAAGTTGCAGTTTGTCGAAGAACCAATAGAAATTATGGACCGGGAGGTCAAGGTCCGTAAGCACAGCCGTATTCCGATTGTGAGAGTTCGTTGGAACTCAAGACGTGGACCGGAGTTCACGTGGGAACGCGAGGATCAGATGAAGCTTAAGTACCCACATTTATTCCCAGATGACAAGTCTAAGTCTAACAAACCTAAGCCTGGCACAACTAGTGAATTTCAGGACGAAATTCCCAATCAAGTTGGGGATGATGTGGCACACGAGGAAAATGCACAGTCATCTTGACCTAACACCGTACTGTTTTGGGTTGCTTATCAAATTTCATGACGAAATTTCTTCCAAGTTGGGGATGATGTGACAACTCGCGTTTTCAAGATCCTTACTTGGCACGTTACTCATTTCACAAAGTGTTTTCGTAATCTGCTTGCATTGTAACTTGTTCATGTCGGGTAAATGTTTGGCGTATTATATTATAGTTTGGTGAATAAGAAACTTATGAACTTAACTGTTTGAGTTATAAACTGTACACATGTGTTCTCATGCTTATGACTATGAAACATCACCCACTCGACGAGACCTAGGTCGACAAAACCTAGGGGTTTCGCCATGCACATCACGACGAAACTTATGTGTTTCGTCGGCCCGGATCCATTCAAAACCCAGTAAGGGTCCAACACTTTTACGCACCTATATAACCAAGTAGGGTGTTTCATTCGGTAACGTAACTGACATCTTGCAACCCTAGACTTCCCAAAACCTAGCGACGGCAGTTCCCTATCTCCCATTCGAGACTCCCGAACATTAGGCACGACTGATCTATATCAAACCAAGGTTAGTGTATAAACATTTTTACTCGATGAATTGTTGATGGTTATGGTTCTGTGCTGTGGTGCTGTGTGGATTAGGGTTATTATCAATGTTGTAAATCTGACCCCTTGCATGTTTGATAGTTGTTATATGTTAACATACCTGATGTAATTGATAGCCGTGATGATGAGTTTGTTCTTTGATAAAAAGGGACAGTACGTTTGTAGGATTAACTGATGATGAAGAAAAGGTTAGGCAAACTGTGAATGTGAATCGGTTGTGTCATTGATGCCTTAGGGTTATGATTGGTACAACATGAATATGTGATTCAATAACAAAAAACAGTAGATGCTCCTGAGTATATAGGTTTGTTGTTAATCGTGTCGATTATTACTGTAACATGATTAGAACTTATGTGCTAATGTTGTTGAAAGATTGATTTAATGGGGTTATGTGAATGATGAGAACCTGTAACTGTTTGGCATGAGATCCGACGAAACATATGAGAGTTTCGCCACAGTACATATCGACGAAACACATGAGTGTTTCGTCGCACCCCATCCCGACGAAAGGTGTATCTTTCGTCACAAGGGTGTTTCGGCGTGCAAGTCATTGAAATTGTAACACCCCTAAAAATATAAAACTTTATATTAGAATTATAAAGTATAAATAAATGAGAAATTACTAACTAGAAATTTTTAACCTAGTTAGTTATTAGATTAGAAATAGCTTATGATGGGGGTTAAAAGCTACTAAACAATAAGTAGAACAAAGTTGAGGGGCCTAAGTTGTCAAAATTGGAACTTAATTTGTTAAAACAAATGAAAATAAACCAAACACCCCCAAAAGAAGGGTGTGGTCGATCAGAAGAAAGACCAGGTCGACACCCCCCAAGCTTCAAACCCTAAATTCACTAAAACTCTCAAATTGGATGTGCAAATCTGGTCCAAAACGAAATCCGAGCCTAGAATCGTGATCCTCATCGCAAGAGGATTAAAAGGTATGTAAAATCTGATGAAATCTCTAAACTTGAAAATCTCATGATTTTGGAAAATCTGAAATTAGATGTTGCATGTGAGTTATGTGGTTAGATTAGGGATGATATAGTGTCTAGGAGTGAAACCTAGACAACTACATGTGAAATCATGCTCAAATTCAAGAAAATTCCATGAACACCTTGAAGGTGGGTTGTGGGTTTTACAAGATAATGATGAACATTAGGGTTTAGAATGATTATCCTAGTGTAATTTGATCATAGAAAGTGATTTCAGAAAGGTATGACTATTAAAATGCTATATGAGGGCTTTATTGATGTTAAGTTAGCTAATTAGCAAACTATGAACTTGAATACAAAGGATATAAAAATTCTGCCTTTATAGTGTTTGATGAAATGCCCAAAAGAAGGCTTGAAACTAAATTGTTAAGTTAAAAACGCATAACTATGATGTATGACAAAGTGTGCGTTATGTATGGGAAACCAAGAGTTCTAAACATGTCTTGAATTGAACTCTATAGGAAAGGATACCGGAACGTCGAGTGGACAAGCCGGTGGTGATTTGCGGTTGAAGGGCGTACACTAAGGTATGTAACTTGGTTTGTTACATTGAGTTAAATTTTGTTGTCTAGTACGTTTGAAATTTTTTGTTGAATAAAAGTCGAGTTGGAATTAAGCGATGTCGTTCGCTAGTTCGAATAATAGGCCAAGAAATTGTTAGACCTCATTGGTTGTCATCAAAATTTGAGGAATCCCTTAGATGAGCCAAATGGGTCAAACGACCAATCAAGGTATGGAATGTATTGTAGTACGTTTATTTGGTCTATGTCAACAATCATAAAAGACTTATTTGATCACGAAAAATCAGTGTATTGGTCGAAGTAAATGAGGAAATTGAGAAAAAGGTTGGGCAAAACAAACAAAATACCAAAAACAGAATGTTACAGCGATTACCGTAAGTTACGGTATCACCGTAACTTACGGTAGATGTCAGGTGTTTACGGTGTGGGTCTTCTGTTTTACGGTGGATCCTTATTGACAAAAACTGACCACCGTAACTTACGGTGGAACCGTAAGTTACGGTAGGGTCTGAAAATTTATAAATTTTGTTTAATTGTAAAACCTCAAATTCACTTCGATTGTGTTTTGAATCAAGTATTATTTCCAACTTTTCTAACATAAATGTTTATGTAAACATTACAGTTTTAGGTACTCAAAGATTCACGGATGATGGTCAAGCAACTTTTGAAGAACCGAACACATACCTTTGAAGCTTCCGCACATATTGACTCGGTTTAAACAATGTTTATGATGTAAACTGTTGGTTGAACAACTTTTGAAATCTTCTAATTTAGTCGTTAGTTGACTATGTTTTTTTGTTACTTGTGAACTTCTGTAATGAATGTTTAGGTTACTTAATCAATATTTTAATTGAAATAGTAAAAGCTATTATTAAAATCAAGTAAAATTAGATGGGTGTTACAAGTTGGTAATCAGAGCCTAAGGTTGTCAACAAAGTGTTCGGTTCAAGCTTGATCGATCGTCCGGTAAGAATTAACTTCTTTTGTTAATAAATTATGTATTATGTAAAGAATGAGAAACGAACAAATATACATGAAAAGAGTGTGTAAGCTCACTCAAATACAAGAAATGCATGAAACAAGAACGATTAAATCAAGTTATGAACTTGATCGAATTAAAACAAGAACGATTAAATCAAGTTATGAACTTGATCGAATCAAAACAAGAACGATTAAATCAAGTTATGAACTTGATTGAATCAAAACAAGAACGATTAAATCAAGTTATGAACTTGATTGAATCAAAACAAGAACAATTGAATCAAGATATGAACTTGATTGAATCAAAACAAGTAAAGCATGTGTTATAAATGGAATGTTTAACAACCTATGTAAACATTTCAGAAATAGAGATGGCAGATGGAGGTAATGATAATGCGGTGCCAAGAGTCACCGAACAAATGAGGGAAATGATTGCCGAAGAGGTTGGAAAGGCGATCAAAAACAGTTTGTCGGGCTTTATTGATAAAATTCAAAACACAGTTTTATCAATAGTAGAAGATAGAATCAAGAAATTGGAAGATGATTCAAATTTAGCAAAGGAAAAGCATGGAGGACGAAAGCCTTGTTCATACAAGGAATTCATGGCTTGTAAACCACCAATATATAATGGGGAGGTTGACCCAATAGTGTGCCAACGATGGCTAAGTGATATCGAAGGGGTATTCGAGAGGACCCATTGTGACGAAGATGACTACGTAGCCTATGGTACGGGTCAACTAAGGAGTCAAGCGAAAGATTGGTGGGATAACAAAAAGAGAGAGATCGGTATTGAAGCTGCTAAGGTCATGACTTGGGAAGAATTCAAGAAGCCATTTCTTAAGCATCATAGCCCCAAAGCGGTTATGAATAAAATCAAGGAGGAATTCATGGAACTTAGGCACAAGAATGAAACCATAGACAAGATTACGGCAACGTTTATGGATAAGATGAAGTTTTGTGATGATCTAGTGACGAATGAAGAACAAAAGATATACTACTACCATAACATGTTGAGTGCTGAGTATAGGGAATTTATCACCCCTTCCAAATACGAGACCCTTACCGAGATCATAAACGCTGCTCGGGAAAGGGAGATCGAACTGAAAAAGAGTATTGAAAGGGGTGAACGGAAAGCACAAGATGTAAACCCAAGCCCTACTAAGAAGGCACGAACAAACGAAACCGCAAAGAAATTTGATACGAAAGGAGGGTCGCCAAGTTGCAGAATCTGTGGAAAGGGTCATAAAGGCGAATGTCGTTACAAGGATAAGCCTTGTCCCATATGCAAAAAAACGGGACATATGGCTATATCGTGCCCGGAGAAAGTGACGGTTTGTTACAATTGTTATCGAACGGGTCACAAGAAGTCGGAATGCCCGGAACTGGTTGGAAAGAAGGATGGGCAGGAACCGAAAGGTGAAGCCCCGAAAGCAAAGGCAAGATCTTTTCAACTAACCGCCGCAGAAGCAAAGGTTGAACCTGACGTGGTCTCAGGTATATTTGATGTAAATTCGATTCCTGCACGCGTGTTATTTGATACGGGTGCGAATAAATCCTTTGTTTCATATGGATTTATTCGACATCCTTCATTTGTTCTAACAAAATTACCTGTGCCCTTAGAAGTAGAGATAGGTAATAACAAGAGCTTTATTGTTTGTGATGTATGTAAAAAAAAACTGTAAACTGAGCATTGACGACGAAGAATATTTGATAAACCTAATCCCGATGTCAATGGGAGAATTTCAAGTAGTCGTTGGGATGGATTGGCTATCTCAACACCATGCAAAGATCGTGTGTTTTCGTAAAGAGATAAAACTAACATCTCCGAGCGGGAAACACGTCACCATTTATGGCGAAAAGGAGGCAACCCCATAGTATGCTCAATGTTGAAAGCTCACAAGCTTATGAAGCGAGGATGCAAGGCATTCATGATATACGCTAATGAGCCCGAAAAAGAATCACGAAATATTGGAGATGTACAGGTAGTACGAGATTATGAAGATGTGTTTCCGGAGGATTTACCGGGGATACCGCCTGAACGGGAAATAGAGTTTGGGATCGAATTGATTCCGGGCGCGAAACCTGTAGCAAAAGCCCCGTACCGACTTGCACCGTCGGAATTACAAGAGTTGATGTCTCAAATCCAAGACCTGCTTGACAAGGGATTCATAAGGCCGAGTGTGTCTCCTTGGGGCGCACCGGTGTTGTTCGTAAGAAAGAAAGACGGGAGCATGCGCATGTGTATCGATTACCGGGAGTTAAACAAACTCACGGTAAAGAACCGATACCCGCTCCCGAGGATAGATGATTTATTCGACCAACTACAAGGTGCAAACTGGTTTTCAAAAATTGACCTTAGATCGGGGTATCACCAACTAAAGGTCAAAGAGGAAGATGTGCCAAAGACAGCTTTCCGCACGAGATACGGACATTACGAATTCCTCGTGATGTCATTTGGGCTAACAAACGCACCCGCGGCTTTCATGGACCTCATGAACCGGGTTTGCAAGCCAATGTTGGATAAGTCGGTCATTGTGTTTATCGATGATATCTTGGTGTATTCGAAAAGTGAAGCTGAACACACACACCACTTACAAGAAGTATTAGAGACACTTAGACGAGAGAAGTTATATGCAAAATTCTCTAAATGTGCCTTTTGGTTACGAGAGGTACAATTTCTTGGTCATGTCATAAGTGCCGACGAAGTTTTGGTGGATCCGTCAAAGATAGAGGCTGTGTCAAAATGGAATCCCCCGAAGAACCCTTCAGAAATTAGAAGCTTTTTGGGACTCGCGGGATATTATAGGAGATTCATTCAAGATTTCTCCAAGATTGCGTCACCGCTGACAAAGCTAACCCGGAAAAAGGAAAAGTTCATTTGGGGTGTAGATCAAGAAAGGGCGTTTCAAACACTAAAAGAGAAGTTAACTCAAGCTCCGGTACTAACATTGCCGGACGGAGTTGAAGACATGGTGGTATATTCGGATGCTTCACTATCACGGCTCGGTTGTGTTTTGATGCAACGGGGCAAAGTTATAGCTTATGCCTCGAGACAACTGAAGATACACGAGAAGAAATACCCCACGCATGATCTTAAGTTGGCTGCGGTGGTATTTGCCTTAAAAATATGGAGGCATTACTTATATGGGGTAAAGTGCACCATATTCACCGATCACAAGAGCTTAAAATACTTCTTCGATCAGAGGGAGTTAAATATGCGACAAAGAAGATGGCTAGAAACGGTGAAAGACTTCGATTGTGAAATACATTACCACCCCGGAAAGGCTAATGTAGTGGCGGATGCTCTAAGCAGAAAAGCAGACTATGTCCCAATACGAGTAAGATCGATGCAACTCGTGGTGACCTCAGGTATACTTGAACGTATTCGAGAGGCGCAATTCGAAGCAATGAAAGAAGAGAATTGGAAGAAAGAAAGAATAATCGGTCAATTGAAAGATTTGTCAGATGGGAATCACGGGTTGAAGACTCGATCTGGAAGGATATGGGTCCCACATACCTGTGGAGTGAAGGCGCTTCTACTTAATGAAGCTCATAAATCCCGTTATTCAATTCATCCGGGTGCGACCAAAATGTACAATGATTTGAAACAAAATTATTGGTGGCCCGGAATGAAGAGGGATGTGGCGAAGTATGTGGAAAAATGCTTGACATGTTTACAAGTCAAGGCGGAGCACCAGAAACCATATGGCAAACTCCAACCGTTAGAAATTCCGGTTTGGAAATGGGAACATATTACAATGGACCTATTAACCAAGTTGCCTAAGACGAGTCGTGGTTTCGATGCCATTTGGGTAGTGGTGGATAGATTGACGAAAAGTGCTCACTTCATTCCGATTCGTGAGACTTATACGTCAGAAAAGATGTCAGAAGTTTACACTAATGAAATAATAGCACGTCATGGGGTGCCGGTGTCCATCGTGTCTGATAGGGATACCCGGTTCACTTCAAATTTCTGGCGAGATTTCCAAGAGCAAATGGGAACCAAATTGTTCATTAGCACTGCGTACCATCCTCAAACGGATGGACAGAGTGAAAGAACGATACAAACATTGGGGGATATGCTACGGGCATGTATAATCGACTTTGGAGGAAGTTGGGATGTTCACCTACCGTTAGTCGAGTTTTCGTATAATAACAGCTACCAATCTAGTATTAAGATGGCACCGTACGAAATGCTTTATGGTAGGAAGTGTCGAACCCCGGTATGTTGGGGTGAAGTGGGTCTGCGTGAACTCGCTCATCAAGATATAGTACGAGCCACGAACGAAAAGATCGATATAGTTCGGGCACACTTGAAAGCAGCTCAAGACAGGCAAAAAGCGTATGCTGATAAAAGGAATAGGCCAATCGAATTCCAGGTTGGTGACATGGTTATGCTAAAAGTTTCCCCATGGAAGGGCGTTATTAGATTCAGAAAAAGGGGGAAATTAAGCCCGAGGTTTATTGGACCATTTAAAATTATCGGAAGAGTTGGCAAGGTAGCTTACCGCCTTGAGCTACCGGAGGAACTAAGTGGGATTCATGGCACGTTTCACGTGTCACAATTAAGAAAATGCCTAGCAGACGAAACGGCCTATATCCATTACGACGATACCGAAGTGGATAATAGTCTGAATTATGCGGTGAGACCGGTGGAGATTTTAGACCGAAAGGTCAAGCATTTACGAAATAAACAAATTGATCAAGTCAAAGTCAAATGGGAGCATAGGAAAGGTTCGGACATCACGTGGGAGTCCGAAGAGGAGATGCGACGTCTTCACCCGACATTATTTGGTACGTACTTCGGTTTCGGGGACGAAACCCTTTTTAAGGGGGGTGGACTTGTAACACCCCGAAAAATATAAAACTTTATATTAGAATTATAAAGTATAAATAAACGAGAAATTACTAACTAGAAATTTTTAACCTAGTTAGTTATTAGATTAGAAATAGCTTATGATGGGGTTAAAAGCTACTAAACAATAAGTAGAACAAAGTTGAGGGGCCTAAGTTGTCAAAATTGGAACTTAATTTGTTAAAACAAATAAAATAAACCAAACACCCCCAAAAGAAGGGTGTGGTCGATCAGAAGAAAGACCAGGTCGACACCCCCCAAGCTTCAAACCCTAAATTCACTAAAACTCTCAAATTGGATGTGCAAATCTGGTCCAAAACGAAATCCGAGCCTAGAATCGTGATCCTCATCGCAAGAGGATTAAAAGGTATGTAAAATCTGATGAAATCTCTAAACTTGAAAATCTCATGATTTTGGAAAATCTGAAATTAGATGTTGCATGTGAGTTATGTGGTTAGATTAGGGATGATATAGTGTCTAGGAGTGAAACCTAGACAACTACATGTGAAATCATGCTCAAATTCAGGAAAATTCCATGAACACCTTGAAGGTGGGTTGTGGGTTTTACAAGATAATGATGAACATTAGGGTTTAGAATGATTATCCTAGTATAATTTGATTATAGAAAGTGATTTCAGAAAGGTATGACGATTAAAATGCTATATGAGGGCTTTATTGATGTTAAGTTAGCTAATTAGCAAACTATGAACTTGAATACAAAGGATATAAAAATTCTGCCTTTATAGTGTTTGATGAAATGCCCAAAAGAAGGCTTGAAACTAAATTGTTAAGTTAAAAACGCATAACTATGATGTATGACAAAGTGTGTGTTATGTATGGGAAACCAAGAGTTCTAAACATGTCTTGAATTGAACTCTATAGGAAAGGATACCGGAACGTCGAGTGGACAAGCCGGTGGTGATTTGCGGTTGAAGGGCGTACACTAAGGTATGTAACTTGGTTTGTTACATTGAGTTAAATTTTGTTGTCTAGTACGTTTGTAATTCTTTGTTGAATAAAAGTCGAGTTGGAATTAAGCGATGTCGTTCGCTAGTTCGAATAATAGGCCAAGAAATTGTTAGACCTCATTGGTTGTCATCAAAATTTGAGGAATCCCTTAGATGAGCCAAATGGGTCAAACGACCAATCAAGGTATGGAATGTATTGTAGTACGTTTATTTGGTCTATGTCAACAATCATAAAAGACTTATTTGATCACGAAAAATCAGTGTATTGGTCGAAGTAAATGAGGAAATTGAGAAAAAGGTTGGGCAAAACAAACAAAATACCAAAAACAGAATGTTACAGCGATTACCGTAAGTTACGGTATCACCGTAACTTACGGTAGATGTCAGGTGTTTACGGTGTGGGTCTTCTGTTTTACGGTGTATCCTTATTGACAAAAACTGACCACCGTAACTTACGGTGGAACCGTAAGTTACGGTAGGGTCTGAAAATTTATAAATTTTGTTTAATTGTAAAACCTCAAATTCACTTCGATTGTGTTTTCAATCAAATATTATTTCCAACTTTTCTAACATAAATGTTTATGTAAACATTACAGTTTTAGGTACTCAAAGATTCACGGATGATGGTCAAGTAACTTTCGAAAAACCAAACACATACGTTTGAAGCTTCCGCACATATTGACTCGGTTTAAACAATGTTTATGATGTAAACTGTTGGTTGAACAACTTTTGAAATCTTCTAATTTAGTCGTTAGTTGACTATGTTTTTTTGTTACTTGTGAACTTCTGAAATGAATGTTTAGGTTACTTAATCAATATTTTAATTGAAATAGTAAAAGCTATTATTAAAATCCAGTAAAATTAGATGGGTGTTACAGAAATGAACATTAGGTGTCTGTGAATGATTAATGATGATAGATACTGGTGTGTACACTATCCATGTCACGTGTCAATGTTAATAAGAAACTTGGTTTAATTGGTTGTTACAACAAACTCACCTGCTATGTTCTGTGCTACTTGTGATAAACATATGAGATGTGTACTTGTAATAGAAAGGTGTACTGGCTACTGTTATACTGTGAACTGTGAACTGGCATATGTGATGCAAACTGTGTGAAAACGATAACCTGCTTAATCGTGAAATTGATATCCATTGGTAACCACGTTAGGGTTGGTTGATTAACTTGGAAACGAGTAACTAAACAAACCGAGCAAACCAACGTGAGTTCACTGCTCTTTTTCCAAGCATGCATCCCGGGGAGGTATATCTGGTAATTGTTCCAGGGAGGAACGTCGGGTTATTGGGATGTTGGTTATTACACTCATTTCTATCATATAAGACCCCTTACATCTACCGAAAGTTGCCGGGGAGGCAACGAGGTTATTAGTTGATAGCGCTATTAGGTTTGGCACCTTCACACCGTACCGGGGAGGACGGGCGTGAACTAATTACCTTAAGGCATGACCAATGTTTTGATAGAGACATTGGGGTTGGGCAAATAAATCTTGTAGCCATCTGCTGTAATCGAGTTAATAACAACATCAAATCATTCATTGAACTGTGTTATACTCATATCTGGTAACTAAACACGTTAACAAAACTTTGAACTCACCAGCGTCGTCTGACACACTTGTCCGCATGCTTGCAGGTCGTTAGCTTCTTGATATGGACTTGCTATCTGAGAGTGCTGGAGTGGTCATGGGTCGAGACTCTTGGATACTTGCTTCGTTGATTATGAACTCATGTTTTGAAACATTTGATTTACATTTTACATTATGCTTCCGCTGAACATCTATTTTGGCTAACTTATGATTTGGGTTTATATTTTGAAATGAATGGATTGTTTTATTTAAATATTGAGCGTAGTTCAATGTGATTGGTGGCTTGGATCCTGGTACGTCACATGCCTAGCGGGGGTTACCGCATGTGGTATTTTGGGGGTGTGACAGTTTGGTATCAGAGCCACTGGTTATAGTGAACTAGGTTTTAAAACGTTTTTATAAAACCAGACTATAACCGAACAACTTCGAAAATCGACCATGACACTCAGCTCCAGATTGCAAGGTTCGTCTTCTGTTTACTTTATGCCTTACTTGTTTAGTAGTCACACACTCACAGCTCGCATGAAACAATATACTAGATACTATGGTGATTTGATAGTGTGACACTACTCTTTGACTTTTGTGATTCGTAATCCTGTAATACCTTTCGAAACAGTCACTTCCGTCGCTCAGACGGAGAAATGGAATGCAGAAACGCGTTCGGGAGGTGCATTTTAGGGGGGTTTACCATGGATCCGCCGTGAAAACCCACCGGAACACCACCGCCGCATGCGACGGCGCCACCGCCGGAAACCTTTGCCGGCTGCCGCCGTCTTCCATCTCGCTCCGCCGGGTCTCACCGGAACTTTGCTGGCTGCCTTACTCTACAGGTCATGTATCTGCCGAGAGAGAGAGAGAGAGAGAACAAGAGAGTGTGTTGTGTGTGAGACGGAATCAAAATGAGAAGATAAGGTTTGAGTTGCTTTTATAGTCAGTCTTTTTAGTGGGTTTGGGCCCAAGTGGTCTGTCGATTTTCGGAGACGGAGGTGGTTGTAGTTGTGGTTGTAGTGGTGACAATGGTGGTGTTGATGGTGGTCTACAGAGAGAGAAAAATGAGAGGGAGAGATGAATGTGAAAATTTAGAGAGAGAAAGAGATAAAGGGGATATAAGAGAGATAGAGAATTTTTTTATTTTTTAATTATAAGGGTATTTTGGTCATTTAACATTACTTAATCAAAAAATTCTAACTGTGTTAGAAATTTGGACTCATATGGTTACAAAAAATGCTTATGGGGACTCAGGTCGTTAAACTTTTTGCTTTTGGACTCAAGTGGTTAAATTACATAAAACACACGGACTCAAAAAGTAATTTACCCATTAATAATTAATTGATTTCACCATTGACAAATACATACATGAAGGATTAAATCTTGAAGATTCTTTTGATACTTTGATGATCAGATGATGAAAACACTGAACCGTCGTTTTGTTTTTAGCGTACGTACAAGATGATCACAATTCACAGTAGGTTTAATTTTAATTTCTTTTTCTTTTTTGAGCGCACATGCCCCAAACACACAAGGGTTAACTATCCATTAGACTTTGGGCCTTTTCTTCAGCGTTTGGGCCTCAATCTCCAGCATTTGGGCATTTTTGTATAAGTAACATAATAAACCTATAAAATCTACCGGGCCCCTAATATTTTTGGCCCTTGGGCACCTGCCCAGCTTGGCCGCCCCAAGAACCGGGTCTGCCACTAGGCTATAAAGCCATGGGCGGTTGTTAGAGCAACCTAGGTCATGACCCAAAATTATGCTCAACTTCATCCACTTGTCCAAACTTGAGTGGTACACCATTTTTTATTAATTACTATTTCCCCATCAATTTAATTACTCAAATAGACTTTTATAATTAAACTTATAAGAAAAACTAAATACATAATATTTCTTAAAATAATTTTCTGAACATCCCAATATATAAGTTTTATTAAAAGCAGATTTTGTTAAAAAAACACATTTTTAATATAAAATAAATATCTATTTAATAAAAGTTGGTTTGAGTTGGGTTGTTAATGACAATGAAAGGTTGGGTTGGGTTGGGTTGGGTTGGGTTGGGTTGTGTAGATGAAAGAAAGAGAAATAATTTTTTTATTAAAGGTTGTGTTGTGTTGTGTTGTGTTGTGTTGTGTTGTGAACGAGGATAGTCTTATGGAACCATGATACAAGTTATACAGATCAGGGGAAGACTTTGACTATATACAGATCAGTGGAAGACTTTGACTGTCATTTTCTGAAAGGAGCGTTTATTTAACGAAATAAATGATACATATAACAAAAATTATTGAACAATAATCAAAGCAAAGAACCCATAGCGGTTGACTTGGAAAAGTGAGCATAGACCATAGAGTAAGCCATTTCAATACTAACACTGTGATATGATTTATTGTATCAAAGACTTTAAAAGACTTAATATATTACAAAAGGTTTGGTAGTAGTATTTCTGATCAAAGATACTATTATTCTGAAATAGAGAATCTATAATCAACAAGCATTCAAATGATACATAAACAAACTTGTGTTCTGAGCTTTCTTTTCTTGTTTGTTCTCATCTTTTCCGATGGTAAGGAGTTGTCTTTTTGTAGTCTGTATCACTAACACATACAAGCACACATTATGATTTTTGTTCTGAATGCATTGTTCTGCTCGTTCACATTTGTAGGAGCTTCAGGGGCTACTATTTCTGTTATCAACGACTGTGACTTCACTGTTTGGCCTGCAACATGGGGCAGCCCTGATCTGAATATCACCGGATTCGAGCTAGCAGAGGGGAATAGGCACACCTTACACACTCCAAAAGAGTGGCAGGGTCAAATTTGGGGTAGAACCGGTTGCACCTTCAATGCGTCAGGTCAACTGTCATGTAAAACAGGCGACTGTGGCTCCGGTGAACTGGAGTGCAACGGAAGTTCAGCAACCCCACCTGTTACGCTTGCGGAGTTCAACATCAGCACATTTGATGATTGTTATGAGGCCAGTCTCTTAAGGGGCTCTAACTTGCAGCTGACGGTGGAGGCAAATCGACCGTTGGAGAGTGGTGGAGGGTATAAGAGTGCATGTGCATGCCAATTCTATGATACACAGCAGTACACAGAAGAGTGGTGGTGCAAGCCGACAGCATACACTCAGTTGTTTATACCAGCTTGCCCCAGCTTCTATGATTCTGAGGTCCATATTACCTATTTCTTAAATAGTGCCTATAGGTGTGATGGTGCCGATTACACTGTCAGATTTTGTCCTCCTGCTGACACATTTTCGACGATCAAAGTTGGCCGCCAACTCAGCTACCATGACCAGCTTATCTCCATCCGGGGAAATTTCACATTAGGATTCTTCGATAGCGATGGTAGTTACTTGGGAATTTGGTACACCAATGATGCTGAAGCCCGAAAAGTATGGGTAGCTAACCCAAACAAACCAATAATATCATCATCAGCAGGCATCATTGCCCTCTCCATCGACCCCAAGACCGGAAACTTGATCATCACTTCTGAAGGGACTACTCTGATGAATATTACTGATGTTCAAGCTGGTCCAAACCCAAATGTGACTGCAACACTTGAAGACACAGGTAACTTCCGGCTGATCAACGAAATCGACAAGAGGGTTTTGTGGCAGAGTTTTGATCACCCAACTAACGTGCTTTTACCGGGTATGAAGCTTGGGTTTAATAAGACTACAGGGCAGAACTGGACCCTGACTTCCTGGTTGAGTGAACAATTCCCTCATTCAGGAGCTTTTACTTTGAGTGTAGAACCTAATTATGAAGGAGATAAGACACTGATGATCCGTCGACGAGGCCAACCCTACTGGAGGAGTGGATATCTGTATTATGCAAAATCAGTTGAAGATCTGTTTGCATTACATAATCCAGGTAGGCAATCTTACTATAATATAACTTCTGTTTACAATCCAGAAGGATGGATCTTGAGCTATGAGAGTAGTAGTTATCTTGAGTTTCCCATGTGGATTCTGACACCAGAAGGGAGAATTACAGACTATGATAGTTCTGTTTTTTGGACCCCTGAGTTTTGTCACGGGTATGATTCTAGTAACGGTTGTGTAGAGTCCAATTCACCCCAATGCAGGAGAGTGACTGATAATATTGATGAGTATAAAGGGGAGTTTGATCCTGGCACGACAAGTGCTACTGATAGCAACTCAAGCCTAAGCATTAGTGATTGTTTTGATAAATGCTGGAATGATTGCGGTTGTGTGGGGTTTAAAAGCCATACCATCAATGGAACTGGCTGTGATTTTTGGAGCGGAAGCAATAGTAATTCGGTGTATCCAATTGGATCTTCTGGGTCAAATTCTGGATCAAAGTATGTGATCAATTCCCCTAATCTTGTTAGTTCAGTTACAGGTAAGAATGTTGGATGCCTCGGGTAAATGCTACTATTTTAGTTATCTAGCATCTAAACAAGTCATTGTGCAGGAAAGAAAGCTAAAAGAGGTATGACATGGATATGGACACTTATTGGTGTTTCTATCCCTTTGGTTTTTCTCTGTTTTGCGCTTTTATGGTATATAAAGAAGAGAAAACGTATGCAAGAAGGTATGGAACTATAAGTGACATTAAATTTTCATTTTGTTTGTGCGTCATAGTTATTTCAGTTATTGATTCAATGATACTGATTGTAGAAAACCAGATTCGGAAGAGAGATGAATATTTCCTAGAACTAACAGCTTCCAAAAGCTTCAAGGATGTGCATCAACTAGAAAGCAATACGAGGAATGGAAATGATCTGTTATTATTTAGCTTCGCCTCCATCATGGCTGCAACTGGTGATTTCTCAGTTGAAAATAAGCTCGGCCAAGGTGGCTTTGGACCTGTTTACAAGGTGCTGTTACTTTCTCATAGAATTGTGTTCATTCAATCTCTCTAATCTAACGGAAAAGATAATACAAAAATACAATAACAGGGAAAGCTAACTGATGGACGAGAAATTGCAATAAAGCGGCTTTCAAGAACATCAGGGCAAGGGCTTGTGGAATTCAAGAATGAACTGATACTCATAGCCAAACTCCAGCACACAAATCTTGTTCGGGTTCTTGGCTGCTGCATTCACGGGGAAGAAAAAATGTTGATTTACGAGTATATGCCTAATAAAAGCTTGGATTTCTTCCTCTTTGGTACGCATGTTTGTAGTATAAGCGCGTATGATAGTTCCAATTCTTGATAGTTGGAATACAACCGTTTTATTTTTTGATTTTCATAACAATAGTCTCTTTTCTAATTTAGATGAAAGCAAAAGGGCTGAGCTGGATTGGCCTAGACGGTTTAACATCATTGAAGGAATTGCTCAGGGGTTGCTATACCTTCATAAGTACTCAAGAATGCGAGTTATTCACAGAGACCTAAAAGCTAATAACATTCTGCTAGATGAGAATATGAACCCCAAGATTTCAGATTTTGGTATGGCAAGAATATTCAAGGAAAATGAGACTGAGGCAATGACTACCAGGGTTGTAGGAACATAGTAAGTTAGCTCTTTTTCTTTACGGCAGATTTTGGTCCTTTTAGATGACAATTTTTGTTTGTCATATGTGTAGTGGCTATATGTCTCCCGAGTATGCAATGGAAGGGACATTCTCTGTGAAGTCTGATATCTTCAGCTTTGGAGTCCTAATCTTAGAAATTATCAGTGGAAGAAGAAATAGCAGTTTCGTTCATTCTGATCGCACATACAATCTTATCGGATACGTAAGTGTTACTAAAGTCACCTTTTGACATTGTTCACATACTATAGCATCTTATAAATTAACTCTAATGATCTAGGCTTGGGAGCTATGGCAACAAGGGAATGCATTGCAGTTAGAGGATCCAACACTCGGAAGTAATTGTGATGTACAACAATTGTTGAGGACAGTTCATGTGTCCCTTCTCTGTGTACAAGAAAGTGCAATGGATAGACCAACAACTTCAGATATGATCTCCATGCTTCTGAACGACACCATACCGTTACCCGCTCCAAAAAAACCAGCATTCTTCATTGGCACAGTTGAGTCAAATTCAACTCCAAAACAAAGCGAACCTGAACATTACTCTGTGAACAATATGACAATCACTGTTATGGAGGGTCGAATGTAGCCGCTTTCCTTTAGTTATGTTTATCATTATTTGTGTAAACATAATAACGTTATTGGATAGTGGACATACTCTCATTAATGTAAAGTGTGAACTCGATGTTGATCGAATCTAGTTAATAATTTGGGCATTTTAATTATCTTACTGTCTGCACAAAACCTGTGTTATTTCACCATCAAGCACATAGTCTGAGTTTCTTTGATTTTTGGGTAGGGGTGAGCATATTATGGGTAACCCGAAAACTCGGACCGATAAGACCCAAAAACAGTCTGAATTGTAGTTGCTCCGATGGTCTTCGGCGCCATTTATGATCTGGATTCGGTCTCTGTCCCGTCCTAAGTCTTTACCCAAGGAAACCGACATTATAAAGCACGACCTGAATTAATTTACTGATTAACAATCTCTCATTCTTTTAGTATTAAATTTACATGAATTTGGGTGATGGATCTATGTTCCTCTAACATAATTGTCAATTGGTCCTTTATGACCCCATGAATTATGTTTCTATAGTTGCCAACATTGGTTCTTTGCTAACAAGTATTAATTAAACTTAGCAACAAGTATTAAGGCTACTCGGTATGGTGATGGTCCGCCACGTAGGCGCCACGTCATAATCCTCCCAAGGATGGTCCATCCTCCAAAACTAGAAGGCATGGGAGGATGGTCCTAGTCATAGTCCTCCACCACTTTTTATGTTTTTTTTTTTATTTTTTTTAGTCTTCTATTTTTTTTTAACATTTAACAAATATACTAACAAAATATTTTCATTAATATTAAAACCACATTACATAAACATAAAAAAACATAAACTTAATAAAAAAAAACATAAACTTAATAAAAAAAAAAACATAAACTTAAAAAAAAAAAAACCAAAGACTTAAAAAAAACATAGACTTAAATAATATTATGCTTCTTCATGATGTCGTTTTGAAGTTTTTTCAACATCGAACGTTTCGGCTCGGGTTCGTCCTCGACATGACTTGTCTCGGCCCGGTGGACGCTCCGGTTCATGTACGGCGTACTCCTCTTCGTCAAAGGCGGCGTCATCATTTAAGTTTAAGTTACACCTCGTGTCCGATCCACCGGCGCTAAAACTACTCGTTTCCGATGTTTTTTGGCGTTTCGCCATCGCCACCTCGTTGGGGATCGGCCTCCATTTTGGTTCGTCTTTTACAACCATCCACGCGCGAACGTGAGCAAAATTGGTATTACCATTGTTCGCCTTATACTTGTCCAGCGCCATTCTGAACACATCGTCGTCGCTCATGCCGCTACGACGGTCACTTGTATATAATTTATTATATTCCTCGCAAAACCTATTGATGAGCGCGTTCATTTTCCGCCACTTTGATGAGACCGAATCGACATCTCGATACGCGCCTTGGCCCATATAGTCGAGAAACTTCGCCAAAACCTTTGCCCAAAACCCGTCACCCGGTTGGTTATTACCTATAAAAAACAAACAAAATATATAAAGTGTTAACAAAATAAAAAACAAAAAAAAAAACAAATTAAAAAAACAAACTGTTAAGTAAATAACAAAAAACAAACTTTTAAACAATTAAAAAAACCAACTGTTATGTAAATAAAAAACAAAAAAAAAAACAAATTAAACTTAAAAAACAAACAAACTGTTAAACCTTTAAAAAAATAAAAATAAACAAAAAAACAAATTAAACCTTAAAAAAATACGAATTGTTCGGTGGGAAATTATAAGCACCCCGCATCATCATTTGTTGAAGGGCTTGATTTTGAGAGAATTGAGCGAATTGGTTTGGCGAGTGTTGGAATGATGCAACCGCATTTGATGAATATTGCGAGAATTGGTTCGGTTCTAGCGTCGGATAATATCCCGGACCCGAGAAAACATTAGGTTGGGTCGGGTTGATGGGAGTCGTCGGGTTATACGGATTGTTCGGGTTGTTCGGGTCGCTCGGGTTGTTGAAGGGATCCATGATAGAGTAAGGTTTATAAAAGTGGAAGAAGATTTATAAAAATTATGTGAGAGAGGGATGAGATTTTGTGGTTAATTTGGTGAATGAAAGTGAAAATGGAATTGAAATTTATAAATATTCTAAATATTACCGTTGGTTTTTTGAAAAAAATTGAATTTTTTTTTATTAAACGGTAACTTTATTGATTGGGCCCCACTATTTTTGGACCGTCGCAAACGGCACCAGCTCGACGGGCACGACGCGACGCAGGGGGGCGGCATGGTGTTCACTCCGTCGCCGAAGCAGGACGGAGCGGGGCTGCACCCCATACCGAGTAGCCTAATTAAACTGCTACCGATGCCCATTGCATTTTAATGCAAGGTTTAAATAAAAGTTATCACCACTGGTATGTAATTCCTTTTGCATTCATGGGAGCTTTAATGTCATTTAATATGATTAAAAGAAAAAATTAAAATATGTTGAGTTAATAAGTTAGTGACTCATTTCATTTTTTTTTAAACGGCTGATTTTATTAGAAAAGCGAGCTAGCCAGAAGCTAGACAAAGAAAGAAAATTACAAAAAATTGAAGCTACACCAATCTGACCAATCTAACAGATGCATTTTTGCTCTATGTTTAATCCAAAGGAAGCTTGTTGATTTGATTTCTGCCAAGAGTCTTGTGATGTCCACTCGATTGCCGGAGAAGATGAAATCGTTGCGAAGTTTCCATATGCTCCAACAAGAGATAAGAACAATAGCATGGACAAGTTTCTTCATTGTCTCCGCTGCGTTGATATTCTTGTGTACACGAAGGAGGTCCTCGATGGTGAAAGCATAAATGGGGGGGGGGGGGGGGTCTTTAGCCAAATGGATATCATTTGCCATACTATGGACTATGCAGCTAACGAGACATTCCGCAAAGAGATGAGTGGTAGATTCATCATTGTCACTGCATAGAGGGCAACAGTTGGATGCTATGCCAATATTGCGTCTTACTAGTGCAGTCCTGGTGGGGAGACGATCCAAACCCATCCGCCAACCAAAAATGTTTACTTTCCGAGGGACCCAATTATTCCATGCGAAACAGTTATCTTCGGCAGGAGGCGAGGAACGAGAGAGGAGCTTTTTAACTGATTTGACGGAGAACGAACTTGTCGGATCAGGAGCCCATCGCCAGGTATCTTTAGATTGTGAAAGAGGAACGCAGGAGACAATATTAACAAGGTCATGAAGCTCTGCATACTCCACTGCGGATTCCGGTACCTGAAGCCAACACCAACTCGTGTTGTTTGCAGAATCTTCAGCCGTATGTTGAATCCTATCCCATACACTGCATGCTTTGAATTTTTCAAGTGCATACAGGGCTGGGAAACGAGTCTTGAGCGGTGTATTCGATGCCCAACAGTCGGTCCAAAATTGGACCTCCATTTCAAGCCCAACTTTGCATTTAAAAAGATTGTTGAGGCAGACGTCTTTTTCCCGAAAGATGCTTCCTTCTTTATAATGTTGTTCCAGACACTCGATAATCCTTTTTTTGATGGTAAAAAGTTGCCACGCTTTTGATTAAAATGGATGCTTTGGATGATCGATCTCCACAGCCGGTTTGGTTCAGTCTTGTATCTCCAAGCCCATTTCGACAAAAGGCTGGTATTCATGTTGTGAAGCGAATCCAGGCCCAGCCCGCCGCTGCTAATTGGTTTTGTTACATGATCCCAACGAACCCAGTGCATTCTACTTCTTGTTTCTGAATCACCCCATAGGAAGTCCCTTCTTAACTTTTCTAATTTATTTAACACATTACCGGGAGCTTGATAAAGTGAAAAATAATACAGGGGCAACGAGTCCAGGACAGATTTAATAAGTGTAGTTCTTCCAGCCATCGATAAAGTGTTGGCCTTCCACCGAGATAGACGAGCTTCAAAGGTGTCAATGACAGGAGCCCAATTGGTATACCTATTCATATTTCCTCCAACCATGAGACCAAGGTACATAAAAGGTAAAGATCCCGAGTTGCAACCGAGCCGATTAGCCATATCTTCATTTTCGTATACGGTAGTACATATCCCATAAAGGCAAGACTTGTGGAGGTTTATTTTAAGACCCGAAATCAGAAAGAAACACCTCATAAGTCTTCTAATGTTGGTTATGTTCTCTACCTCCGATGCCCCCAAGAGCATAACATCGTTCGCAAAAATGAGATGAGAGACAATGGGGCCATTGTTTGGTAGAGATAATCCCTTAATAATACCCGCCGATGAAGCACTAGAGAGAGCTTCCATTGCAAGAATAAATATGAAGGGCGAGAGTGGATCACCTTGTCTAACCCCCCTAAAGCATTGGAATTCCTCGGTTGGGGATCCACTAACAAGGACCGACGATCTGGAAGACACAATATGCCATGAATCCAATGGATCCATTTAATGGTAAAATTCATTTGCTCGAAAACCGATAGGATAAAGTTCCAAGAAATCGTATCGAAAGCCTTCTCAAAATCTATTTTGAAAAGAAAAGTCTTAGCTTTTGTTCGTTTGACCCATGATATTATTTCGTTAGTAATGAGGGGTCCATCCAAAATATTCCTGTCTGACAAATAGGCTGATTGTCCTTTTGATATCACAGAGCCGATGACCATTTTGAGTCGATTTGCTAACACTTTCGAGATCACCTTACTAATGCACCCGATGAGATTGATCGGCCTATAGTCGTTTAGGCTTTCTGGATCCTTTACCTTTGGGATAAGAGTAATAAATGAGGAACTGCAACCTTTTGATATTTTCCCCGTATCATTAAATTTAACTAGAATCCTGTGAAAATCATCTCCAAGTAGATACCAATATTGCTTTATAAACGTAAAGTTGAAGTCGTCCGGCCCAGGGGCTTTATCCCCATCACAATCCCATACAACGTTTTTTACTTCATTTAGAGAGAATGGGGAAGTGAGAATTGTACCTTGCTCGGTTGTGAGTTTTTTGATGTTGTGACACATGAAATTTGGCCTGGTGGGATTTGGTTCAACGAATTTATTTTGGAAGAATCTGCGAACCTCCTTTTTGATGCTTGGGGGGTCGGTACACCATTCGCCATTGATAAGTAAGCCGTTCATCCTACTCCTTGATATTCTACTAATGATAAAGCCATGAAAGAAGGCAGAGTTCTCGTTTCCTTCTACTGCCCATTTGACTCTTGATTTTTGGTGTAGTTCTTTGATACGAGTGTCGTTAATCTCGTTCACATTATTTTTATGTTCGGCATACTCTCCTTTTTCAACTTCTGTCAAGTCTCGGCTTTCACATATCAGGTCTAACTTCTTAAGAGCTTCCACCGAGGTGTTGAGACACTCGGTTTCTTCTTTTCTGTTCTTTTTACACCAATCTTTTATTGCTGGTTTGATACGTCTTAATTTTCCGCTAAAAAGATGTCAGGTGGTCCGGAAAAATGAAAGAGGCAACGGAAGATCGAACCGCCGTGTCAAGACCCGGTTTTGACAACCATGTGTTAAAGAATTTAAAGGGTATAGGGCCAAAATCATTTGATGTAGTGATTAGGATTAACGGACAATGATTCGAGAGATTCCTCGGAAGAGTCCGTAGTGATGTCGTTGGCCAAAGACCCCAAAATCTGTCACATACTAGCATACGATCAAGTTTTCTCATTGTGTTTCCTCCATCTAACCATCTCGTAAATTTTGATCCATTCATTTGGTACTCTGCAAGGTTTGATTCATAGATAAAGGTGTTAAAGTCAGCCGCATAAGATGGGTCAAAGTTACAGTTTCTTCTCTCATCTGCGGATCTAACTTGGTTAAAATCCCCCATTATAATCCAAATGCCTCCACGTGTTGTTTTTTGTTCCCTAATTTGCTCCCAAAGTACTCTTTTTGCGGCTGCCGATTGTGGTGCATATACATTCATGATATGAACAGTTTTAGAAAAACCTCTAATCATGCCGCAGAGTAACAGGTAGTGCGTGTTCTTAATGGTTTCTTGTCTGTTAAAGATCCCAGGATCCCATATGCAAGCAAGACCCCCTGACCGCCCTTCCGAATTTACCCATTCATTATCCATTGGAAAGTTTCCCCATAGTCTCTTAAAGTTTATTTTTGACTCGTCAACAAACATTGTTTTCTGAATAGCAATAAAACAAATCCCATGCTCTCTTTTGATTTGCTTAATCCAGGTTGCCTTTTGGGCATTACCCACCCCCCTAATATTTATGCTGAGGTAATTCATTGATTACCAATGTTTACACCTTCACCCCTGACAATATCCTCAACCATATTCATGAAATTATCTATGTGCATACCTGTCGCGATTCCCACCTAAATGGTGGCCAATGTTTCTTTCGGTGCACTCGAGTTATTGCCCACTAAATCTAAGGATTGCGATATTGATCTGCCTTCTGTTCGATTATCCTTTGATTCTGTGTTCTCTGTTTAGGGATTACGAGGGTTATCTTGTGGATGGGGGTTATTTTCGGATCGCGTGACGTCATCATTGTTAAGAGGGTCCGATGGTGCCGCCTCAGATGAAGACAAGTGATTTGTGGCAGTTTGACGGAGATATTCTGGGTAGTCAGGTAGGGGAAAGGAGAAGGGAACAGGGGGTGATGGGTTCTCATACCTGGTTCTTTTTTGGGCTGGTTTTCTTGGGCTTGAGTCCGATCCAGAGTTTGTGTTATTGGGCTTCATTCCACGAGATCTGTTATGTTTATTGTGCACCTTATTTGCATGAGGGGCCCCACTGTTTTTAGATAGAGTGACAATAATTTTCCACCTCAGGAACTGTTTTCATCGAAGCCGCCTTTGGGGAACATTGTGCACCTTCTCGTTATTCTCACCCATGCCCATCTCATTTCCCATGTATGTCTCTTTGACTTCTGTAAGGGACTCCCCGTCATCTCCGGACATGTTTCCCATGTCGGGATTTTCCGTTGTTTCGTTTCGGGTGTTCCTGTCTATGTCAAATTCATCTGTGTTCATAGCTTGGTTTCTTTTCGGACCTCCCGTTCTACCAATCAAAAAATCTGGGATCCAATCTTTCATGATTTCTTTGATCCAAACCCGATAGTCCTTCCCGTGCCATATGATAACCAGTTCTTCTTCAACAATTTTGCCTGTGTTGGTGAGGATACCGACAATTTCATAAGCCAGGTTGCAATCTCTTACTTCAGCTTTAGAGGGCATTATGACGGCACCGAAGGTGTTAGAATATTATTAAAAACCTCCTTCTCCCATGCATGGATAGGGACACCATCGATACGAAGCCAAGCTATCCGATCATAAGTGTTCTCTTCCTTATCACATAGTTTGACCGTGGAGAACCACTTTGACTGTTTTACCTTGTAATGGGTTAGAAATGCCTCACAGTGGGTTTTTTGGTTGAAGGTCAAGAGGACTCTCAAACCACCGATGTACCTAAGACCAGTGAGAAATTTTGAAAGGTTCCCCGTAATTTCGAGTATGTTGCATAGTATATCATAGGTTTTTGCTTCAACCATAACCCAAAGATCACCCCATTCTCTAGCAGGTTTGGACTCAAGATTAGGAAAAGTGATGGATTTTTGTTTGCCATTACCTTTCCCCGTAAGTGCTTCCGAGTAATCTACTGTCTGCATTATTTGCCTTGTTGTTATAATTGAAAGTAGGGAAGTGGGAGGGATGTTTTCTTCCCCACGGGTCGTTTCGATTGTTACCTGCTACTCCTGTGGTATGGTTGTTTCGTTTGTTTCCTGCTACTCCTGTGATAGCTTTGCCATCTCTCCGGAATTTGGCCATGTCAACCTTGAGTTTAGCTCCCATCATCTTGACCTTTTTGAGAACTTCCAACATTTTCCCGCTGTCATTAACGTTGTCATATCTTACAAAAGCAAATCTATTGCCTCCTTTATCCAATTTTTCGGTAGAAACACGTCGGCTATTTCTCCAAACACACGAAACTCTTTACAGACGTCTCCTCTGGTGCAGAACTCAGGTAGGTTTGATACATAGAAGGTTGTCGCATTCTCGAATTCGAAGAGTTGTTTTTTATTCGGCTGCTTTTGGTTCTTTTTCTTTCTTTTTTTTTCCGGTGGCCTGGTTCCATGGTCTGTCATCTTCCTCACCGTAACCATACATCTTCCTTTGGAATTTTTACGAGGGGGAAACATAAACTTAGACAGCGAATGGGAACTCGGGATCTATAAGAAAGAAAGAGGGGTAATGTTAGATCAATCAACCTGTATGAGATTAAGTCAGACCCCAATCCCTTTCTCAAGGTCCTCTGTTCCATCGAGCCTCCGACGGTTCGTGTTCCAACAGAAGAATGAAAACAAACAGCAACCAAATCCCAAAGGCGAATGGGAGAATCGCAAGATTGAGTTAGGGATAGAGGTCAAGCCGGGATTTTCAAGCGACCTCACACACTAACCCCCCGCTCCTTTTCTCCGTCGAGCCTCCGGCGATAGGTTTCTATATATTTTTTTTAGATAAGTCAAGTTAATACAACGGTTTAGTAGCAAGATATTTGTAGTGAGTCATTTCATGATAAGGAAGAAAGTAGTCATTTTATATCTATGATGTGATGGTTACATGTCTGATTTCTATTTTAGAGCTGGGGGTTTGAAATCTGTAAGATACAAGTTGATAATAGGATTTTTTAGTACTAGGCTAGTTTACCATCAAAAGAAAGTGACCCAGAGTTATCGTTCTCGTTGGTAGTATATTGTTTAATCCTTATAAACTCGGTCATTAATAAATCTATATCTATTCATTATAATAAAACATAATAGTTTTGTCCATATAGCAAGCTCCTAAGACCGAGCTTTCTCGATTAACGACCGGAGGTTTAACATGACACGGTGGATCGTTAACGGGCGGCATACCGGGCCGGCCCGTTAACGGATCCCGCTAACAACCACCAACAACCGCTTTTGTTAATGCGTTAACGGGTTTCCTTGCGCGTGGATCAAGAATTTATAGTAGTGGGGGAGGAGCGTTGGGGGGCTCTGGTTATTTAAAAAAAAAGATTTTGGAATTTAATTTTTGTATAAATACCACTCAATCAACCTAAAAAAATACACCTTTCATTCTCTACACCTTCTACTACCACAAAGCAAACATGAACCTTTGGGATCCAAGGAACCTATTTTATGCCAACGCTCAACCGAACACGTTTGGTTCAAACACACTACAAAACCCACCTCCTTCCAATAACGCGAGCAATACTTCAAACCTTTTCAACCCTCGGTTTTATGATCAAAGTAATGTGCCGTTACACACTAGATAGCCAACCGACACCAAACTTGGAGTCTGACTTTGGGCCAAGCTCCATTATGGAAACTCAATTTCTTGCCGACACACACACACCCACAACCGACGTCGCCTAAGAAGAAGAAACGAGGCGGTACGAAGCGTGGCTCTAAGCAAGCCGAAGACAAGCTAGTCAACAAGGTTGAAAAGTGGACTAGTGATGAGGAGTACGCATTAGCGCAAGCGTGGTTCCATGTTTCCGAAGACCCGATAGTTGGTAATATATTTTTTAAATTATGTCAAAAAAATATATTAATTTTGCTTGTGCATTTTTTATATATTATCTTTTTGAGTAAAATGCCCGGATAGTCCCTGTGGTTTTGTAAAATAACACCTATACTCTCCAACTTTTGGAAATTACACCGGTGCTCCCTGACAGTTTGTTACTCGGATAGTCCCTAGAGTGGATGTCTGTTAGTTTTTTCTGTTAACTCCATGTAAAATGACAAAATTACCCCTTGCTTTATTAAAATATAAGAAAAAAACTAATTAATCATTTAGAATATCAATTGGGCCCCACAATTAAGTATTAATTATTAAATAATGCCCAAAACCCTTTCTTCTCTGAATCCCTCTCGTTCTTCTCCGACATAGCCGACATCCACGCCGACAACTCCTTAAACCAAACACACACACCCCATTGATTAGCTTCTGATGGCCTTAGAGTTCAGTGATCGATTTTCCGGCGATTGGGGTCACAAAACCCTCTTTCTCTCTGGATTAACCACAAAATCCATCCTTTTCCGGCGGCCATAAAATGATTTACCGTCGGTGTGGTAATGGTAGTCACACAAGCCAATCCTTTCTATCTGGATCTACCCTAAAACGATTGTTCGGTGGTGTGGTGGTGGTGGTCACATGACCGATTTACAGGTGGTTTTCAAGAGGGTTTCAATTTGTTTACAACAATTTGTCTCGGATCTGATTTTCAGGTGCTTAAATGGCTGATATCGAGGCGTTGGAGGTGAACTGGAGATAGAAAAATGATAAAATAGTTAGTAATAAGATGAGCGGTGATATCGCCGGTCAAAGGGTAACGACATAGGAGACGGGACCTCGTTTTTTCCAGTGACTTAAGTGTTGCTACCCATCTTTTATCATCTTCTCGTCTCCAAATGTTTGGAACGCACACACAATCTAACTATTTTAAGCTATAACACACATGTACGATGCCTTCAGGCGGTGCTTGTAGATTGTAATGAGAAAAAATGGAGACTTGTGTGATTGGCTCACCGAAGAAGTAGAAGACGTGGCCGGAAAATGGAGATGTGATGCCTAAAAATGGAGAAGAAATGTGGGGTTGTTTATATTGGAGAAGATGAAGTTGTTGGTGGGTCCCACTCTTTTTATGTTTTAGTTGTTTTTCAATAGGAGGGGTAATTTGACCAATTTACAACAACTTAACTTGACTAACTAACATCTATCCACTATAGGGTTCATCCGAATAACAACTTGTCAAACCATAGGGAGCAAGAGTGTAATTTTAGAAAGTTGGGGACTGTAAATGTGTGACAACCCGAGATTTCAAGGTCTTGCCCCTACGCAATTACTTGTTTCACAATTCTGTTTTGATAACTGATTAATGTTGCATGTTTGATAAATGATTACCGTGTTGTTATGTATGATTGTATTGTGCATGTTTCATAACTAAGATTCTTCGTCATAAACCCTTTCAAAAGATGGTTCTTCGTCGACATCAAACCCGACGAAGTATAGATCCTTCGTCATTGCTATTCTCGATGAAACTTAGAACCTTCGTCGTCACCCTACGCGACGAAGAAGGTCCTTCGTCCAAGACCTTTGGCCCAGGTCCACTTGTGGCCCATAACTTTCGGATTGTATAACCTCTCATAATCATAACCGTAAACACAAAACCCTACTGTTCTCTCTCTGTTAGACGGCAGCCATTCTCCTTGGTTTGGAGTCTTCAATCGATCTTTCCTTGAGCACAAACCATTGTACGGTTAGTAACACTCTCAGGATTTGAATAAACATCCATGTGATCCTTGTTCATATGTACTTGATTTGTTATTGTGGTGAAGGAGAATGAATGCATGATCTAATGTTTAGTTGGTAATTCGATACGAATGATGATTAATATTTAGGGTTGCATGATAACAGGTTTTGATGAATGACTTGCATAAAACAAAATGATTAGGTTCGAACGGTGAGAGTATGAGTAGGGTTAGTCGTTAAAAAGGGTTTTGATATCTTGATACTGAATCTGAGGAATTATAACATGTATGATAGGGATTCGATGATCTGTGTATGTTTACATTCATTATGTGGTTTGCTGATTCTGTTCGATGAGCTAGTCTTAATAGGAAATCGTTTAACAAATGAATGATGATATGTGAAAACTGCCATGATTAGGGTTTGTAGGGAACCATCACCATCTGTGAATGTGTAGCGACGAAGAACACAATCCTCCGTTGGCTGGCCTTCGACGAAACACCAGGATTCTTCACCGAAGTCCCTTTCTGGCGAAGAATGATAGTTCGTCATGGTGATTATTCATCACACTCATGATCAACGAAGAATGATAGTTCACCGAATGGTCCTTCGCCGTGGATAAAACAAACAGAACAATGTGAACAGTGGGTGTGTTCATAGAACATAGAGTTTAAATAGTTCATGATGCTTATAATGATGAATGTGTTTGTCATACGATTACGTTTGTTGCATGTTAACAACCTTAGTGAGAAATGAGGAATGTGAACTGACTTATGTGAATAACAAACCCATCTGTTAAATGTTATTAAGTGTCAAGTACATGAGTGTGGACTTCTATGGGATTGAGTAACTACTAGGTGATATATGATGATCTTTACTATGAATGTGAACTGTGAAAAAGCGTGGTTTGGTTGATTATGAAACTGATCTTGGTTGGTAACCACGGTAGGGTTAGTTGATTAACTGGAACTGGTAACTTGATAAATACCGAGCAACCTAAGGTGAGTTCACTGCTCTTTTTCCAAGCATGCGTCCCGGGGAGGGACATCGAGTAAACATTCCGGGGAGGAATGTCGGGTAAATGGGTTTGACTAGAATGTTAAACCTGGGATGTCGGTTAATACACCCATATCTATCATTAAGTCCCATCATATACTGAATTGGTTGCCGGGGAGGCAACAGGGTTATTAGTTGATAGCGCTATTAGGTTTGGCACCCTCACACCGTACCGGGGAGGACGGGCGTCAACTAATTACCTTAACCACTTGACTAATGTTTGATAGAGCATTGGGGAAGGGCAAATAATCTGGAGCCATCTGCGGTGATCGAGTTATTAACAACATTTAATCTCTGAAATGTTTTATATATATATCTGGTAACTAAAACGTGTTAGCAAACTTTGAACTCACCAGCGTCGTCTGACACACTTGTCTGCATGCTTGCAGGTCGTTAGATTCATGGATGGAACTTGCTATCTGGGAGTGCTGGAGTGGTCATGGGTCGTAGCTCTTGGATACATGTTTATTGGTTTTGCACAATTGTTTGAAATACTTGAATAACTATTTACATTATGCTTCCGCTGAACGTACTTGTTTTACATTGTGTTTTGGTATTACTTTATGAAATAAATGGAAACTTTTATTTAATACTATGTTGTGGTTCAATGTGATTGGTGGCTGGATCCTGGTACGTCACACGTCCCGCGGTGTTTCCACATGTGGTATTTTGGGGGTGTGACAGTTTGGTATCAGAGCCACTGGTTATAGTGAACTAGGTTTTAAAACGTTTTTATAAAACCAGACTATAACCGAACAGCTTCGAAATCGACCATGACACTCAGCTCCAGATTGCAAGGTTCGTATCTCGTTTACTTATTGTATAGCATATCTAGTGTACACTTGTGTATGATGTTGCATGTGATTGCACACTGTTGGAACTTTTGAGATCGTTCATACTTGTACTGGATTAGTTTTATCATAGTTTGTAGCTTGTTTTAAAGTCTAGGGGCATATTTTGTAATTTCATGAAATTAGCAAACCTGACCTAGTGTAGATAAGATACCAGCATAATTATAATTATGCTGGCAAGTCAGGTCCTATATAAACTCAAGCATTGTTGCCCTAGCTAAGCTTTTGGCTCTTTTGGTGAATGAAAGTGTTGTTTACATTCAATCTTTACTATTGTGCTTAAATCTGATATCCAAGGTGCTTTATTGATTTATATTCTTGTTTGGATTCAATACAACACTTGTTGTATTCATCAATCCATTAGCTTCATCTTCATTCTTGATTTTTCTTAACTTTCTCATAGTACAAACACTTAATCAATAGGTGTTTTGGACTAAAACAATCAACCACTGTGATCCGGATTGATATTGGGATCTACAATTTGGTATTAGAGCCTTAGTGCTCTTGGTTGTTGTGTTTTTGTTAAGAGTTTTCAAAGTTTTGAAGGTTTTTCAAAGTTTCAAGGTTTTTCAAAATTTTGGACTTAAAATGGATTGATTTGGTGTGTTTAATCGATAGGTTGTTGTTAATCTGTGATTAGGGAGTCATTTTGGACATTTTGATGCATCAAAACATGGTTTTTGAGTCGTTTTTTAGTGATTAGAGGGTTTTAGTTCGTGTTAAACCCTCTGGTTAGCGAAATTAATTTGAATATAGCGAAAATATTTTGAAGGTAGCGAACATATTTTTGAATTTGGCGAAGATACTTTTGAATATAGCGAACAATATTTGAAGACATCGCCTAATCATCAATTTCACCGACTAAAACTCGAGCGAAGTTGTTGATTGCCTGCGAAATTATCGAAGGCGACTTCGAGAACTGTGATATAGAACCACAACGTTTTTATCACGGTGTACGGCGAAATAAGCCAAACTAACGTGTGTGTTTATTGTATCAGCGGAATTAGCTTCTTCGCTCGTGCAGGACTTCTCCGCTTACCGGCGAAGACAGTTGACCAGCGAAGATCATCGGCGAAATTGTTTCGATTCCTCTAATCTCCGGCGGAATTACCTATTTTACCGGCGAAATCGTTCACCCGCAGTCTTTCAGCGAAATTAACCTCTGATCAGCTTTCTTAAGTCAAAAACAAGTCAAGATGTCGGTGAATCAGCTAAGTCCAATTGCTCAAGCTGAACTTGAGACCGGAACCACCACAAGACCACCAAAGTTGAAAGGAGCTGAAGATTTCGGTACTTGGAAGAATCGAATCAAGTCATTCTTCGAATTCACCGACTACAACCTATGGCTTTCTGTCATCGATGGACCTCACGTTCCAACGGTGGTTCGAGGAGATGTGATAGTCAATAACACCGACCCCACAACCTTCACCGATGAAGACAAAGCTCTAATCCAACGCGACCGTCGTGCACATGCTGCCTTAACCATGGCTTTGTCAACTGACGACTGTAACATGTTTGAAGAATACAGAACTGCTAATGAACTCTGCAAGCTTTGATCGAACACTACGAGGGAAATGAAGAGCTAATTGAGAGCAAAAGAGACATGGTGCAGAAGCAATGCGACATGTTTGGTGGAATTCGTGGTGAAAGCCTTTCCGATCATATCAATCGTTTTCTGAATATGATGACCAAGATGAAGAAGGCCGGAAATCCTGTTACAAATAGTGCTGCCCTAAAGAAGCTTCTGGATTCTCTTCCAAAGGAATGGAGCCTTCAATGCATGATGATAAAAAGGGATTTCCTTAACAGCCCAAATCCTGTCACTTTGTCCGATTTAATCAACACTCTGAAGGCTTTTGAAATGGACGTCAACAAACGCGAAATGAATACAACGAGTCACTCCCCAAAGGCAGCTCAGACTTCTACTGGACTGAAGAACGTGGCATTTCTAGCTTCAGGAGGCACCAGTAAACAAGCCTCCGAGATGTCCTACTTTAACGTTTCTGCAAGCGCGACAAAGGCTCCACAATCTAGTGATAAGGCTGCTGTAGTTGGTGATCCTCAAGCTTTGAAAGTGTCAACTGAACATGTGGCACTTTTTAACATGTTTTTGAGTAGCTATGAAGCTTTAATGTCAGGAGAACTCAAGAAGGAGATGCTCACTGCTGAAGACATGTATCAGGTTGATCCAGATGACATGGAGGAGATAGATTTGAAGTGGCAGATGGCTATGATCACTTTAAGGTTGAAGAAGTTTCAGGATAAGACCTGGAAGCGTGTGGGTATTGGAAAAGCTAGTTTTGACAAATCTAAACTGAGATGTTACAACTGCAAGAATCTTGCTTACTTCAAACGTGACTGCCCCTTGTTGAAGGAAGGAAACATCGAAGCCACTCTTGCTGTGAAACAAATCACTATCGAAGAAAACAAAACCAACGCGTCTCCCAACACACCAAAAGCTCTTGTTGTTGAAGATTATGATTGGGGTGAAGAAATTGCTGAAGCCAAGAAACAAGTCAACAAAGCTCTCATGGCAAAGATCTCAAGCGGGTCGTCATCAAAGCAGTTTGAGAAACAGACTGCTGGAATCCCAAAGGGGGACAACATTGCTGACAAGGGTCTGAAAAGCATTCTCATCTCCCCGGAACCTGAGAAAGGAAAGAACTCTGAAGAAGATGAAAAACCCTAGGAGCATGTTCCTAAGTAGTCATCTGATGAGAAGAAAGAAAAAGTCTCAGCAGCAGCAATGAAAACAGAATCCTCCAAAGAAAAAGCTGACAAAGACTTGGTAAATAGTATTCCACATAACTTTAAAGTAAAGTTATGCACACCAGCATGCGTTGATGTCGTGGCACATTATAAATCTCTTAATCTAGAAATTTGAGAGGCAAAAAGACAAAGCTTTAAAAGTTAACAAAGAACTTAAAAAGAATGAGGTCGCATATCAGAGAAAGTTGATTTCAACTTTAGCTGAAATGCAAACTCTAAAAGAATTTGTTTTTAGAAAAGATTTTATCATTAACGATCTTACAGATAGACTAGAAAAAGCTTTGAACGAAAAGAATAAATTGCAAATTATCATAGACAAATGGAATGTCAGTCAGAAGGCCTTTACTGACATCAAGAACTGCCAATGACCAACGTATGTAAAAGATGGGATAGGGTATAAGGATAGGCAGGGAAATGAAAGAAAACTCTTTTTTCCTCCACATAGCAAAAACTATGTGCCTATGCCAACTCCTCATCCCGAAAACGATTTCATAGATGAAAAGGCCTCTGTAGAACAAAATGATTCTTTCACAAATGAAACAACCGCTAACATTTCTAAAAGTAATGCAGATCCAATTGTGTGTAAAGAAGATGTGTGCGATAAGGATGGAGACTGCGGCAGTTCAAAAATAGGAATAGCTTATTCAGGCGACAGTTATTCCACTGTTAACTGGTTCGCCTGGAACTGTTCTAAGAAAAAAAAATATTCGGGATGAATGTAATAATTTAATTAGGACAGATGACTGTAATGGCCGTGTGCCTAAATTTAAATCTTTGGATGACTGTAAGGGCCATGTGCCTACATTCGAGACCCGTGATCGTGAACATGCTATGTTTGAATGTCATGATTTAAATTCTGCATTTTGTGATGATAAAAATGTCTGTGTATCTCCCGTATTTGTGCTAGAATTGAAAAAGAATAGCTTTGGAAAATTCCTCACTGAGGAAATTCCAGAATTTATTCCATCTCGAACAGGTATGACAGATTCAGAGAGGAAAGTCACTAAAGATAGCAGCAAAGAGGATTCAAACTCTTCTGCCTCAGAGAAGTAAGAAGAGACATCAAGTTCTGATGAAGAACAAGAATCAGAAAATTCTAGTGAAGATCAAACAACAGAAGGTGAAAGCTCCGAAGATTCGAGTGACGAAACAACTGAAGATCAAAATTCAGAAAGTTCAAGTGAAAATCAGAGCTCCGATGATTCAAGTGACGAAGCAAGTAACGAAGCAAGTGAAGATCAAAATTCAAGTGAATATCAAACAACAGAAAGTTCATCAGATTCCGACAATGATGAAGACTGCTCAGAAGATGAAAGTCGAGTTGACAAGAAAATGAAGAAAATTGAGAGCTCAAGATACACTGCATCAAAAGACTCATCAAAAAGCTCAAGACACTCATCACATACATCATCTTCTAACACCAAAAAGCCCAGACGTAAACGATGTTTTCGCTGTGGTCATTTAGGGCATACGGTGAAACATTGTAAAAACAAAAATTTTTCTAAACCAGAATATGATTTTGTTAAAAATTTCACATATCAGCTTGATTATCTTAAGAAATCTGTTAAAAATCTGGTTAATTCAACAGCTTACTTTTGGAAGCCAAAAGAGGACATCGTGGGTCAAAACCACGATAGATCCAAGGTAAAGCAAATCTGGGTTCCCAAATCAAACTAATCTGTGTATATTCTTGTATTTTAGAATAAACTCCAGAAATGGCTTCGAATGCTCATGGAATACGTCTGGCATGTCGACAGCGGATGTTCAAGACACATGACAGGATTAAAGGAACTTCTGACGAATTTTCGTTTTATTGATGGCGATTTCGTGTCATTTGCTGGAGACGAGTAAGGAGGGAAGATTGTTGGAATGGGAGATGTCGTGTCTGAAGCACTCACTTTGGAAAATGTCAACTATGTTCCAGAACTGTGCTACAATCTTATGAGCGTATCACAAGTCTGTGATAAAGGAATATCGGTGCTTTTCAACGACATGGAATGTTTGTTTCTCAAGCCTGAATATGTGGTTCCTGCAGAAATGATCATGCTCACTGCTCCAAGACAAAACAACACATACGTGCTCAACATGAAAAACGCCAAGACAAATGATAACTTGACTTGTTTAATCTCAAAGGCTTCAGAATCGGAGTCACTGCTTTGGCACAGGCGATTGGGGCATGTAAATTTAAAAAATATGAACAAACTCTCTAAGTTAAACTTAGTAAGAGGTCTTCCGATAAAATAATTTCCTTTTTCTTAAAAAAGTATAGCATGCGCCCAAGGAAAGCAACACAGGAAATCGCACAAATCCAAAGTAGTGAACACGATTACTGCGCCGCTTCAGTTGATGCATATGGATCTTTTTGGTCCAATAAGTGTTAAAAGTCTCGCTAAAAGTTCTTACTGTTTGGTGATTACAGATGATTTCTCTCGTTTTTCATGGGTTTACTTTCTTGAAGCCAAGAGTGAGATAGCTGATATCCTTAAGTCATTCATTCCCTTGATTGAAAACGTGACCAGATTGAAAGTGAAGTCGATCAGAAGTGATAATGGTTCTGAATTCAAGAATCAAAGCTTCATGTCCTTTTGCGCTGAAAAGGGAATTCATCTTCAGTACAGCGCGGCTAGAACTCCTCAACAAAATGGTGTAGCTGAACGAAAGAACAGAACCTTGATCGAAGCCGCAAGAACCATGCTGGTGGACTCAAAGCTTCCAATCATCTTTTGGGCAGAAGCCGTAAATACAGCATGCTATGTTCTGAACAGAGTTCTCATTGTAAAACCTCACGGAAAGACTGCATATGAACTTCTCTTCAAAAGGAAGCCGCTCATAGATTTCTTCAGACCGTTCGGATGTTCTTGCACTCTTTTGAATACTCAAGAGAATCTCATCAAATTCGAAGCAGTGGGTGATATTTGCTACTTTATGGGATATTCGTCCACACAAAAAGCCTATAGAGTCTACAACAAACGGACAAAGAATGTGATTGAATCATATTACATGGACTTTCAAGAAGGAAATTACACCAACACTGGAAGTACCCCTGATTGGTTTTATGATGTGGGAGTAATTTTCAACTCCTTCGAAATTCCAGAAGATGTTCCAGAGGCAGAACCTGCTGAAGTTGCTCAAGTTGAACCTCTGTTTGATTCTTCAGATATTGGTGTAACTCCTTTCACTACCCCGTTTATCTCCATTTTCCACTGATCCACTTCTCTCTGTGGAAGAAGTAAAGGGTGACACTTCTCCTGAGAACACCCCTGAAAACGGTGCTTCTTCTTCACAGGTGAATATGGATGAACCGACTCAAGAAGACGACCTTCCAGTAATCTACATTGACGAACACTTCACCAACCTTCCGCAGCAAATTGAGTCTCACACAAATGCAGGATACAAGAAAAATCGCAATCATCCTCTTGAAAATGTCATAGGTGCAGTAGAAGAAGGAGTACGTACACGTGGTCAGTCATCAAGCATCAACAAAGGTCTCTATGCAGCTTTTCTCTCGCAATCCGTGCCTCGTGACATTGAAGAAGCCATTCAAGACTCCAGTTAGGTTCAGGCCATGCAGGAAGAACTATCTCAATTTCGCAAACTCAAAGTTTGGGAGTTAGTAGATTTACCTGAAGGAAAGTTTCCGATTGGTACAAAATGGGTCTTTCGTAACAAGATGGATGATCGTGGAGTAGTGATTAAGAACAAGGCTAGATTGGTGGTGCAAGGTTTTCTTCAGGAGGAAGGAATTGATTACGGAGAAGTTTTTTCTCCAGTTACAAGATTGGAGGCAA
This sequence comes from Helianthus tuberosus, assembly GCA_030545235.1. NCBI lineage: Eukaryota > Viridiplantae > Streptophyta > Magnoliopsida > Asterales > Asteraceae > Helianthus > Helianthus tuberosus. The sequence goes on along the minus strand of CM060366.1, from coordinate 38,461,896 downwards.
TCAGAATATTCCTGGCATACGCGTCATACAGGAATTTCAAAGTTTTTCAGATGGACGTAAAGAGCGCTTTTCTGTATGGGAAGGTAAAGGAAGAAGTCTACGTGTGTCAGCCTCCGGGTTTCGAAGATCCTCATTTTCCAGGTCGCTACTACAAGTGTGACAAAGCCCTCTATGGTCTTCACCAAGCTCCACGTGCTTGGTACGAGACTTTGTCAACTTATCTTTTGAAGTGTGGATACACCAGAGGAACGATCGACATAACTCTCTTCACCAAACGAATCGGAGAAGACATAATGCTGGTCCAGATTTATGTGGACGATATCATCTTCGGGTCAACAAATGAGGAGTTATGTAAAGAATTCGAGACCGTGATGAAGGCAAAGTTCGAAATGAGTATGATGGGAGAGCTCACGTTCTTCTTAGGGCTAGAAGTGAAGCAAAAGGAGGACGGGATTCTTATTCATCAGGATAAGTACATTCGGGATATTCTCTTGAAGTACAACATGAACGACTGCAAAGTCGCAAGCACTCCATTTGCCTCTCAGACAGAGCTTACTCTAGATCCTCAAGGAAAACCAGTGAACAAGTCCTTTTACCGCTCAATGATAGGCTCTCTGATGTACTTAACTGCAAGCAGGCCTGACATTATGTGGGCAGTCTGTCTCTGTGCTCGCTTTCAGACTAATCCCAAAGAATCACATGAAACCGCTGTGAAGCGCATATTCCGCTATCTTAAAGGAACTCCGAAACTAGGTCTTTGGTATCCTAAAGATAGTAATTTTGATCTTATTGCTTATTCTGACAGTGATCATGCAGGTTGTAAAGTAGATCGAAGGTCTGTATCAGGAGGATGTCAATTCTTGGGAAATCGTCTGATCTCTTGGCAAAGCAAGAAGCAGACAACGGTGTCCACCTCCACCGCTCAAGCCGAGTACGCTGCGGCCTACAGTTGTTGTTCACAAGTTCTCTAGATACAAAATCAGTAGTTGGATTATGGAATCAACATCATGAAGACTCCTATATTCATCGACAATGAGGCATGTCTGGGAATTATGAAGAATCCCATCCACCACTCCAGAACAAAGCATATCGAAATTCGTATTCACGTAATTCGAGATACCTACGAGAAAGGATACATTCAAGCGGTGCCAGTGGATACAACACAGCAAAGGGCCGACATTTTCACAAAAGCCTTCGATAAAACCCGATTCAACCAGCTGGTAACCTGGTTGGAAATGGTTAATTTCCTTGAATGGAAATGAATCTTGTTGTCCAAAAGCTTTGGTAAATACTCTATCTTTTGTCCATAATTAAAAAAAAACATTTGTTAAAAGTAAAACTAGTATCGTTAAACGTTGCCCACCAAAAAGATTTTCTGAAAAATTAAAATTTCATTTTCAGGCAAAAGGATTTTAGGGGGGATATTCCAGAAAATCAAAAATTAGATGCTTGTGTCTGACTCCTGTTAGAGGAAATAATAGAAAATTGCTAACACTTTGTTATTTCTTGAAAAACAGAAAACAAAAGAAATCGGGGTACCAAGCAACGACGTGTCGGTAGATTCAGCAACACCAACGAGTAAACAGCTGTTAGGGAGCAAAACATAACGTCTACACAAGGATTCTGGCTTTTCTCAGGCATTACGCATCATAGTGGGTAACACGTTGCGGCATATGGCTTAATGGTCTTAAATCTTGCGTTGATAGATTGCCAAAGTCTGAGATCTCGGGTCTTTATATTGGTTTTTCATTCGGGGATATCATAGTTGTTCTTCTGCTGCATCCAGATACATGCTGACCTAGACGCTATGATATCCATTCATAATAAGTGCCTAAAAAAAAGGCCAAACCCTTTCATAATAAGTGCCAAAATTGGCCAAAACTTTAAGATGGATTAGTTTGGTCTCTCTGCTGTATGAAAGTACTGACCTATTCACCAAACTATCTGCCTCAGCCCTCGGTAGTTTTCGGGATCTCTGCTGTACGAAAGTACTGACCTGATCTCCACTCTATCGTTGAAAAGAATGAATCCAATATACTCACCTGTTATGAGGAACCTTTGTGCATACCTTGATCGCGGGGGTATGTCCTGATGTGGGACTCACGGGCCTAATGATTCTATTCTCAATAGCTTGTGTGGGGGCCATAGAAGTCTTGTCAATATTACCGAAAACATGATAATCGCGCTCTCCGAAGGCATGTTGAAAGAAGGATGCATGGATTTAAGCGGATAAACATACTGGCAGTTTTTCTTGTGCCTTGATTCGCTAATAATAATAATATATAAGAAATTGACAAGTGTTGGCAATATGATCTTCTGCAGGTAAGTCGACGAGTGTCAAAAGAATCACGAAAATCAGCTTAAAATGGAACCTCCCAAGTTTGAAAAACGAAGTTCGGAGTCAAAATAGCCCAAATTTTCCCTAGTTTGTAAATATTTCGTAATTTATAATGTTTTAAACAAAACTGGGCACGTTTTTCGAGAAAGTTTGAAATTTACAAGCGAACTTAAATTTTGGTTTTTGAAAAAGAAGTTTAACCAACAAGTGGCGGCGAAATTAAGATACCAGCGAAATTGTTTATTTCGCTCGTTATCCAAAATCATTTATAAATATCCCTAACCGTCATTTGTTTCAAAACTTTTCAAATCATCTCATCATCTTCCTCTCTAAGTTCGGTCTTTCTTCATAATCTCTTTCAAGATCTTCTGTCAACTTACATTGTGCTCTGTGTTTTTGGTCAAGTTGATAGGTAAACTGCACTCGTTCTTTGCTTACAAATCTTTCTGATTGCTGATTGTCCATTCAAGTTCTTAGGTTTCTCTTTATATAACTCGAAACTTAATGTCATAAATTGGTAGATATTGAAGTGTTTTGAGAAAGATTATACCAGGAATCATCGATTTTTCAAAGTTCTTGAAACATTGTTAAGTTTTTCTGTGATCAAAGATGAACATTGTGTGAAATCTGTTAGGGTTTAAGAAGGGGTTTATCAAGAAAAATATGGTTACAGCGAAATTATGATGAATATGGCGAAGACAAGCGAAGTTATCATAGATCAAGGAACTTCAAAAGTCTCGAACGCGAGTTCGAGCAACCGGCGAAATAATTTATTTCGCCGGTAGAACGGCTTAGACAAGTGTATTCGCTGCAAGATCGATTAGAGAACAAACCCTGTCTTCGCCGGAAATCATTGGCGAAATTAAAATTCAAATCACATAGTTGTTGCCGGCGAAATCACCCGTGATCAGTTATTGTCGCCGGCGAAATAGCTCGATCTCGACAATGACCATCAGCGAAGACATCCTTTGGGTTTTCCAGCGATTTTGTCAACCTTTTTGTTTTGAAATTTCTTTTAATTATCTTTTGTAAATATCTCTTTTTTTCTAAAAACTAATCTAAATTTTGTAAATACTTTTTAAATACCAAAATCAAATTATCTTTTATTTAAACTTAAAGATTTGTAAGCATATTCTATATTTTCTATCCTTTTATAATTTGTAAATATTTTTCTTTATATGAAATTCGTTTTTAATTTTTAGTATCTCGATGTAAATACTATATCTTTACGTAATAAATTTCCTGACTTGGCTCGTTTGTTGTGTCAGAAACAAAATGGTGAAAATTATCGAGTGGGATAAGACGTTGAAGCACAATCAGAGCATGAATCTTGAGAAAGTACCACAAGATTTTCAAGACGCAGCAAGATGGATACAGTCAAGCAGGATTGGCTACGTGGTTGAAACAGAAGTTCTCATTTATCGCATTCACATTCAAGAGTTCTGGGAAAATGCGAAGCCTGAAACTATTAACAAAGCCAGAGGGATATCTTCAACAGTTCGCAACAAACGTATAGAAGTAACTGAAGAAAGGATTCGCAAAGTTTTTAAGCTGAAAGATAACGCAAAGGATCCAATCTCTTTGAACAAGGATGGCATTCTTGATGGGTTTCGTGGCATGGTTTATGTGGGAGATTTTCGTCAAAAGAAAGAGATCAAAAGAAACGGTCTAACAAGGGACTGGAGGTTCATAGTTCACGTAATTGCTATGTGCTTAGCTCATTGTAAAGGTGGATTTGACGGCCTGAATCTGGAGTGGTCGGCAGCTATGTTAAACTTGTGTTTGAATCAAAAATTCAACCTCTCTGGTCTAATTTTCAATTACATGCTCGAGAATGTAAGTGGGCCGACTTGGGTAATGTATCCCAGATTCATCCAGATGCTGATCAACGATCAATATGAAAATCCGCCGCATGATGGAAACCTCTACACCTTTCATGTTCCCACAAGTCGACAATTCACAGAGATTAAAACGAATGAATGGGTGATGTTACATGATTGGATGTATACTGCCGAGAGACTGCCGTTGGTCAAAGAAGCTTATAGAAAGTACAAAGAAGCAGTTCTAGCTAAACAACAAAGAATCAAGCAACAGGCTGCAGAAAAAGAAAAAGAACAATCGAAAGGAAAAAGAAAAGGGAAGCAGGCAGCTGACGATGAACCACCAAAGAAGAAGAAAACCTCTGAAAACCCAGAAAGACTTATGGGTGCAAGCTTCAGAGCTGCCGAATCAGAGGAATATCGTCAACATATTCAAGACATGAAAGAAATTCACGCGATGCAAGAAAGAGAAAAGAGAGAAAAGAGGCTTAAAAGACAAGAGATGTCAGAATCTGAAAGACCATTTGTAGTGTCAGAAGAAGAGCAAACATTGGATGATTTTGTTGATACGTTACTAACAGATCCAAATGAAATCTCTGCAAATAAATCAACTCCCCTGAAGAAGAAGTCAATAGATGAAGTACCCTCAAAGTTTCCTCAAGTCAAACCAAGGAGGATCTCAAAGCCTCCAGTGGTTCCTCAAAGGGTTCGTCCATTTCAAGAGTTATCTGATAAACTTGAGAAGGAGATCGGTCCAACTCCAGCCAAAGAAATCTGTCTTCTCAAGAATCAAGTGAATGATACAAACATCTTGAGAGAAAAGTTAAAGGATCAACGGAAGAAAAACAAAGAGATGAATGCCTATGTAGCAAAACAATCAAAGTTCATAAGATTCCAACAGCTCTGGATTGAGAAATTATACAGGATGATGAAAAGTATATGTGCTAAGATAGAGATAGAGCCTATGTTCTCATTCGCGGAGGTTTTTGACTTTGATGCATTCATGGAAGAAGAAACAAACAGAAAAATCAAAGAGGCCGAAGCAAAGAAAAAGCGTCTAGAGTCGACCGAAAAAGTATCAGAAGGAGACGAGAGCGATGAAGAAGAGATGGATAAGGATGAAATGCCTGCTAAATTTCTTGAATGGGGATTAGAAGAGGAAGTTGTGTATGAACGAGATGATGGAAAGACTTTCTCCCCTCAGCATCCCGAATGGTTTAAGAAGGAAAGAGAAAAACTTCCTGATTTTTATCAGGTAGTAACGGTTGAAAAGACAGAAGCCACTGATAAAATTATCAGTTGGATGTACAGCAATCTCAGGGGAATGTTTGTGGATAAAATAAGAGGTGGCGTAATTCAATACTTCCGAACAGGTTTTGATCTCTTTTCACTTCCAAGATGGGATCTACGTGAGCTCGGCTGACTGGATATGCTAAATCCAGAAGATAGAAGCGTTGGCGGGGATTTTGAGCGCTTAATTGCTAAAGAATGCAATAGAGGTTTCCCAAATCACTAGCCGCAGCGTCCCAGACGGAGAGTGTCCAAAACAACAAAAGATCATATCACTGGAAAATGCAAGGTGACGTGGGTTATTAACCCTGCAAAAGTTGTCACAAGAATCAAGCTCCCTGAAGAAGTTCCTGTATGTCTAAACAACTTCAAGAAGTGGTTTTATGACAGTAAGACTGCTGAAGCAGTGATTCGCTCGAACGAAAATGAAGATATTCGCATATTGGATCCAATGGACGTCTTTATGTTCGGACTCTCTGATCTTACGGTGTTAAATGCGAGTCGTATAAATGTGGGAGCTGGAAACGCCAATCTGGGAGAGGCCATGTTATTTCAAAGAGCCATGGAGAGAGCTTGGAAGATAAAAAGAGAGATGCTCGATATCGTTGATAAAATCGAGAAAAGGAAGGAAGCTGTTGAAAAGAAGGAAGAAAGAAAGAAGAAAAGGCACGAAAGAAAGAAAAGTCTTCCTCATCAACAAAAGAGCCCACCACCACAACTTCTCAAGCAACATCATCACCTCCGGCTTCATCCACATATGAAGCCGTTATGGAGGATCCACCAACAAGTGAAGCTGTTATAATTCAAGAAACTCCCGTCTCAACAATCGAAATTCAAGCATCACCAGAAGCAGCAGGGCATGAAGAAGTCCCTCTAGAGCCTGAACAGAAAGCTGCAAACAATCCAGTGGAAACTACAGAAGAATGAAAAACAAGTATGCAACGATTTAGGGGGGATATTGTTGGAACTTTTGAGATCGTTCATACTTGTACTGGATTAGTTTTATCATAGTTTGTAGCTTGTTTTAAAGTCTAGGGGCATATTTCGTAATTTCATGAAATTAGCAAACCTGACCTAGTGTAGATAAGATACCAGCATAATTATAATTATGCTGGCAAGTCAGGTCCTATATAAACTCAAGCATTGTTGCCCTAGCTAAGCTTTTGGCTCTTTTGGTGAATGAAAGTGTTGTTTACATTCAATCTTTGCTATTGTGCTTAAATCTGATATCCAAGGTGCTTTATTGATTTATATTCTTGTTTAGATTCAATACAACACTTGTTGTATTCATCAATCCATTAGCTTCATCTTCATTCTTGATTTTTCTTAACTTTCTCATAGTACAAACACTTAATCAATAGGTGTTTTGGACTAAAACAATCAACCACTATGATCCGGATTGATATTGGGATCTACACACACTCAGCACTACAGACTGAATTCATTGTGTTACTTGCCCATGTTAAGTGGATGACAGAGCCACAATGCGATATTTCTCTAGACTTTCATGATTCATGTTTTGTGATGTCTATTGTCTTGTTACTCGAATATGAGGAACCTTTTAGCACGAGTTGGGAGGAGCTGAGATAAACATGCAAATTGCATTGTTATTATGGGTGCACACATAATAATAATAATGTGGGGTGCATGTGAGTCCCAGTGAGGCTTAACGAGTGTGAAAGGGGTTCCGCTCTATTGTCCGATGTAAACTCAGTAGTCTGTAGAAGTTATTGTGAGGTTTGACTCATACCCCATCTCGACCATTAACCTTTTCCCTTTTCTTATATAGAATCATGAGCGGACGAGGCCATGGACGTGGTCACATTGCGATGACTCAGGCCGAGTTGACAAACCTGTTTAACACACGTGTGGCAGAGGCTTTGGCAGCCTATCAAGCTGGTACGGAATGTGCCAGATACTCTTTATTCTTGTGTCGCATACATAACTCTTACCCATGTGCTGTATCTTTTTTTCTTTCGTTTATTAGGTCAGCAAGCGAATCAGAATCAAAACAATCCACCTGCTTGCACGTTTAAGACATTCATGGATTGTAAACCACAGACCTTCAGTGGGACTGAATGGGCTGTGGGGCTACTTCGATGGTTCGTGGAAGCTGAGTCAGTGTTTGCTATGTGTAACTGTCCCGTGGGGGACCGGGTGAAGTATGCTACAGGCACTTTGGAGGATGGTGCCTTAACTTGGTGGAATGCCCAGGTGCAAATGTTGGGCATCGAAATGGCTAATGCAACTACTTGGGATGATTTTAAAGAGTTGATGCGGGAGGAGTACTTCCCTCGTGATGAGATTCAAAAACTCGAGAATGAATACTACAATCTGAAGATGGAGGGTTCCGAGATCGAGGCTTACACGAAACGATCTCATGAGCTAGCAAATATGTGCCCTAACTTGTCCCGACCCCCACCTCGAAGAATCGAGTTATACATCAAGGGCCTAGCAGCATCAGTAAAGAGTTTGGTCACTGCTGCAAATCTTAATAATCTGCCTCAGATCATCCGTTTAGCACACAAGATTACCGACTAAGAGGTTGAGCGTGGTTCGCTACCGCCTCGTGTTTCTGCTACCCCTACTACTACAGCTACCACACCTGCTAGTGATAGCAAGCGTAAATGGGACGATGTTGACAAAGCGACCAGTGCAAGCCAATCGCAGAAAAGGCCTGACAACAACAATAATCGTAGTTTCAGTCAGTCGTCCTCAGTTAACCAAGGCCAGAGTAGCAATCCGAGCCAAGGCTCCTACGTTGGTAGGAAGCCAAAGTGCAACAAGTGTGGTTATCATCATCATGGACCGTGTATACGGGCTTGCCATAGGTGTGATAAGGTGGGCCATATGGCAAAAGACTGTAGAGATCCGTTCCCAAAGCAGCAGCAGAATCAGTCGCATCAGCAACAGCAGAGGCAGCAGCCCCATCAGAACCAAGGCAATAGGAAGGGGTGTTTCCAGTGTGGGGACGAGGGCCACATTAAACGGGATTGCCCTCAGCTGAATCAAAACACCAATGACAACAACAACCGTCAGAATAACAATCACAATGCTGGGAATAACAATAATGGCAACAATGGGGGCAATGGTGCTCGTGGAAGGGTATTTACGATTGGAGCTGGTGATGCTAGGAATAACGACAATGTCGTGACGGGTACATTTTCTGTGAACAATCTCTTTGCTTCTATGTTATTTGATTCCGGTGCTAATTGGAGTTATGTGTCCTTAGAGTTCAGTCAACGATTAGGGTTAACTCCAACACCTCTAGAAACTAAGCATGTAGTAGAGTTAGCTGACGATAAGATGATTGAAGCCTCACACATCATTATGGGATGCAAACTTGACCTTATAGGTCAAGTGTTTCACATTGATCTCCTTCCTGTTACCCTTGTAGTTTCGACGTAGTGGTTGGTATGGACTGGTTGTCCAAGCACCGTGCTGACATCCTTTGTAAAGAGAAAGTCGTACGTATTCCTCTCCTTAGTGGAGAATCCTTGTCGGTTCAAGGGCATCGCAGTGGGGCGATGGTTGGTATCATCTCAGCTATGAAAGCTCAGAAGTGTCTACGAAAGGGGTATCCTGCTATTTTAGCACTTGTTTCTGATCCTCAGCCTGAAAAGAGGAAGATCGAAGACCTGCTAGTTGTCCGTGAATTTTCTGATGTGTCTCCTGAGGAACTTCCTGGTTTACCTCCTCATCGTCAAGTGGAATTTCAGATTGATCTTACACCAGGAGCGGCCCCAATTGCTCGAGCTCCTTATCGTCTTGCACCTGGGGAGTTGCAAGAATTATCTAATCAACTTCAAGAACTGTTGGATAGAGGTTTTATCCGACCCAGTTCTTCGCCTTGGGGAGCCCCAGTTTTGTTTGTGAAGAAGAAAGACGGGTCCTTTCGTATGTGTATTGATTATCGAGAACTCAACAAGGTGACTGTCAAGAACCGCTATCCTAACCATGCATCGACGATCTGTTTGACCAGTTGCAAGGGTCAAGTTTTTACTCGAAAATCGATTTAAGATCGAGCTATCATCAGATGAGAGTCCGAGAGGAGGATGTCCCTAAAACGGCTTTTTGAACGCGGTATGGGCATTGTGAGTTTTTGGTTATGCCATTCGGGTTAACTAATGCACCAGCGGTCTTCATGGACCTGATGAACCGTGTGTGCAAACCGTATCTTGACGATTTTGTCATCGTGTTTATCGACGACATCCTGATCTATTCTAAGAGCAAGGAGGATCACGAGCAACACCTGCGTCTCATCTTGGAGCTTCTGAGGAAGGAGCAGCTTTACGCGAAATTATCTAAGTGTGACTTCTGGATTCAAGAGGTACACTTCCTTGGTCACATCGTGAATGAGTCGGGGATACACGTAGATCCTGCAAAGATTGATTCTATCAGAAATTGGGCGGCACCGAAGAATACTTCAGAGGTGCGACAATTTCTTGGTCTCGCTGGATACTATCGCATGTTTATCAAAGACTTCTCAAAGATCGCACAACCTCTCATCGTACTAACACAGAAAGGTGTCGTATATTCTTGGGGAACGAAACATGAAGATGATTTTCAGTCGTTGAAATAAAAACTCTGCAGCGCACCAATCTTGTCTTTACCAGAAGGTACCGAGGATTTTATGGTGTATTGTGATGCTTCTATTCAAGGTCTCGGTTGTGTGCTAATGCAACAAGAAAAGGTGATAGCTTACGCTTCTTGGCAGTTGAAGGTTCATGAGAAGAATTACACGACTCATGACTTAGAGTTGGGGGCCGTGGTATTTGCGCTTAAAATCTGGAGGTATTACTTCTACGGTACTAAATGCACTATTTATACCGACCACAAGAGCCTTCAGCATATCTTCGATCAGAAGGAATTAAATATGCGACAGCGTCGCTGGGTAGAACTCTTAAATGACTATGACTGTGCAATCAAGTATCATCCTGGTAAGGCTAACATTGTAGCTGATGCCCTGAGTCGGAAGGAAACAAAACCCAAGCGAGTCCGCGCCTTGCAACTCACCATCCATTCTAACTTGCCTGATCAGATCCGTTCTGCACAAACTGACGCACTGAAAGAGGAAAACATTAAAGCAGAATACTTGCGGGGTATGGAGAAACGACTTATAGAGAGATCTGATGGTGTTCTCTATTTCATGGAACGTGTATGGGTCCCTTTGTTTGGTAATCTTCGAGAGCTTGTAATGGACGAAGCGCACAAGTCTCGATACTCTGTCCACCCGGGTTCGGATAAGATGTATCAGGATCTCAAGGTTATGTATTGGTGGCCGAAGATGAAAGCTCATATTGCGGCGTACGTGAGTAAATGTTTGACTTGTGTGAAAGTCAAGGTGGAGTATTAGAAACCTCCGGCCTGCTTCAGCAACCCGAAATACCCATGTGGAAATGGGAGCAAATTGCAATGGATTTCGTCACAAGTTTGCCAAGAACTCAAAACGGAAACGATACCATCTGGGTGATCGTTGATCGTCTCACGAAGTCAGCGCACTTTCTAGCAATCAAGGAAACGGATAAGTTCTCACAACTTGCAGTTGTTTATCTGAAGGAAGTGGTTTCTAGGCACGGGGTGCCGACCTCTATTATCTCTGATCGTGACCCGCATTTCATTTCGGATTTGTGGCAGTCGATGCACAAATCATTCGGCTCGCGTCTCGACATGAGCACTGCTTATCACCCACAGACGGATGGTCAAAGTGAACGATCCATCCAGACACTTGAAGACATGTTGCGAGCGTGTGTGATTGATTTTGGCAAGGGTTGGGAGAAACACTTGCCTTTGATAGAGTTTTCTTATAACAATAGTTACCATACCAGTATCCAGGCAGCTCCATTCAAAGCATTGTACGGACGAAAATGTCGTTCACCCCTTTGTTGGGCTGAGGTGGGTGACAGCCAGATCACAGGTCCGGAGCTTGTACTTGAAACTTCAGAAAAGATTGTTCAGATCAGGAATTGTATGGCAGCGGCGCGCGACCGTCAGAAAAGCTACGCTGACAAGCGTAGGAAACCTTTGGAGTTCACTGTAGGCGATCGGGTGATGTTGAAAGTTTCACCCTGGAAGGGTGTGGTACGGTTTGGGAAACGCGGTAAGCTTAATCCTCGTTATGTCGGGTCATTCAAAATTCTAGAGCGAATCGGTAAAGTGGCCTACAAGCTCGAGTTACTTGTTGAATTGGGTAACGTTCATGATATCTTCCACGTGTCGCAACTGAAGAAGTGTTTGTCCGATGAAACACTTGTGGTACCATTTCAAGAGCTGAAAATTGACGACAAGTTGCAGTTTATCGAAGAACCAATAGAAAATATGGACCGGGAGGTCAAGGTCCGTAAGCATAGTCGAATTCCGATCGTGAGAGTTCGTTGGAACTCAAGACGTGGACCGGAGTTCACATGGGAACACGAAGATCAGATGAAGCTCAAGTATCCTCATCTATTCCAAACTGACCAAACTAATCCTATTACAACTGGTGAAATTCGGGACGAAATTCCCTTTCAAGTTGGGGATGATGTGGCACCTGGGGAAGATCCACAGTCATCCTGACCTAACAACGTGCCGTTTTGGATTGCTTATCAAATTTTGGGACGAAATTTCTTTCAAGTTGGGGATGATGTGACAACCCGAGATTTCAAGGTGTTGCCCCTACGCATTTACTTGTTTCACAATTCTGTTTTGATAACTGATTAATGTTGTATGTTTGATAAATGATTACTGTGTTGTTATGTATGATTGTATTGTGCATGTTTCATAACTAAGATTCTTCGTCATAAACCCTTTCAAAAGATGGTTCTTCATCGACAACAAACCCGACGAAGTATAGATCCTTCGTCATTGCTATTCTCGACGAAACTAAGAACCTTCGTCGTCACCCTACGCGACGAAGAAGGTCCTTCGTCCAAGACCTTTGGCCCAGGTCCACTTGTGGCCCATAACTTTCGGATTGTATAACCTCTCATAATCATAACCGTAAACACAAAACCCTACTGTTCTCTCTCTGTTAGACGGCAGCCATTCTCCTTGGTTTGGAGTCTTCAATCGATCTTTCCTTGAGCACAAACCATTGTACGGTTAGTAACACTCTCAGGATATGAATAAACATCCAATGGATCCTTGTTCATATGTACTTGATTTGTTATTGTGGTGAAGGAGAATGAATGCACGATCTAATTTTTAGTTGGTAATTCGATACGAATGATGATTAATATTTAGGGTTGCATGATAACAGGTTTTGATGAATGACTTGCAATAACAAATTGATTAGGTTCGAACGGTGAGAGTATGAGTAGGGTTAGTCGTTAAAAAGGGTTTAATATCTTGATACTGAATCTGAGGAATTAGAACATGTATGATAGGGATTCGATGATCTGTGTACGTTTACATTCATTATGTGGTTTGCTGATTATGTTCGATAAGCTAGTCTTAATAGGAAATCGTTTAACAAATGTATGATGATACGTGAAAACTGCTGACGGGTGGTCCATGGGACAACCCTTAAGTGTGTTAAAAGACGAGTGAATCCCTCATTTGATCATGTAATTGTCTTGAATTAGATAACTACGGTTGCTTGTGTTTCAGGTACATTTAGAGCTTAAAAGTATGGAAATAAAGTTTTGAATAGGCGCGACTTGATTGGAGGATTGAAGATGGAGCATAAATGAAGAAAATATTTTTTTGGAATTGAAGAATTAAGAAGATAATATGATAGAGGATGAAATTACGAGAACGTAGGCGAAAATGGTGAAGAAAACGGAGTTGAAACGAGAAAGTTATGAAGAAAACAAAAATTGATTGCTGAAGCCTACCGTAACTTACGGTGGTACCATAATTTACGGTAGACTCTGACAAAAATTGATGCCGTAACTCAGTTTAAATCCACCGTAAACCATTTTAAGCCACCGTAACTTACGGTGGTACCGTAAGTTACGGTGGAGGCCAGCGTGAAACTTGTAACTCCCTCATTTAAGGTTGTTTATGGTGCCTTTTCATCATCTAATCATTCCCATTCGTTTTGTAACTCCTAAGGGGCGAATTTGGGGTGTTCTAAGGTGTTCTTGAGTGATCTAAACATGAATACTTTTTTTTTGATTCCAATGGACAAAGGTTCGATTGTGATGATGGTTCATAACACTATGAGCGGCTAGGTTTGCTTGGTGATCGTCTCGGATGTAAGGTTTTATTTGTGACAATTATGTTTGTTCTTTAATTTCTGGAATATTAGACTGTTCATGTGTTGTTAGTTTATTATGGTGTTTGATTGGTTGTTTGTAAATTGTTGATGTATGTTTGATCATAGTTCTAAACCATACGTTCTTGGTGCTGTTGGCAATCGAGATATCATAGGAGGGATTAGGGTTGGATATGTGTTGATTGGTCATCGAGTAACAACCTCGCGTTCTAGGAATCCGAGTACTTAGTTCCCTTTCATCACAAACAATTGATCTTACATGAGCCATGTCTATGTGGTTCTTTCCAGTTGAACATGAACGTTAGTTGTCCCTTAAAACCTGAAACTCGGGATGATCACTACCCTCTTATCTTGTTACAAAACTTAACCTTGATTTGTAATCTAATTTTGTTAATTAAAACCAAACAACCAAATCAGTGAATTTACATTTCTTGCAATTTAGATTAATCTAGTTAGTTAGACATACATTGAGATAACACATATTCCACAAACTCCCTGTGTTCGATACCCACTTACCGCTAGCTAATTAGTTGTAATTGGATTAAATTTGATTGTGACCGCGACATCACGTCAACTGCCATGATTAGGGTTTGTAGGGAACCATCACCATCTGTGAATGTGCAGCGACGAAGAACACAATCCTCCGTTGGCTAGCCTTCAACGAAACACCAGGATTCTTCGCCGAAGTCCCTTTCTGGCGAAGAATGATAGTTCGTCATGGTGATTCTTCGTCACACTCATGATCGACAAAGAATGATAGTTCGCCGAATGGTTCTTCGCCGTGGATAAAACAAACAGAACAGTGTGAACAGTGGGTGTGTTCACATAACATAGAGTTTAAATAGTTCATGATGCTTATAATGATGAATGTGTTTGTCATACGATTACGTTTGTTGCATGTTAACAACCTTAGTGAGAAATGAGGAACGTGAACTGACTTATGTGAATAACAAACCCATCTGTTAAATGCTATTAAGTGTCAAGTATATGAGTGTGGACTTGTATGTAACTACTAGGTGATATATGATGATCTTTACTATGAATGTGAACTGTGAAAATGCGTGGTTTGGTTGATTATGAAACTGATCTTGGTTGGTAACCACGGTAGGGTTGGTTGATTAACTGGAATAGGTAACTTGATAAATACCGAGCAACCTAAGGTGAGTTCACTACTCTTTTTCCAAGCATGCGTCCCGGGGAGGGACATCGAGTAAACATTCCGAGGAGGAATGTCGGGTAAATGGGTTTGACTGGAATGTTAAACCTGGGATGTCGGTTAATACACTCATATCTATCATTAAGTCCCATCATATACCGAATTGGTTGCCGGGGAGGCAACGAGGTTATTAGTTGATAGCGCTATTAGGTTTGGCACCCTCACACCGTACCGGGGAGGACGGGCGTGAACTAATTACCTTAACCACTTGACCAATGTTTGATAGAGCATTGGGGAAGGGCAAATAATCTGGAGCCATCTGCGGTAATCGAGTTATTAACAACATCTATCTCTGAAATGTTTTATATTTATATCGGGTAACTAAAACGTGTTAGCAGACCTTGAACTCACCAGCTTCGTCTGACACACTTGTCTGCATGCTTGCAGGTCGTTAGATTCATGGATGGAACTTGCTATCTGGGAGTGCTGGAGTGGTCATGGGTCGTAGCTCTTGGATACATGTTCATTGGTTTTGCACAATTGTTTGAAATACTTGAATAACTATTTACATTATGATTTCGCTGAACGTATTTGTTTTAGATTGTGTTTTGGTATTACTATAACAACCTTAAAGAAAACCGACACCTTCGAATATTTTCCGACACCCTAAAAATATTTAAAATATCCCAATATGTCCCTAAAAACACCCCATACGTGAAAACGGGCCCCGAATACCCTAAATATTAATAAAAATAATTAAAAATTGATTTTTGGGTTTTAGGCGGGCCGCGTAAGCCACCCTTAACACTTACGCGGGCCGCGTAAACTTAAAACCTGGCACGACCCTGGGCCGCCACGTGGCCCAACACACGGCAGACCTATGCGCTGACCCGGACAAGCTAGTCCGTTGACCAGCTTTGACGCAGGCCGCGTAGCCCCTTGGCTACATTTACGCGGGCCGCGAGAAAACCCAGGTGAAGCACTATATAAGCAGGCCATCCGATCTTCATTCGAATTCGTTCAAAATCGTTTTCTTTCTCTCCAAACTGAATTATAGGCATAATACTCGGGTATTATACCCCCCTAAATAACAAAGTTCTGCTACGTTGTAAGTATTATAACCCCTGGATACGTATTAGATATACTGCCCGATTGATCTAGGGTTTCGTAACGGCTATCGTGGTTCTGCCCGACGTAGTCGTTGGAATGTCGTCTCGGGGAGGGTATTACTAATGTTAAAATGGGTTATTATACTAACACGTGTGCATTTGTGTAACTTATAGATTGTCACCAGGAAACCCTTACGGAAAATCTAAAACAGCAATGTGAGTAATCTCCTTTTTGCAAACAGTTTTTACAAAACCTTAACTATTTTACAATGCAATTTAGCAGTGATTGAGTCTTTGTAATTCTACGATTACTGCCGGTATGTTGGGGTTTTGTATACAAAATGTGAGACACGTTACCATTGGACGAAGAGTTAGCCAATGTGTAACACCTCGAAAAATTACGTCCAATAATGTACTGACACGTGTCATAGGCTTTGAATATGTGAAAACATACTTTGGAGGGACTAAAGTTAACAAACAGTGAAACTATGTGAACATAAGGGTCCAAAGTGTCAACAATGGATAAATAGGCTCTACAATAACCCTACATGGTGTTTATAATCTTAAACGGATAAATCATGGATCATACGAAGCGGAAAATGAAAGAAAGTGAGGAATTACAAACTACAGGGGCTAAATGTGTCAACATGTTGAAAGTATACCTCTGAGTGACCTTTTGGCAAACCCGAAGCTTTGTAATGGTAAAATATACTCACTAGAATATGTGATAAAAATTTCATCAAGTTTCGTTATCGTATGAGAAAGTTATGATCAAAACC
Organism: Helianthus tuberosus; assembly: GCA_030545235.1. NCBI lineage: Eukaryota > Viridiplantae > Streptophyta > Magnoliopsida > Asterales > Asteraceae > Helianthus > Helianthus tuberosus. The sequence goes on along the minus strand of CM060366.1, from coordinate 38,445,207 downwards.
GTGCACGAAGGGTTAATTGCGTTAACGTTGAAATTCGTGACTTTTCGGGTAAGCACAAAGTTAACCAAGGACTTTACCATGTTTGTAAATGTCCCAAGGTCCTTAAAAATCAGATTTGAGGGTCTAAAGAGCAAGATAAATAGCCAAAACCACGTTACAAAGGTCAAGGACTGAATTGTAAATCATGAAAACTTGTTAAGCTGGTTACCAACACGTACGCGGCCCGCGTAAAGGGTCTCGCGGCCCGCCTACAAGTCACCAGCGAACAAAACAGCGACCAGGTGCCAGTTGCAGGTCTGTTTCGAGTTGTACACAGCTGTATCCGATTCCTGAGCCTCACCAATGGATGTACATGCATTTAGGGACACTTGGACTCATCTTACAACATCGGTAGACCTCAGTGGCAGCCTCTAATGAGATCAAAATTGTGATAAAAAGGACTTGAAGCTTGCAACATTCAACACTTGTACTTACAAAAATTCATAAGATCATCTCTGGAGCTCTCTGGACATCAAGCCAACTTTCTAGTGCTCTCTAAGCTTTATTAGGACTCTTGTAAGTGTTCATAACCCTTTCTAATTCGTTCTAGCTTAGTTAATTAACCAATAGTCAAACCGTCGTAATTTAAGTTTGACTTTGTGTTTAAACGAAATTTTCTCAGTCATTTCTCGAATTGAAAGTACCTACAAGTTGGTATTTATGTAGGTAACAAACCCTCAAAAGGGTATTTTCAGATTTCCACTCTAAGTATGTTAATTGTCTCGTCAAAGCTTTTCTTAAAAAGTCAACAGAATGTGTATTTTCAAATTTAAGCATGATTAGCAATGTAGGGTACATGCAACCTGTTTGATCATTAAAATAACTTGGTAATTAATGTAAGGACATGTCTCAACATGTTCATCTCGACAATTTTCAGTTTAAACCCGAATCGGAACCGAAAGTCGCAAAAATTGACTTTTGCTTTGACTATCAGTTCTGATCCGTTCATGCATGTTTGAGATCTACCTTAGAGCTTATTTTGGACTTACTTTCATATAAGTATAACTCTCTGAGATTTTACAACTTGGTTCAACACTTATCCGATTCATATGCATGTTTCCGTTTTATGCTTAAATGTTGGCTATTATGCCCTTTTGACTATAAAACGTGATTTTTGAAAAAGTGAAAGAGTAGAAACATTTGTTACTGATTTATAAACTTGCACCTAAAATTTGATATCATTTTGTGGTCTAGATTAAGAGTTATGCTCATTATCGTAATTTGAAAGCCTTATATTACTTAAACGGCGTAATTAGCATATAACCTATTTAAACCCACTTTTTGATACCAAAATTTTTACCCACTGATGTAATATAATATTTTGGGATTTTTAAAGATTTTTATTTAATTTTTGGCTGAGCATAACGTAGGTCTCTAAGTTTAATTCGGTAAATACCGATTTTGCCCTTTTTAGCCATAAGATGAGTTTTACAAATCCTTTTGACCCCAAACCTTTTTCTACTGATTTTATTTGATAAATAAAATATTTTGAGCATTCTGGAAATATAAAAATATCATCTTTCTTTTAAAAACCCGGAAACGGCTCTAAATCGCCTATTTAAGCGTTTTTATCGCATAGTATGCACTATAACCATATTAAACATATAAGGTTGATGCCTACTGATGTTTTTAGTATATTTTTATATAATAACAGTAAGTATAATTTTTTGAACTTAGGTTTCCAGTTTTGACCTTTTTAGCCCTTGTGAAATTACCAAAATACCCCTAAGGTGCATAGTTTAGTTTTAAATGATAAGTTTCACATATTGATCATACCCTACTGTTATAACATGTTAAATTAAGTATATTTACTGTATAAACCAGACCTATAACTCAGATTTCTAATTTGTGTTTAAATCCATTTTGGGCATAATAGAAGATATCTTACTGATATTATAACATATTTAGAGCATATTATCTCAGGGAACTTGCATATGACTCTTACGGTTACCCGTAACGCTCTTTTCGCGTTCGGTTCGGTTTATGTAACTAGTTTGCATAAATTGACCGAGACGGGTCAAACATTATCATTTTTGTCTCAAATTCCAGAATGTATTTAGTATACCCATATTATACAAGTATTCAAACTTGTCGGGTCTAAATCACATTCTATACGGTCTTCGCTTAATCGTGCGTTTGAACCGTATCGTCCTTAAAGCTAACCGGTCTAAGCTTAAGCTTAAATAAAGACCCGTTAGAAATCTAATAGGTTATTATAAACCTTCGTTCTAGATTAGGAGCACCGGTAAAAGCTACTTTCAATTTGCTTATTGTGAATTATACTTTACTCAGGTAAATACTTTTAACTTATTTTCCCTATACGGGCTTGAGTTACGGTATATAGAATACCGCTTGATCGAGCATCAAATCTTATATCTTTGGGTGGTTAATTGAATAATTTGATCGGCTCGTTTAAACAGTCTTGTTCACTTAAAGCCTTTGGGGGGTTAATGACCATGTCCCGGATATCCTTGGCATCATCTTACGAGATGGCCACGACCTGAGCACGGGGTGTAGGCGTACTCATGTCAGTGTATAACTCAATAATGTGGTGGGTCTATTGATCTTTAACCCGGACAAGATCCGGGCTACTGAACGCACAAGTAACATGTAATTCGTTCACAAGATTATAATAATACATAATTATCCCAAGTTATAAAATGTTTTGTGCCTTGAGCATTCAAATCAATTTTCAACCATTTTCAAAATGAGTCAGTTAAATTGTATTTACCAGTGTAAACTGGCGTATTTTTTCCAAAAGGTTAAGTGCATGTACTACTCGTACTAGGCTGGCTGTCTTCTAGAGCGTCCACAATAAGTCTCGCAAGCTTGGATGACAATAAACTGTTGAACAATATCTTATTTTTTTTTATCCGCCTGTGGATCCGTTTCAACTATTAGTGATATTTAATATTACACTTATTTAAAGTTGAAATGAATCTATCTTTGCTTCCGCTGTGCATTTATATATTGTGTTGTTTGTCTATGATGATACCAACTACGTCACGATACTCCCCACCGGGCCCACCGGTGACACGTGGAAAATAGGGGTGTGACGGGTTGGTATCAGAGCCAACTCTGAGTGAATTAAACACTAGTCTTTTGTGTTTAATCTCAGTTACACAATTGCACATTCCTTGATTCTCGAGTCTAGACAAAGAACTTAGGAAATTTCCAAATTTTTGTTTTATTTCTAACTTTGTCTTATATATATTTTTGTTGTATCACTTGTTGTTTTTGACATGATCACAAAAATGCCGCCACATATGAGAGGAAGAGGAAGGGGACAAGGAGCACATGTAGCCCCAAACGACCACGAGGCCGGACCGTCACACCGGCGAACACCTTCGGATCCTCATAACACAGATGCTCAAGATCTTTGGAGGTCTTTTACCGAACCAGCTAGGCGCTCAGTCTCACTGAGTACCTCCCCGTCTATCCCACACTCATTTGGGCCTCATTCTGAGAATGAGCCCCACAACTCTCAACAGTCCTACATTCCCCTACTAGGACATAATTCACCCTTTAACCATCCATCACCCGTCTTCCAGGGTCAGTTCAACCCTGACGACTACTTAGGAGCAGCAGTGGGTTTTAACCCACTTGGACTAGAAGACCACTTTTCTGGTGGCAACCCGATGGACATCGATGAGGATACTGATCCTGCAATGCCACCATCCGGAACTCCAAATCATCCCATTGAGATTTCAGATGGGTCACCGTTTGTGGGATCACCTTACAATGGTCCCGATAGCTTTGAGGAGAACTTTAAGCAGTACGACTTGGGTGTTTACCCCCAGTTATCATAACTCTCCCTTGCACCAGCCACATCACTCTCCCCTGCACCAGCCACATCACTCTCCCCTGCACCAGCTTCAGCCCAACTCTCCCCTGCATCAGCTACAGCAGCAGCAGAATCCTTTCGAGGATTCTCGACTTATCGCGGTCACTCCGCCGCCACCACCGCCTCGGAGGCGAAGGAGAACGACAGTGCGAATATTCGCACGAGGGGGAATACACATCAGCACCCCTCCACATTCAGGTGGCAGCCGGTACTCGCCGGTCCATGAAGAACCAGAGATGGGAGAATCCTCACACCCCGTCTCTGAAGTAGTCTCTGCGCCTGTCGCGCCACATCCACCATTGGGTTTTGGAGACCCAATTCCCACTTACACTGGTGCTGCAGCATTCAACCCCTTCGAGAAGCCGATTCACACGGGTTACAACTTTACAGAGGATCCCTACTGGATAGCAGCAAACTCCAACACTCTCCAACTGGGAGGTCACTATGGAGGTCCCTGGGCTACGGGACACTCGACCTATGGATACCCATCATATGGGTATCAACAGTCGCAACCTCCTCAACCTCCGCATTATCAACCACAGCCTCCTCAACCTCCGCATTATCAGCAACCACCTCAGGCGCCGGCGATGTCACCGCCACAATTTCAAGAAATCCTTCATGAGATACATGAGGTGCGACAAGAGATGCGGCATGAGTTGCGGGAAGATCGGAGACACAACCGGGGGATGTTTAAGAAGATGGTGGATTTGATCAAGGGTAAAAGCAAGAAGGGTCACTAAACCCTTTGTTTGTTTATTTATTTTAGTTGTAATCATGTCCCTGCGAGGACATTTATTTCAATACTCTACCCCTGAGTGGGTATTCTTTCTGTTCTACCCCTGCGTGGGCATATCTTTTTATTTCAACCCCTGCGTGGGTTTGTTTTGTTAGTTGGCCCCTGCGTGGGCATGTTGTTTATGTAAAAGTCCCGTTTAGGGCAAACTCGTACTGGTTTAATTTTTAATTGAAATGGTTAATTTAAGTTTTTCATTTTTAAGTTATGTGCATAAACATAGTATAAGAATAAATGAAAAAAATAACATTTATTATTTTGATTTACCATTTTAATAATATAATAAGGATCTTAAAAGGTAAAACCTAGCTGTTATGTTGTCATAAATTTAGCCAATATGGTAGAACCTGTTTAAAAAGATTCAAATCTCTGTTAACATCTGTAAACATGTTAACATTCTTGGCTAGTGTGATCCGTAAAATCACACATGCCACCCTTTTTAATAAATTATCCAAGTTTATATTTTTATATATATATTTGGTTGTGACATAATGCCTACGGGTTATAATTAGTGTCATATAAAACAAAAGGCAGCTGTAGTTTATAAACTCCCTGCCAAGAAAAGGATTGATTTGTCATATTTATTCAAACTTTAATCCTACAAGATCTAAATTTATAATTTAGAAATTTGTCTACGTGACTAGGCCTGTTGTGCCAATATTTTGTTTCATTCTAGGATAAAATTATTAATAAAAAGTCCTGAATGAAATTACTTAACAAGTTAACTAATATGGCTTTTATTTACCATGGTTAATAAATCGTCAAGAACGATAATACTGTTTAGGCTTCTAAATAGACCTTGTCCTTATTTTTATGTAGCAATTAAGATTACATGGCTAAGTCTGAAGAATTAAACAGTCGTCCAGCAGAAAACCCTGAAAATGCTAAGATATTAGTAACTGGTGCGGAGTTGAAATTATTAGTGAATGATGTTGTTATCGAAGCACTAAATAGACAGTATAGTGAATCGAGCGGGACCCGAAGTAGGACTCGATCTGCACCACATTCCAAGCCGAAGGTTCACTCTGAGGGTCATAGCAAACCACCTTCTAAAAAGGATGGACCCAAGAAGGATAATGATCGACACTCATCAAATCAAAATAGTGTTCCCTCAAAGAAGAAAGAGTTTGATGCTAAACCTCATGCCAAGTCATGTACTTACAAGTACTTCGTTTCTTGTAAACCCAGAGACTTTACTGGGGAGAAAGGAGCGGTCGATTGCATGACCTGGTTGGACGAAATGGATACGGTAGTAGACATCAGCGGGTGTGCTGAAAGGGATGTAGTGAAATATGTATCCCAATCGTTCAAAGGAGAAGCACTGGCGTGGTGGAAATCTCTCATACAAGCTGCTGGAAAGATCCCACTTTACAACTTATCATGGGATCAGTTCGTTGCTCTTATTAAAGAGAATTATTGCCCACAGCACGAAGTTGAAAGAATCGAATCTGATTTCTTGTCGTTGGTAATGAAGAATTTAGATTGCCAGGCGTACCTCACCACTTTCAATACTCTATCTCGGTTGGTTCCGTACTTGGTAACCCCAGAACCGAAAAGGATTGCCCGTTTCATCGGGGGTTTAGCCCCTGAAATTAAAGCAAGTGTTAAGGCATCGAGGCCTGCAACTTTCAGATCAGCAGCTGATCTATCTCTCTCTCTTACCTTGGACGTAGTCAGGTTGAGAGCACTCAGGAATTCAGAAGAGAACAAAAGGAAGCGTGAGGACGATACCTCACGAAGATCAGGTAAGAAACACCGAGGAAATGACGACCACAAGAAAGGGTCAGGGTCTAAGAGAGATGGGCAACAATCGGGGGATAAGCCCAAATGTAAAACTTGTAAGAAGAACCATTTTGGGAAGTGTCGATTTGAGTCGAAATCCCAGTCTCACGTGAGATCTTGTGGGATTTGAAAATCTACGGATCATAAGACTTTGGAGTGTAAGAAGCTAAAGGATGCAACATGTTACGGTTGCAACGAAAAAGGGCACATTAAGTCTAATTGCCCAAAGAACGCCAAGAAAGCCGAGGATGGGAAGAAGACCAATGCGAGGGTCTTTAAGATGGACGCTAAGGAAGCTGTTCAGGATGACAACGTAATCACAGGTACTTTTCTCATAAATGATGTTTTTGCTAGAGTATTGTTTGATTCTGGAGCAGATAAGTCTTTTGTGGATAATAAGTTTTGTGAGTTGTTGAAATTGCCTGTAAAACCATTAAGTGTGAAATATGAGGTGGAATTAGCTGATGGAACCATAGAAACCGCCTCAACTGTGTTAGATGGATGTGTTATATCCATTAGGAATCACTCTTTTCCTTTGTCCTTACTTCCCTTTAAGCTAGCCGGCTTTGATATAGTTATAGGAATGGATTGGTTATCGCATAACCAAGCCCAGATTGTGTGCAACAGAAAGCAAGTGGTAGTCAAAACCCCGTCTGGGGAGTCACTTACCATTCAAGGGGATACTCAGCATGGATTGCCTGAGCAAGTGTCCATGCTCAAGGCATCCAGATGTCTGCAGAAGGGTTGTGTTATTTATATGGCACAAGTTACTATTGATGAGCCAAAGCCCAAGATTCAAGACATCCCTATCATTTCGGAATATCCTGAAGTTTTTCCCGAAGAACTACCTGGTTTACCACCAGATAGGCAAGTGGAATTCCGAATTGACATCATCCCGGGTGCAGCACCAGTAGCAAGAGCGCCTTATAGGTTAGCACCAACGGAGATGAATTAATTAAGGACGCAATTAGATGATCTGCTAGCCAAAGGTTTTATTAGACCTAGTACGTCTCCTTGGGGAGCGCCGATCTTGTTTGTCAAGAAGAAGGATGGATCGATGCGCCTGTGCATCGATTACCGTGAGCTAAATAAAGTCACTATCAAGAATAGGTATCCTTTGCCCAGGATCGACGATCTGTTCGATCAATTGCAAGGGGCAAGCTACTTCTCTAAGATCGACTTGAGGTCAGGCTATCATCAGTTGAAGGTTAAAGATGAAGATGTACACAAGACAGCATTTAGGACTCGTTATGGACATTACGAGTTCCTAGTGATGCCTTTTGGGCTCACTAATGCACCGGCCGCATTCATGGATCTCATGAATCGCGTCTGCAAGCCTTACTTAGACAAATTCGTCATCGTCTTCATTGACGACATTCTCATCTATTCAAAGAGCCAAGCTGATCACGAGAAACACCTTCGTTGTATTCTTAAACTTCTACATCATGAGAAACTCTACGCCACGTTTTCGAAGTGCGAATTTTGGCTTCGAGAAGTCCAATTTCTTGGACATGTGGTAAGTGAGCGTGGTATCCAAGTGGATCCTGCTAAGGTGGAAGCAGTTATGAATTGGCAAGAGCCGAAGACACCTACTGAGATTCGTAGTTTCCTGGGTTTAGCATGATATTATAGGCGTTTCATCGAAAACTTTTCAAGGATTGCTGCCCCCTAACTTCGTTGACACGTAAGAAGGTTAAGTTTGATTGGGGCCCTAAGCAGCAGGAATCCTTTGACATTCTGAAGAAAAAGTTGAGCAATGCACCAGTATTAACATTGCCCGATGGTATAGAAGAATTTGTGGTGTACTGTGATGCATCACACACTGGTATGGGCTGTGTACTCATGCAGAAAGGCAAGGTTATTGCCTACGCTTCACGACAGCTAAAGGTGCATGAGAAGAACTACACCACCCATGACTTAGAGATGGGTGCTGTTGTATTTGCATTGAAATTATGGAGGCATTACTTGTATGGAACCAAGTGTGTGATCTATTCAGATCACAAAAGCCTTCAACATTTGTTTAATCAGAAGGACTTGAACATGCGACAGAGACGCTGGATGGAAACCCTAAATGATTATGATTGTGAGATAAAATACCATCCAGGCAAGGCAAATGTAGTTGCTGATGCCTTAAGCAGAAAAGAAAGAATGAAGCCAATAAGAATCAATGCCAAGCGCATTGAAATAAGGAATAGTTTGAACGAAAGGGTGTTAGCTGCACAGAAGGAAGCTGTGTTGGAAGCTAACTATCCTGAAGAAAAGCTAGAAGTAACTGAGGAGCAGTTATCCTATGACAAAGACAGAATGCTAAGATTGAATGGACGAATATGGGTTCCAGTTTATGGAGGACTTCGGGATGTTATCCTCTAGGAAGCCCACAGTTCCAAATATTCCGTTCATCCTGGAGCTGATAAGATGTACCAGGATCTAAAGGCCAACTATTGGTGGATTGGTTTGAAAAAGTCTGTAGCTGCTTATGTAGCTAAATGTTTGACTTGTGCGCAAGTCAAAGCAGAACACCAGAAGCCGTCAGGTTTGTTACAACAGCCTGAAATCCCCACATGGAAGTGGGAGATGGTGACGATGGATTTCATCACCAAGTTGCCAAAGACGAGAAAGGGAAACGATACTATATGGGTCATAGTGGATAGACTGACGAAGTCAGCACATTTCCTACCCATTAAGGAAACTTACAGCTCCGACATGTTAGCTCAATTATATGTAGATAAGATCGTAGCTCTACATGGTGTACCATTTTCAATTATCTCTGATAGAGATACGAGATACACCTCTCATTTTTGGAAAAGTTTCCAACAGTCTTTGGGTACGCGCTTGAATTTTAGTACGGCTTACCACCCACAGACAGACGGACAGAGTGAGCGTACCATCCAAACATTGGAAGACATGCTTCGTGCATGTGTGATTGATTTAGGTGGCAGTTGGGATAAGCATCTGCCATTGGTTGAGTTCTCCTATAACAATAGCTACCATACTAGCATTAAGGCTGCGCCTTTTGAGGCATTATATGGTAGAAAATGCAGAACACCTATTTGTTGGGCGGAAGTAGGAGAAGTTCAATTGTCAGGACCAGATTTGGTTTTTGAAACGACGGACAAGATTGTCCAGATTCGCGATCGTTTGAAAGCTTCCAGGGATAGGCAGAAAAGCTATGCGGATCCAAAGCGCAAATCGTTTCACTTCGAAGTAGGTGACAAGGTATTGCTTAAAGTATCACCCTGGAAAGGGGTAATGCGATTTGGTAAAAAAAGGCAAGCTAAGCCCGAGATACATAGGACCTTTCGAGGTTATCGAACGTGTCGGGTCAGTTGCTTATAAGTTAAACTTGCCTGAAGAGCTCAGTTCTATACATAATGTTTTTCACATCTGTAATTTGAAGAAGTGTTTCGTTGACGAATCGCTAGTCATACCGCATACGGATGTACATATAGATGAAAGCTTGAAATTTGTGGAAAAGCCATTGTCGATTGAGGATCGACAGGTAAAGAAGCTTCGTAGGAAGCATGTACCTATTGTTAAAGTCAAATGGGATGCCCGTAGAGGTCCCGAATACACATGGGAGGTAGAATCCACGATGAAAGAAAAATACCTTCATTTGTTTCAATAAATCTCGAGGTTGAGATTTCTTTTAAGGGGGTGAGGATGTAACACCTCGAAAAATTACGTCCAATAATGTACTGACACGTGTCATAGGCTTTGAATATGTGAAAACATACTTTGGAGGGACTAAAGTTGACAAACAGTGAAACTATGTGAACATAAGGGTCCAAAGTGTCAACAATGGATAAATAGGCTCTACAATAACCTTACATGGTGTTTATAATCTTAAACGGATAAATCATGGATCATACGAAGTGGAAAATGAAAGAAAGTGAGGAATTAAAAACTACAGGGGCTAAATGTGTCAACATGTTGAAAGTATACCTCTGAGTGACCTTTTGGCAAACCCGAAGCTTTGTAATGGTAAAATATACTCACTAGAATATGTTATAAAAATTTCATCAAGTTTCGTTATCGTATGAGAAAGTTATGATCAAAACCGTGCACGAAGGGTTAATTGCGTTAACGTTGAAATTCGTGACTTTTCGGGTAAGCACAAAGTTAACCAAGGACTTTACCATGTTTGTAAATGTCCCAAGGTCCTTAAAAATCAGATTTGAGGGTCTAAAGAGCAAGATAAATAGCCAAAACCACGTTACAAAGGTCAAGGACTGAATTGTAAATCATGAAAACTTGTTAAGCTGGTTACCAACATGTACGCGGCCCGCGTAAAGGGTCTCGCGGCCCACCTACAAGTCACCAGCGAACAAAACAGCGACCAGGTGCCAGTTGCAGGTCTGTTTCGAGTTGTACACAGCTGTATCCGATTCCTAAGCCTCACCAATGGATGTACATTCATTTAGGGGCACTTGGACTCATCTTACAACATCAGTAGACCTCTGTGGCAGCCTCTAATGAGATCAAAATTGTGATAAAAGGGACTTGAAGCTTGCAACATTCAACACTTGTATTTACAAAAATTCACAAGATCATCTCTGGAGCTCTCTGGACATCAAACCAACTTTCTAGTGCTCTCTAAGCTTTATTAGGACTCTTGTAAGTGTTCATAACCCTTTCTAATTCGTTCTAGCTTAGTTAATTAACCAATAGTCAAACCGTCGTAATTTAAGTTTGACTTTGTGTTTAAACGAAATTTGCTCAGTCATTTCTCGAATTGAAAGTACCTACAAGTTGGTATTTATGTGGGTAACAAACCCTCAAAAGGGTATTTTCAGATTTCCACTCTAAGTATGTTAATTGTCGAGTCAAAGCTTTTCTTAAAAAGTCAACAGAATGTGTATTTTCAAATATAAGCATGATTAGCAATGTAGGGTACATGCAACCTGTTTGATCACTAAAATAACTTGGTAATTAATGTAAGAACATGTCTCAACATGTTCATCTCGACAATTTTCAGTTTAAACCCGAATCGGAACCGAAAGTCGCATAAATTGACTTTTGCTTTAACTATCAGTTCTGATCCGTTCATGCATGTTTGAGATCTGCCTTAGAGCTTATTTTGGACCAAGTTTCATATAAGTATAACTCTCTGAGATTTTACAACTTGGTTCAACACTTATCCGATTCATATGCATGTTTCCGATTTATGCTTAAATGTTGACTATTATGCCCTTTTGACTATAAAACGTGATTTTTGAAAAAGTAAAAGAGTAGAAACATTTGTTACTGATTTATAAACTTGCACCTAAAATTTGATATCAGTTTGTGATCTAGATTAAGAGTTATGCTCATTATCGTAATTTGAAAGCCTTATATTACTTAAACGGCGTAATTAGCATATAACCTATTTAAACCCACTTTTTGATACCAAACTTTTGGGATTTTTAAATATTTTTATTTAATTTTTGGCTGAGCATAACGTAGGTCTCTAAGTTTAATTCGGTAAATACCGATTTTGCCCTTTTAAGCCATAAAATGAGTTTTACAAATCCTTTTGACCCCAAACCTTTTTCTACTGATTTTATTTGATAAATAAAATATTTTGAGCATTCTGGAAATATAAAAATATCAGCTTTCTTTTAAAAACCCGGAAACGGCTCTAAATCGCCTTTTTAAGCGTTTTTATCGCATAGTATGCACTATAACCATATTGAACATATAAGGTTGATACCTACTGATGTTTTTAGTATATTTTTATATAATAACAGTAAGTATAAGTTTTTGAACTCAGGTTTCCAGTTTTGACCTTTTTAGCCCTTGTGAAATTACAAAAATACCCCTAAGGTGCATAGTTTGGTTTTAAATGATAAGTTTCACATATGGATCATACCCTACTGTTATAACATGTTAAATTAAGTATATTTACTGTATAAACCAGACCTGTAACTCAGATTTCTAATTTAACTCTTTTATAATCTTTTAAATGACCAAAATGCCCTTATGAGGCATAATTTGTGTTTAAATCCATTTTGGGCATAATAGAAGATATCTTACTGATATTATAACATATTTAGAGCATATTATCTCAGGGAACTTGCATATGACTCTTACGGTTACCCGTAACGCTCTTTTCGCGTTCGGTTCGGTTTATGTAACTAGTTTGCATAAATTGACCGAGATGGGTCAAACATTATCATTTTTGTCTCAAATTCCAGAATGTATTTAGTATACCCATATTTTACAAGTATTCAAACTTGTCGGGTCTAAATCACATTCTATCCGGTCTTCGCTTAATCGTGCGTTTGAACCGTATCGTCCTTAAAGCTAACCGGTCTAAGCTTAAGCTTAAATAAAGACCCGTTAGAAATCTAATAGGTTATTATAAACCTTCGTTCCAGATTAGGAGCACCGGTAAAAGCTACTTGCAATTTGCTTATTGTGAATTATACTTTACTCAGGTAAATACTTTTAACTTATTTTCCCTATACGGGCTTGGGTTACGGTATATAGAATACCGCTTGATCGAGCATCAAATCTTACATCTTTGGGTGGTTAATTGAATAATTTGATCGGCTCATTTAAACAGTCTTGTTCACTTAAAGCCTTTGGGGGGTTAATGACCATGTCCCGGATATCCTTGGCATCATCTTACGAGATGGCCACGACCTGAGCACGGGGTGTAGGCGTACTCCTGTCTGTGTATAACTCAATAATGTGGTGGGTCTATTGATCTTTAACCCGGGCAATATCTGGGCTACTGAACGCACAAGTAACATGTAATTCGTTCACAAGATTATAATAATACATAATTATCCCAAGTTATAAAATGTTTTGTGCCTTGAGCATTAAAATCAATTTTCAACCATTTTCAAAATGAGTCAGTTAAATTGTATTTACCAGTGTAAACTGACGTATTTTTCCCAAAAGGTTAAGTGCAGGTACTACTCGTACTAGGCTGGCTGTCTTCTAGAGCGTCCACAATAAGTCTCGCAAGCTTGGATGACAATAAACTGTTGAACAATATCTTAATTTTTTTTTATCCGCCTGTGGATCCGTTTCAACTATTAGTGATATTTAATATTACACTTATTTAAAGTTGAAATGAATCTATCTTTGCTTCCGCTGTGCATTTATATATTGTGTTGTTTGTCTATGATGATACCAACTACGTCACGATACTCCCCACCGGGCCCACCGGTGACACGTGGAAAATAGGGGTGTGACACAATGTGTAATATGACCCACCAGTCAGGATTGACAGTACTGAATGAGTAATTGGGTAGATGTAAACATTGTAATCGCTGTCAATACTATTTAAATTAAATTAATGTTCCTTGATTAAACCGGGATTCACTCACCAGTATTTCCCACTGACAAATGTTTTTAAAACGCGTTTCAGGTAACACAATGTGAAAGCCAATTAGAAGCCAGCTGGACAGCACTGAAGGCTTGGAAAAGTGGCTATAAAAGTTACCTAACAAAGAAGGCGTTTTAATTCAAATAAAATGGGATTTATCCCTATAAATCAGTTTGTAATAAAAACTTGGGTTTTATCCCAACATGTTTATTTATATAAAAGGTCGTATTTTACTCTGATAAAATATTTCCGAACTACGGTCCTGATGTAAATTCCGCTGCCAAAATAGACAAACACGCGATACCACCGAAACTGGCTCGCGGTCGCCCGTTCCCGGGGATTTGGGATCATGGGTTGCGACAGAAGGTGGTATCAGAGCTAAGCCACTGATTAAGCCACTGATTAAGCCACAGAAGTGTTCTGCTGACATCAAAATTCAATCTGTTAGGAAATAAATTACGAAAATACGTACATAATTGTATTTTATTGTTGTGAGTTATTTGACTATTTGTTAGTTTACAGTATGAGCAACCAAGGATCATCTGACGTGTATCGTCAATTGTCTGGTTCGCCTAAAAGCGAAGGCACCTCCTCTTCTCAGCCTGCCCTCTCAGGGTACTCCGCTGATACGGAAGAAGGAATCTTTGTGTTTAAGGCTCAGTCCGAGGAGCCATTTCCTCATAAAAAGAGGGGATGGTTCAGTCGTGGGGCACACGAACGTAGGAAGCGTATGAAAAAGTTACAAGAACATAGAGTGTTAGCAGCAGCTAAAAGAGAAACTGGTGCCTATGCCCAGGATATGATAAATAGGGGTATAGCCAATATCCACATCCTAGCCACCACTGCAGCTGGCCCTAATCTGGAGCAAATAATAGCACCCCAACCACAACCACCTATCCCTGACCAACCCATGGATATAGAAAACCCTGAAAACCAAGTAGAAATGCATGACTTCAATCCGGAGGAAATCCCTAGGGTACCAGCAGCAAACCCCCTAGACCCAAATTACGATCCCTGGTGGGATGACGTTAGGGACTATGTGCAACGTTACCCGATACATGAAGACACACCCATGCAGAACATAAGAGCCTACCCAGGTATGGATCCCTTAGATCCCTATTACCATGATGAATACATTAGGGAGATTTTAGAAGATCCTTACCGATTCCAGGCACCTACACCCCCATATCAGGAACCCGCAGCCCAGATTCCGAACCCAGTCCTAGAACCTACACCCCCAATGAGTGCAGAAAACGTACAAGAACTTAGGACATTTGGTGAGGAAATTCTAGAAAGTAGTGAACGAATGCGACAGGTGGGAGAGCGACTCGTCTGGAAGTACGACGAGCGCAATATGGATTTCTGGATGAATCCATATCCGTGATGCGATGGAGGAGACAGTAGTAGTAATAATAATAATAATAATAATAAAATAATAAAATATGTGTGTACGGATGCCTACTACTATTAGTGTAATTTTAATTTCAGTTGGTATTGTAATTTTTATTTCAGTACTGGTGTGTAATAGATGCATACTATATGAATAGAGTAAGTCGCAATGATCGACGCTTTTGGCAAAAATGTGTGTCATGTGATTGACTATATTAATATTATTTTGTGATATTAATATGGGGTAACTGTTTAAAATACAGATGGCCGACGAAGGAAATCAAGATAATCTGAGTAACGATAACTAGAGTAACATTAACGTGGTTAATGAGAATCCGAGCATCAATAACAATGGAAACCAAATGGAGAATAGTGCAGTTCAACACATAGTGGCACAAGGAATCATAGATGCAATGCCATTTATTATTCAAACGGTTCAAGAAGCGAATAATAAAAGTAAACATAGCAGTAAGCGACCAATTGAACCAGAAAACAATGTGAACAATGGACCCATACTTCAGGTGCCCATTCCCAAGAAAAGAAGAACCATTGTCACACCCCCATTTTCCACGTGTCACCAGTGGGCCCGGTGGGGAGTATAGTGACGTAGTTGGTATCATCATAGACAAACAACACAATATAATAATGCACAGCGGAAGCAAAGATAGATTCATTTCAACTTTAAATAAAATGTAATATTAAATATCACGAGTAGTTGAAACGGATCCACAGGCGGATCAAATAAAATAAGATATTGTTCAACAGTTTATTTTCGTCCAAGCTTGCGAGACTTATTGTGGACGCTCTAGAAGACAGCCAGCCTATTACGTGTAGTACCTGCACTTAACCTTTTGGGAAAAATACGTCAGTTTACACTGGTAAATACAATTTAACTGACTCATTTTTAAAATGATTGAAAATTGATTTGAATGCTCATAGCACAAAATATTTTATAACTTGGGATAATTATGTAATATAATCTTGTAAAGGATTTACATGTTACTTATGCGTTCAGTAGCCCGGTTCATGTCGGGTTAAAGATCAATAGACACACCACAATATTGAGTTATACACTTGACAGGTGTACGCCTACACCCCGTGCTCAGGTCGTGGCCATCTCGTAAGATAATGCCGAGGATATCCGGGACATGGTCATTAACCCCCCAAAGGCTTTAAGCAAACAAAACACTCAATCAAAACATAGCATCTCAATAAATTTAACCACTATTCGATTAAAGAATTTAATGCTAGACCAAGCGGTATTTTATATACCGTACCCCAAGCCCGTATAGGGAAAATAAGTTAAAAGTATTTACCTTGGTAAGTATTTATCTCAACAAGCAAAAAGGTAGGTAGCTTTTACTGGTGCTCCTAATCTGGAACGAAGGTTTATAAATAACCTATTAGATTTCTAACGGCCTTTATTTAAGCTAAAGCTTAGACCGGTTATTTAAAAGGACGAAACGGTATAAACGCACGATTAAGCGAAGACCGGATAGAATGTGATTTAGACCCGACAAGTTGGAATACTTGTATAATATGGGTATACTAAATACATTCTGGATTTTGAGACAAAAATGATAATGTTTGACCCGTCTCGGTCAATTTATGCAAACTAGTTACATAAACCGCACCGAACGCGAAAGGAGCGTTACGGGTAACCATGAAGGTCTTATGCAAGTTCCCTGAGATAATATGCTCTAAATATGTCATAATATCAGTAAGTTATGTTCTATTATACCCCGAATGAATTTAAACTCAACTTATGCCTTATAAGGGCATTTTGGTCATTTAAAAGATTATAAAAGAGTTAAATTTGTAATCTGAGTTGTAGGTCTGATTCATACAGTAAAAATACTTAATTTAACATATTATAACAGTAGGGTATGACCCATATATGAAACTTATCATTAAAAATCAAACTATGCACCTTAGGGGTATTTCGGTAATTTCACAAGGGCTTAAAATGTCAAAATTGGGAATCTGAGTTTATAAACTTATACTTACTGTTATTTTATAAAAATATACTAAAAACATCAGTAGGTATCAACCTTATAGGTTTAATATGATTATAGTACATACTATGCGAATAAAATGCTTAAAAAGGCGATTTGGAGCCATTTCCGGGTTTGTACAAGAAAGCTGATATTTTTATATTTCCAGAATGCTCAAAATATTGTATTTATCAAATAAAATCAGTAGAAAAAGGTTTGGGGTCAAAAGGATTTATAAAACTCATTTTATAGCCCAAAAGGGCAAAACCGACAATAATCGATTTAAGGCTAAAACTCTATGATTAAATCAGTTTAAAAATTATTAAAAATCCTTATAATTCCCAAAATATTATATAAAAACAGTAGGTATATATTTTGATGTCAAAAATTAGGTTTTGATAGGTGTTATGCTCATAACGCCGTTTAATTAATAAAAACCGTTCTATTTGCGATATTGAGCATAACTCACAATCCAGACCTCGGATTGATGTCAAATTTTCGGTGCAAGTTTATAAATCAGCAACAAAGGTTTCTACTCTTTCACTTTTTCAAAAATCGCGTTTTATAGTAAAAAGGGCAAAATAGTCATATTTAAGCATAAACCGGGAACATGCATATGATTCGAATAAGTGTTGAACCAATTTGTAAAATCTCAGAGAATCAAACTTATATAAAAGTTGGTCCAAAATATGCTTTAGTGCATATCTCAAACATGCATGGATGGATCCGAACCGATAGTCAAAGAAAAAGTCAATTTATGTGACTTTCGGTTCCGATTCGTGTTTAAACTGAGAATTGTCGAGTTGATCAAGTTGAAACATGTTCTTACATTATTTATAAAGTTATTTTGATGATCAAACAGGTTGCATGTAGCCTACATTACTGATTATGCTTAAATTTGCAAAAACACATTCTGTTGACTTTTTAAGAAATGCTTTGACTCGACAATTAACATGCTTAGAGTGTGAATCTGATAATACCCTTTTAGAGGTTTGTTACACACATAAATACCAACATGTAGGTACTTTCAATTTGAGATTTGACAGAGCCAATCTCGTTTAATCATAAAGTCAAGTTTAAATTACGATACTTTGACTTTCGGTGAATACACTAAGCTAGAACGAATTTGAAAGAGTTGTAAACACTTACAATGGTCCTAAACAAGCTTAGAGATCACTATGAGGCAACCTTAGCGTCCAGAAATGCTCCAGGAGAAGTCTTGTGAATTTTAAAAGTTCAAGTGTTCTTATGTTTGCAACAACAAGAGCCTTTTATGCAGATTTATGATCAGATCAGAGGGTGATACAGGTGTTTGTAAGTGTTGTAGGAAGAGTACAAGTGTCCTAGCATGCATGAAATTCGATTGGTGCATTCCCTGAATCGTTTACAGCTGCAAACAACTTGAAACAGGTCAGAACTGGCAGCTGGTCGCGACTTTTGTCACTGGGCGCTGGGTCGCGGGCCGCGACAGGCCCCTCGCGGGCCGCGTGCGAGTGGTCGACCAGCTTAGTAAGTTTCAGCCATTTTGCAATCCAGTCCCTGATCTTTGAAACGTTGTTTTGTTCGTTTATTTGGCACTCTAGACCCTCAAATCTGATTTGTAGGAACCTTGGGACTTTTATAAGCTTGGGTATGTCCTCGGTTAACTTTGCGCTTACCCGAAAAGTCACGAAATTCACGATATCGTATTTAACCTTTCGTGTACGGTTTTAATCCTAACTTTCTCATACGTTCACGAAACTTCATGAAATTTTTATCATATATTCTCGTGAGTATATTTTATCATTACAAAGCTTCGGGTTTGCCAAAAGATCACTCAGAGGTATAAATTCAACATGTTGACACGTTTAGCCCCTGTAGTTTGTAATTCCTCACTTTCTTTCATTTTTCGCTTCGTATGATCCATAATTTATCCGCTTTAGATTATAAACACCATGTAGGGTTATTGTAGGACTTATTTATCCATTGTTGACACTTTGGACCCTTACAATCACATAGTTTCATTGTATGTCAACTTTAGTCCCTCTAAAGTATGTTTTCACACATTCAAAGTCCATGACACGTGTCACTACATTATTGGACGTAAATTTTCGAGGTGTTACATCCTCACCCCCTTAAAAGAAATCTCGACCTAGAGATTTACTGAAACAAATGAGGGTATTTTTCTTTCATCGTGGATTCTACCTCCCACGTGTATTCGGGACCCCTACGGGCATCCCATTTGACCTTAACAATAGGTATGTGCTTCCTTCGAAGCTTCTTTACCTTTCGGTCTTCGATCGACAACGGATTTTCCACAAATTTCAAGCTTTCATCTATATGTACATCCGTATACAGTATAACCAGTGGTTCATCAGCGGAACACTTCTTCAAATTACAGATGTGGAACACATTATGGATAGCGCTAAGTTCTTCAAGCAAGTTTAACTTATAAGCAACTGACCCGATACGTTCGATAATCTCGAAAGGTCCTATGTATCTCGGGCTTAGCTTGCCTTTCTTACCAAATCGCATCACCCCCTTCCAGGGTGATACCTTAAGCAACACTTTTTCACCTACTTCAAAGTGAAAATCTTTGCGCTGTGGATCCGCATAACTTTTCTGCCTATCCCTGGCAGCTCTCAATCGATCGCGGATCTGGACAATCTTGTCCGTCGTCTCAAAAACAATTTCTGGTCCTGATAGTTGGACATCTCCAACTTCCGCCCAACAAATAGGCGATCTACACTTTCTACCGTATAAGGCCTCAAAAGGCGCAGCTTTTATGCTGGTGTGGTAGCTATTGTTGTAGGAGAATTCAATTAGTGGTAGGTTCTTATCCCAACTACCACCCAAATCGATCGCACATGCACGTAGCATGTCTTCCAAAGTTTGAATAGTACGCTCACTCTGACCGTCAGTCTGTGGATGATAAGCCGTACTAAAATTTAAACGAGTACCCAAAGATTGTTGGAAACTCTTCCAAAAATGTGACGTGTATCTAGTATCTCTATCCGAGATAATAGACACAGGTATACCGTGCAGAGCTACAATCTTATCAACGTATAATTGAGCTAACATATCGGAGCTATAAGTCTCCTTGATGGGTAGAAAATGTGCTGACTTCGTCAGTCTATCTACTATGACCCATATAGTATCATTTCCTTTTCTCGTCTTTGGTAACTTGGTGATGAAATCCATTGTCACCATCTCCCACTTCCATGTGGGAATTTCAGGTTGTTGTAACAAACCTGACGGTTTCTGATGCTCTGCTTTGACTTGCGCACAAGTCAAACATTTAGACACATAAGCAGCTACGGACTTTTTCAAACCAATCCACCAGTAGTTTGCTTTTAAATCCTGGTACATCTTGTCTGCTCCAGGATGAACAGAATATTTGGAACTGTGGGCTTCCTGGAGGATAACATCTTGAAGTCCTCCAAAAATTGGAACCCATATTCTTCCATTCAATCGTAGTATTCCGTCTTTGTCATGGGACAACTGCTCCTTAGTTACTCCCAACTTTTCTTCAGGATAATTAGCTTCCAACACAGCTTCCTTTTGTGTAGCTAATATCCTTTGGTTCAAATCATTCTTGATTTCAATGCGTTTGGCATTGATTCTTATTGGTTTAATCCTTTCTTTTCTGCTCAAGGCGTCAGCAACTACATTTGCCTTGCCTGGATGGTACTTTATTTCACAATCATAATCATTTAGAGTTTCCATCCAGCGTCTTTGCCTCATGTTTAGGTCCTTCTGATTAAACAAATGTTGAAGGCTCTTATGATCGGAATAAATCACACACTTGGTTCCATATAAGTAATGTCTCCAAAGTTTTAATGCAAATACAACGGCACCCAGCTCCAAGTCATGGGTGGTGTAGTTCTTTTCGTGTACCTTTAATTGTCGTGAAGCGTAGGCAATAACCTTGCCTTTTTGCATGAGTACACAGCCCATACCAGTGTGTGATGCATCACAGTACACCACAAATTCTTCTATACCATCTGGCAATGTTAACACCGGTGCATTGCTCAACTTTTTCTTCAAAATATCAAAGGATTCCTGCTGCTTAGGGCCCCAATCAAACTTAACCTTCTTGCGCGTCAACGAGGTTAGGGGCGCAGCAATCCTAGAAAAGTTTTCGATGAAACGCCTGTAATATCCTGCTAAACCCAGGAAGCTACGAATTTCAGTAGGCATCTTTGGCTCTTGCCAATTCATAACTGCTTCTACCTTAGCGGGATCCACTTGGATACCACGCTCACTTACCACATGTCCAAGAAATTGGACTTCTCGAAGCCAAAATTCGCACTTCGAAAATTTGGCGTAGAGTTTCTCTTGATGTAGAAGTTTGAGAATACAACGAAGGTGTTTCTCGTGGTCAGCTTTTTTCTTCGAGTAAATAAGGATGTCGTCAATAAAGACGATGACGAATTTATCCAGATAAGGCTTGCAGACGCGATTCATGAGATCCATGAATGCGGCTGGCGCATTAGTGAGCCCAAAAGGCATCACTAGGAACTCGTAATGTCCGTAACGAGTCCTAAACGCTGTCTTGTGTACATCTTCATCTTTGACCTTCAACTGATGATAGCCTGACCTCAAGTCGATCTTAGAAAAGTAGCTTGCTCCTTGTAACTGATCGAACAGATCGTCGATCCTGGGCAGAGGATACCTATTCTTGATAGTGACTTTATTAAGCTCACGGTAGTCGATGCACAAGCGCATCGATCCATCCTTCTTCTTGACAAATAAGATCGGCGCTCCCCAAGGAGACGAACTAGGTCTAATAAAACCTTTTGCTAACAGATCATCCAACTGCGTCCTTAACTCTTTCATCTCCGTTGGTGCTAACCTATAAGGTGTTCTCGCTACTGGTGCAGCACCAGGGATGATGTCAATCCGGAATTCCACTTGCCTATCTGGTGGTAAACCAGGTAGTTCTTCGGGAAAAACTTCAGGATATTCCGAAATGATAGTGATGTCTTCAATCTTAGGCTTTGGCTCGTCTATAGTAACTTGTGCCATATAAATGACACAGCCCTTCTGCATACATCTGGATGCCTTGAGCATGGACACTTGCTCAGGCAATCCATGCTGTGTATCCCCTTGGATGGTAAGTGACTCCCCAGATGGAGTTTTGACTATCACTTGCTTCATGTTGCATACAATTTGGGCTTGGTTATGCGATAACCAATCCATGCCTATGACTACATCAAAGCCGGCGAGCTTAAAGGGAAGTAGGGACAAAGGAAAAGAATGATTCCTAATGGATATAACACATCCATCCAAAACAGTTGAGGCTGTTTCTATGGTTCCATCAGCTAACTCCACCTCATACTTCACACTTAAGGCTTTTACAGGCAATTTTAACAACTCACAAAACTTATTATCTACAAAAGACTTATCCGCTCCAGAATCAAACAAGACTCTAGCAAAAACATTATTTACAAGAAAAGTACCTGTAATAACGTTGTCATCTTGAACTGCTTCCTTAGCGTCCATCTTGAAGACCCTTGCATTGGTCTTCTTTCCATCATCGGCTTTCTTAGCGTACTTTGGGCAATTAGACTTAATGTGCCCTTTCTCGTTGCAACCGTAACATGTTGCATCCTTCAGACCCTTACACTTCAAAGTCGTATGATCAGTAGATTTGCAGATTCCACAGGGTCTCGTGTGGGACTGCGATTTCGACTCAAAACGACATTTCCCAAAATGGTTCTTCTTGCAAGTTTTGCATTTAGGCTTATCCCCCGACTGTTGCCCATCTCTCTTAGATCCCGACCCTTTTCTGTGGTCGTTATTCCCTCGGTGTCTCTTCTCCGATCTCCGTGAGGTATCGTCCTCACGCTTTCTCTTATTCTCTTCCGAGTTCCTAAGTGCTCTCAACCTGACTACGTCCTGGGTGAGAGAGAGAGATAGATCAGCTACTGATCTGAAAGTTGTAGGCCTCGATTC
Source organism: Helianthus tuberosus (assembly GCA_030545235.1). Taxonomy (NCBI): domain Eukaryota; kingdom Viridiplantae; phylum Streptophyta; class Magnoliopsida; order Asterales; family Asteraceae; genus Helianthus; species Helianthus tuberosus. Next base: position 38,422,114 of record CM060366.1, on the reverse strand, counting down.
CTTAACACTTGCTTTAATCTCAGGAGCCAAACCCCCAATAAAGCGAGCAATCCTTTTCGGCTCTGGGGTTACCAAGTATGGAACCAACCTTGATAATGTGTTGAAAGTGGTGAGGTATGCCTGGCAGTCTAAATTTTTCATCACCAATGATACGAAGTCTGACTCGATCCTTTCAACTTCATGTTGTGGGCAAAAATTTTCTTTAATAAGGGCCTCGAACTGTTCCCATGACATACTGTAAAGTGTGGCCTTTCCGGTAGCTTGTATAAGAGATTTCCACCACGCTAGTGCGTCCCCTTTGAACGATTGGGATACGTACTTCACTACATCCCGATCAGCACACCCGCTGATATCTACAACCGTATCCATTTCGTCTAACCAGGTCATGCAGTCGACCGCTCCTTTCTCCCCAGTAAAGTCTCTGGGTTTACATGAGACGAAGTATTTATAAGTACATGATTTGGTTTGAGGTTTAGCATCAAACTCTTTCTTCTTTGGGGGAACACTATTTTGATTCGACGAATGTCGATCATCATCCTTTTTGGGCTCAACTTTCTTAGGCTCAACTTTCTTGGAAGGCGGCTTGCTATGAGCCTCTGAGTGTGTTCTCGGCTTAGAACGTGATGCGGTTCGGGTCCTACTTCGGGTCCCACTTGCTTCACTAAATTGTCTGTTTAGTGCTTCGACTACAGCATCATTCACTAGTGCTTTCAATTCTGCACCAGTTACTAATATCTGAGCATTTTCAGGGTTTTGTGCCGGACGACTGTTTAACTCTTCAGACTTAGCCATTGTAGTCTTAATTTGCTACATAAAAATAAGGACAAGGTCTATTTAGAAGTCTAAACAGTACTAGCGTTCTTGACAATTTATTAACCATGGTAAGCAAAAGCCATATTAGTTAATTTTAATAATTTCATTCAGGATTTTTACTAATAATCTTTTTAGAACGAAATATAATATTGGCATAATAAGCCTAGTCACGTAGACAACTTTCTAAATTACAGATTTAGATCTTGTAGGATTAAGACTTGATTAAATAAGACAAGTCAATCCTTTTTCTTGGCAGGGAGTTTATAAACTACAGCTACCTTTTTGTTTTATATGACATTAATTATAACCCGTAGGCATTATGTCACAACCGATTATATATGGAAATATTAAACTTGGATATTTTATAAAAAGGGTGGCGTGTGTGATTTTACGGATCACATTAGCCAAGAATGTTAACATGTTTACAGATGTTAACAGAGATTTGAATCTTTTTAAACAGGTTCCACCATATTGGCTAGAATTAACATAACAGCTAGGTTTTACCTTTTAAGATTCTTATTATATTATTAAAATGGTAAATCAAAATATTAAATGTTATTTTTCATTTATTCATACACTATGTTTATACACATAATTTAAAAATGAAATTTAAATTAACCATTTCAAATAAAAATAAATCAGTACAAGTTGCCCTAAACGGGTCTTTTACATAAATCATATGCCCACGCAGGGGCCAAATAACAAAACAACAAACCCACACAGGGGTTAAATAAAAAGATATGCCCACGCAGGGGCAGAACAGAAAGAAATACCCTCGCAGGGGTAGAGTACAGAAATAAATAAATGTCCACGCAGGGACATGAGTACCACACTAAAATAACTAACAAACAAAGGATTCAATGATCCTTCTTGTTCTTCCCCTTAATCAGATCCTTTAACTTCTTAAACATCCCATGTCTACGCCTCCGTTCATGCTCTATCCCATGCCGCATCTTGTCTCTCACCTCATGTATCTCATGGATAATTTCTTGAAATTGCGGCGGTGACATCACCGGCGCCTGAGGTGGTTGTTGATAATGCGGTGGTTGGGGCGGCTGTGGTTGGTAGTAAGGAGGTTGAGGAGGTTGCGACTGCTAGTACCCATATGATGGGTACCCATAAGTCGAGGGTCCCGTAGCCCAGGGACCTCCGAAGGGAGCCTCTTGATGGAAGGTGTTGGAGTTTGCTGCTATCCAGTATGGATCCTCCGTAAAGTTATACCCCGTGTGAAACTGCTGCTCGAAGGGGTTAAATGCTGCAGCACTGGTGTAAGCGGGGATTGGTTCTTCAAAACCCAATGGAGGCTGTGGCGCGACTGGCGCAGTTGCTACTTCAGAGACGGGGTTCGAAGATTCACCCATCTCTGGTTCTTCATGGACCGGTGAGTACCGGCTGCCACTCGAAAGTGGAGGGGTGCTGATACGCACTCCTCCTCGTGCGGAAATCCGCGCTGTAGTTCTCCTTCGCCTCGGAGGCGAGGGAGGATGAAGTGGAGGTGCTGTTGCTGGCGGAGTGACCGCTACAAGTCGAGAATCCTCGGAAGGATTCTGCTGCTGCTGGGGCTGCTGCTGTGGCTGGTGTAGGGGAGAGTGGTGAGGCAGGTGCAGAGGGGAGTTATGGTAAGATTGGTGAAGAGGAGAGTGATGGTAAGACTGGTGAAGAGGAGAGTGATGGGACTGGTGCAAAGGAGAGTTATGATAACTGGGGGTAAACACCCAGTCATACTTTTTGAACATCTCCTCATAACTATCGGGACCATTGTATGGTGATCCCATGAAAGGTGACCCATCAGAAATCTCGATGGGGTGGTTCGGTGTTCCGGAAGGTGGCATGGCAGGATCCGTATCCTCATCAATATCCATCGGGTTGCCACCCGAAAAGTGGTCTTCCGGTCCAAATGGGTTAAAACCCACTGCTGCTGCCTCTAAGTAATCATCAGGGTTGAACTGACCCTGATAGGCAGGCGATGGTTGGTGAAAAGGTGAATGGTGTCCTAGAGGAATGTAGGACTGCTGCGAGTGGTGGGGCTCATTCTTCGAATGAGGCCCAAATGAGTGAGGAATCGATGGAGAAGTGCTTAGTGAGACTGAGCGTCTCGCTTGTTCAGTGAAAGACCTCCAAAGGTCTTGAGCATCATTGCGGTGAGGATCCGATGGAGTCCGCCGGTGTGATGGTCCGGCCTCATGGTCATTTGGAGCTACATATGCTCCTCGGCCTCTACCTCTCATTCTTGGTGGCATTTTCGTGAACCTGTCAAAAACATCAAGTAATACAACAAAAATATAATTAAGACAAGGTTAGAAAATTCAAACAAAAATTTTGGAAATTTCCTAAGTTCTTTGTCTAGACTCGAGAATCGAGGATTGTGCAATTGTGTAACTGAGATTAAACACAAAAGACTAGTGTTTAATTCACTCAGAGTTGGCTCTGATACCAACCTGTCACACCCCTATTTTCCACGTGTCACCGGTGGGCCCGGTGGGGAGTATAGTGACGTAGTTGGTATCATCATAGACAAACAACACAATATAATAATGCACAGCGGAAGCAAAGATAGATTCATTTCAACTTTAAATAAAATGTAATATTAAATATCACGAGTAGTTGAAACGGATCCACAGGCGGATCAAATAAAATAAGATATTGTTCAACAGTTTATTTTCGTCCAAGCTTGCGAGACTTATTGTGGACGCTCTAGAAGACAGCCAGCCTATTACGTGTAGTACCTGCACTTAACCTTTTGGGAAAAATACGTCACTTTACACTGGTAAATACAATTTAACTGACTCATTTTTAAAATGATTGAAAATTGATTTGAATGCTCATGGCACAAAATATTTTATAACTTGGGATAATTATGTAATATAATCTTGTAAAGGATTTACATGTTACTTATGCGTTCAGTAGCCCGGTTCGTGCCGGGTTAAAGATCAATAGACACACCACAATATTGAGTTATACACTTGACAGGTGTACGCCTACACCCCGTGCTCAGGTCGTGGCCATCTCGTAAGATAATGCCGAGGATATCCGGGACATGGTCATTAACCCCCCAAAGGCTTTAAGCAAACAAAACACTCAATCAAAACATAGCATCTCAATAAATTTAACCACTATTCGATTAAAGAATTTAATGCTAGACCAAGCGGTATTTTATATACCGTACCCCAAGCCCGTATAGGGAAAATAAGTTAAAAGTATTTACCTTGGTAAGTATTTATCTCAACAAGCAAAAAGGTAGGTAGCTTTTACTGGTGCTCCTAATCTGGAACGAAGGTTTATAAATAACCTATTAGATTTCTAACGGCCTTTATTTAAGCTAAAGCTTAGACCGGTTATTTAAAAGGACGAAACGGTATAAACGCACGATTAAGCGAAGACCGGATAGAATGTGATTTAGACCCGACAAGTTGGAATACTTGTATAATATGGGTATACTAAATACATTCTGGATTTTGAGACAAAAATGATAATGTTTGACCCGTCTCGGTCAATTTATGCAAACTAGTTACATAAACCGCACCGAACGCGAAAGGAGCGTTACGGGTAATCATGAAGGTCATATGCAAGTTCCCTGAGATAATATGCTCTAAATATGTCATAATATCAGTAAGTTATGTTCTATTATACCCCGAATGAATTTAAACTCAACTTATGCCTTATAAGGGCATTTTGGTCATTTAAAAGATTATAAAAGAGTTAAATTTGTAATCTGAGTTGTAGGTCTGATTCATACAGTAAAAATACTTAATTTAACATATTATAACAGTAGGGTATGACCCATATATGAAACTTATCATTAAAAATCAAACTATGCACCTTAGGGGTATTTCGGTAATTTCACAAGGGCTTAAAATGTCAAAATTGGGAATCTGAGTTTATAAACTTATACTTACTGTTATTTTATAAAAATATACTAAAAACATCAGTAGGTATCAACCTTATAGGTTTAATATGATTATAGTACATACTATGCGAATAAAATGCTTAAAAAGGCGATTTGGAGCCATTTCCGGGTTTGTACAAGAAAGCTGATATTTTTATATTTCCAGAATGCTCAAAATATTGTATTTATCAAATAAAATCCGTAGAAAAAGGTTTGGGGTCAAAAGGATTTATAAAACTCATTTTATAGCCCAAAAGGGCAAAACCGACAATAATCGATTTAAGGCTAAAACTCTATGATTAAATCAGTTTAAAAATTATTAAAAATCCTTATAATTCCCAAAATATTATATAAAAACAGTAGGTATATATTTTGATGTCAAAAATTAGGTTTTGATAGGTGTTATGCTCATAACGCCGTTTAATTAATAAAAACCGTTCTATTTGCGATATTGAGCATAACTCACAATCCAGACCTCGGATTGATGTCAAATTTTCGGTGCAAGTTTATAAATCAGCAACAAAGGTTTCTACTCTTTCACTTTTTCAAGAATCGCGTTTTATAGTAAAAAGGGCAAAATAGTCATATTTAAGCATAAACCGGGAACATGCATATGATTCGAATAAGTGTTGAACCAATTTGTAAAATCTCAGAGAATCAAACTTATATAAAAGTTGGTCCAAAATATGCTTTAGTGCAGATCTCAAACATGCATGGATGGATCGGAACCGATAGTCAAAGAAAAAGTCAATTTATGTGACTTTCGGTTCCGATTCGTGTTTAAACTGAGAATTGTCGAGTTGATCAAGTTGAAACATGTTCTTACATTATTTATAAAGTTATTTTGATGATCAAACAGGTTGCATGTAGCCTACATTACTGATTATGCTTAAATTTGCAAAAACACATTCTGTTGACTTTTTAAGAAGTGCTTTGACTCGACAATTAACATGCTTAGAGTGTGAATCTGATAATACCCTTTTAGAGGTTTGTTACACACATAAATACCAACATGTAGGTACTTTCAATTTGAGATTTGACAGAGCCAATGTCGTTTAATCATAAAGTCAAGTTTAAATTACGATACTTTGACTTTCGGTGAATACACTAAGCTAGAACGAATTTGAAAGAGTTGTAAACACTTACAATGGTCCTAAACAAGCTTAGAGATCACTATGAGGCAGCCTTAGCATCCAGAAATGCTCCAGGAGATGTCTTGTGAATTTTGAAAGTTCAAGTGTTCTTATGTTTGCAACAACAAGAGCCTTTTATGCAGATTTATGATCAGATCAGAGGGTGATACAGGTGTTTGTAAGTGTTGTAGGAAGAGTACAAGTGTCCTAGCATGCATGAAATTCGATTGGTGCATTCCCTGAATCGTTTACAGCTGCAAACAACTTGAAACAGGTCAGAACTGGCAGCTGGTCGCGACTTTTGTCGCTGGGCGCTGGGTCGCAGGCCGCGACAGGCCCCTCGCGGGCCGCGTGCGAGTGGTCGACCAGCTTAGTAAGTTTCAGCCATTTTGCAATCCAGTCCCTGATCTTTGAAACGTTGTTTTGTTCGTTTATTTGGCACTCGAGACCCTCAAATCTGATTTGTAGGAACCTTGGGACTTTTATAAGCTTGGGTATGTCCTCGGTTAACTTTGCGCTTACCCGAAAAGTCACGAAATTCACGATATCGTATTTAACCTTTCGTGTACGGTTTTAATCCTAACTTTCTCATATGTTCACAAAACTTCATGAAATTTTTATCATATATTCTCGTGAGTATATTTTATCATTACAAAGCTTCGGGTTTGCCAAAAGATCACTCAGAGGTATAAATTCAACATGTTGACACGTTTAGCCCCTGTAATTTGTAATTCCTCACTTTCTTTCATTTTCCGCTTCGTATGATCCATAATTTATCCGCTTTAGATTATAAACACCATGTAGGGTTATTGTAGGACTTATTTATCCATTGTTGACACTTTGGACCCTTACAATCACATAGTTTCATTGTATGTCAACTTTAGTCCCTCTAAAGTATGTTTTCACACATTCAAAGTCCATGACACGTGTCACTACATTATTGGACGTAAATTTTCGAGGTGTTACAACCATGCCTTATGGTTGTTCTTATAAAGAATTCTGATCCTGCAAACTAATAGAATTCTCAGGCAATGAAGGACCCATTGCAGCTCTACGCTGGATAGAAAAGACTGAGGCTGTTTTAAAAATAAGCAAATGTGCTGAAGAAGATAAGATAATGATTGCTTCTAACGTGTTTAAGAACTCAGCCTTAGAATGGTGGAACGCTATCCTCCAGTCAAGAGGAAGTGATAAGATATACAACATGGAATAGGAAGAATTTAAAAATATGGTAGAAAGGAAATTCTGCCCTCCCAATGAAAAGGAACAGATAGCTAATAAGTTTCTGAACCTTAGGATGACAGGGGTAGATAGTAAGGGTTATACTACCACATTCTTTGAATATGCTAGAATAGTACCAACCCTTGCATCACCTGAACCAGTATTAATCTCCCGTTACATCTGGGGATTAATTGGAGAGATTAGACATGTAGTCAAGGCAGCTAGACCACAAACTATAGAAGAAGCTGTAGAACTAGCAAACACCTTGACAGATGAATTAATCTGTGCTAGAGAAGAAGATCGGAGGAGAAACCTAACCCAAAGGCTTACCCAAGAATTCCGTTCTGGGAATTTCAACCGTAGGAATGTAGGTTCTACCTCTGCACCATTCTGCAAGGTCTGCAAGAAAAAGCATTCGGGAAAATGCTCCATTTTTTGCAATTTCTACAAAATGCCTGGCCACAAGGAAGAAGATTGCAGGAGGAAATCCAGTAATGGACTGTGCTTCAACTGTGGAGAAAAAGGTCATATTAAGCCGAACTGTCCGAAATTGGCTCCAGCTGCGAACAACAAGAACACTAAAAATGCTAGAGCATTTGTTCTGACTGCATATGAAGCCAAGATGATTCCAGACGTGATAGCTGGTACGTTTTTAGTTAATGATGTATTTGCTAAAGTATTATTTGACTCTGGTGCAAACCAAAGTTTTATTAATACTTCGTTTTGCAAACTTCTAAATCAATCATTAACTAAACTACCACAAGAATGTCTAGTATAGAAAGCTAATGGAGAAACTGTTAGGATTTTTGAAATCTTGCAGGGAGCAAGAATAGAAATCTTAAATCAAAAGTTTATTGCAAATCTTTATCCTATGAATCTGGCAAGATTTGATGTCGTTTTAGGAATGGATTGGTTAATAGCCAATAAAGCCAGTATTTTATGTGATCAAAAATCAATTCAAGTAAATTCACCAAAAGGTGAAAAGATCACAATTAAAGGAGATAAGCCATGTAGGTCCACAAAATTCATCTCTGTGATGAAAACTGCAAGTTATTAAGAAAAGGATCTATAGTGTATTTGATTTCTATAATCACTAACACTAAAGGGAAAGAACTAAAAGACATTCCAGTAGTGTCTCAGTTTTCAGATGTTTTTCCAGAAGAATTACCAGGACTACCGCCGGACAGAGAAGTTGAATTTAGAATTCACTTGCTACCTGGAACAGCACCGATTGCCAAAACACCTTACCGTTTGACACCCGCAGAAATGCAGGAACTGAAGAAACAATTAGATGAATTGTTAGAAAAAGGATTCATACAGCAAAGCTCATCGCCATGGGGAGCACCGATTTTATTTGTTAAAATGAAGGACGGATCAATGCGTATGTGCATTGACTACCGTGAATTGAACAAGGTCACAATTAAGAATCGGTACCCATTACCGAGAATCGATGATCTGTTCGATCAACTGCAAGGAGCTCGATTTTTCTCTAAAATCGATTTAAGGTCATGATATCATCAATTAAAGGTACAGGAAGAGGACATTCCTAAAACCGCATTCAGAACGAGGTATGGCCATTATGAATTTACTGTCATGCCATTTGGTTTAACCAATGCCCCAGCCGTATTTATGGACATGATGAACCGGATATGTAAGCCATATTTGGATAAACTCATAATTGTCTTTATAGATGATATTCTAATTTACTCTAAGAGTAAAGAGGATCATGCAAAACATTTGCACGCACTTTTAAGTCTATTGAGAAAGGAAAGGCTTTATGCTAAATTTTCAAAGTGCGAGTTTTGGTTAGAACAAGTACAGTTTCTTGGAGATTTAGTTAATCATGAAGGAATTCATGTGGATCCAACAAAAATCGAGGCGATTACAAAATGGAAAACCCCTGAGTCACCAACCGAGGTTAGAAGTTTCTTTGGATTGGTCGGCTATTATAGAAGATTTATTCGAGATTTTTCTAGAATAGCCATTCATTTAACTAAGTTAACCTGTAAATCCATTAAGCTTGAATGGGGACCAAAGCAAGAAGAAGCATTTAGAATTCTTAAGCGAAGATTAACCCATGCACCCATACTAGCGTTACCAGAAGGAACTGAAGATTTTGTAATCTATTGTGACGCTTCTAAATTAGGTTATGGATGTGTATTAAGAATCATGAAGAGAATTATTCAACCCATGATCTAGAGTTAGGAGCTATAATTTTTGCCCTTAAGATTTGGAGACATTATCTTTATGGTAGTAAGTTTACCATATTCACTGATCATAAGAGTTTAAGGTATGTTTTCGGGCAAAAGGAGTTGAAAATGAGACAAAGACGCTGGATGGAGATGCTTAGTGATTATGATTGTGATATCCAGTATTATGAAGGAAAAGCAAATGTAGTGGCAGATGCTTTAAGTCGAAAGTATCATGAAAAGCCAAAAATGGTACGTTCTCTTAAATTAAATCTACAAGTAGATTTAAATGATCAGATAAGAGAAGCGCAAGAATCAGTAATCAAGGAAGATACTGAAAAATTAAAAGGTATGATTAAGGAATTAGAACAATGAACAGATGGAATTTGCAGATTCCATAAAAAGAGAATGTGGATACCTAAATTAGGAAACCTACGTAATCGTATATTCGAAGAAGCCCATAAGTCTAAATATACAATGCATCCAGGAAATGATAAAATGTACCAGGATTTAAGAAAGAATTTCTGGTGGATAGGAATGAAAAAGGACATAGCAGCCTATGTTTCTAAATGTTTAACTTGTTCACAAGTTAAAGCTGAACACCAGAAACCCTCAGGTTTGTTGCAACAGTTAGAAATGCCAGTGTGGAAATGGGAATTAATAACAATGGATTTTGTTACCAAATTACCCAAAACAAAGAAAGGTAATGATACAATCTGGGTGATTGTAGATAGGTTAACCAAGTCAGCTCATTTCCTACCAATGAAAGAAACTTTCAGTATGGAACAATTAGCTAAGTTATATGTAAATGAAATCGTTTCTTTACATGGAATACCTTTATCAATTGTTTTTTATAGGGATAGCCACTTTACCTCTCATTTTTGGTCAAGTTTCCAAAAAGCCATTGGAACCAAGTTAAATCTAAGCACAGCTTATCATCCTCAAACGGACGGACAAAGCGAAAGAACAATTCAGACAATGGAAGATACGCTTAGAGCTTGTGTAATTGATTTCGGTGGTAATTGGGATGATCACTTACCTTTAATAGAATTTTCTTATAATAATAGTTATCACACAAGTATCAATGTTGCACCATTCGAAGCACTTTATGGAAGAAAGTGCCGAACCCCAGTCTGTTGGGCAGAAATTGGGGAAAAGCAACTATAACCGACAAGATCATTCAAGTCAAGGAACGACTAAAAGCAGTACGTGATCGACAGAAGAGTTATGCTGATAACCGACGTAAACCATTGGAATTTCAAGTAGGAGATAAAGTATTATTGAAAGTCTCTCCTTGGAAATGAGTGGTAAGACTCATCAAAAGAGGAAAGCTAAGTCCCAGGTATATTGGACCTTTTGAGATTATTAGAAGAATAGGACCTGTAGCCTATTAGCTACAACTGCCAGAGGAAATGGCAGGAATACATGATGTATTTCATGTATCTAATCTCAAGAAGTGTTTAGCTGATGAATCACTAGTAGTACCTCTTAAGGATATAGAGGTAAATGAACAACTCAAGTTTGTAGAGAGGCCTCTACAGATTGAAGATAGGAAAGTCAAGAATCTCAAGCACAAGAGATTAGTTCTGGTCAACACATCGCAATGGGGTGTATTTTGGGATATTTTAACATATAATAGGGTGTCGGAAATATTCGAGAGTGTCGGTTTTATTGAGGATTGTTACATCCTACCCACCTTGTTTTAGAGCTCGTCCTCGAGATCTACTGGAATAAGTGCGGATATTTCCTTTGCATCTCTGATTCAAGCTCCCATGTGTACTCTGGTCCTCTTTTGGAGTCCCACTTCACTTTGACCAGAACTAATCTCTTGTGTTTGAGATTCTTGACTTTCCTGTCTTCAATCTGTAAAGGTCTTTCTACAAACTTGAGTTGTTCATTTACCTCTATATCCTTAAGAGGTACTATCCGAGATTCATCAGTTAAACACTTTTTGAGATTAGATACATGAAACACATCATGTATTCCTGCCATTTCCTCTGGCAGTTGTAGCTGATAAGCTACAGGTCCTATTCTTTTAATAATCTCAAAAGGTCCAATATACATGGGACTAAGCTTTCCCCGTTTTATGAATCTTACTACTCTTTTCCAAGGAGAGACTTTTAACAATACTTTATCTGCGACTTGAAATTCCAATGGCTTGCGTCGGTTATCGGCATAGCTCTTTTGTCGATCACGTGCGGCTTTCAGTCGTTCCTTGACTTGAATGATTTTGTCAGTTGTTTCTTGCACTATCTCTGGTCCAGATAGTTGCTTTTCCCCAATTTTTGCCCAACAGACTGGGGTCCGACACTTTCGTCCATAAAGTGCTTCGAATGGTGCAGCATTGATACTTGTGTGATAACTATTATTATAAGAAAATTCTATTAAAGGTAAGTGATCGTCCCAATTGCCTCCGAAATCAATTACACAAGCTCTAAGCATGTCTTCCATCGTCTGGATTGTCCTTTCGCTTTGTCCATCCGTTTGAGGATGATAAGTTGTACTCAGTTTTAATTTAGTTCCCATTGCCTTTTGGAAACTTGACCAAAAATGAGAGGTAAATCGGCTATCCCTATCAGAAACAATTGATAAAGGAATACCATGTAAAGAAACAATTTCATTTACATACAATTTGGCTAATTGTTCCATACTGAAAGTTTATTTCATTGGTAGGAAATGAGCTGATTTGGTTAACCTATCTACAATCACCCAGATTGTATCATTACCTTTCTTGGTTTTGGGTAATTTAGTAACAAAATCCATTGTTATTAATTCCCATTTCCCCACCGGCATTTCTAATTGTTGTAGAAATCCTGAGGGTTTCTGGTGTTCAGCTTTGACTTGTGAACATGTTAAACATTTAGAAACATAGGCTGCTATGTCCCTTTTCATTCCTATCCACCAGAAATTTTTCCTTAAATCCTGGTACATTTTATCACTTCCTGGATGCATCGTGTATTTAGACTTATGAGCTTCTTCTAATATACGATGACGTAGGTTTCCTAATTTAGGTATCCACATTCTCTTTTTATGGAATCTCCAAATTCCATCTGTTCCTTGTTCTAATTCTTTTAGCATACCTTTTAGCTTTTCAATATCTTCCTTGATTACTGATTCTTGTGCTTCTCTTATTTGATCATTTAAATCTACTTGCAGATTTAATTTAAGAGAACGTACCCATTTTGGTTTTTCATGATACTTTCGGCTTAAAGCATCTGCCACTACATTTGCTTTTCCTTTATGATACTAGATATCACAATCATAATCACTAAGCAATTCCATCCAACGTCTTTGTCTCATATTCAACTCCTTTTGCTCGAAAACATACCTTAAACTTTTGTGATCAGTAAATATGGTAAACTTACTACCGTAAAGGTAATGTCTCCAAATCTTGAGAGCAAAAATTATAGCTCCTAACTCTAAATCATGGGTGGAATAATTCTCTTCATGATTCTTAAGTTGTCTAGATGCATAGGCTATTACCTTTTGACGTTGCATTAACACACATCCATAACCTAACTTAGAAGCGTCACAATAGACTACAAAATCTTCAGTTCCTTCTGGTAATGCTAGTATGGGTGTATGGGTTAATCTTTGCTTAAGAATTCTAAATGCTTCTTCTTGTTTTGGTCCCCATTCAAACTTAATGGATTTACAGGTTAGCTTAGTTAAGGGAATGGCTATTCTAGAAAAATCTTTAATAAATCTTTTATAATAACCGGCCAATCCTAAGAAACTTCTAACCTCGGTTGGTGACTCTGGGGTTTTCCATTTAGTAATCGCCTCGATTTTTGTTGGGTCTACATGAATTCCTTCATGATTGACTAGGTGTCTGTAACACCCCAAAATCCGAATGTTAATATTTGTCGTGTGTTCCTATATGACACGTCATGAAATAAATAACTAGGCTATTTAAACTAGTTAAGGGTATGGTCAAAAGTATTAAATGACGAAGGTTGTGCCAATTATGTTTTAGTGGAATACACGAGGGACTAAAGTGGGGTAAATGAAAGTTGAATTATCAACTTAAAAGAAAATATCAACACACACTACACGCATTTCGTGTGTGTGTGTGTTCTGGATCGTTCCAGAGCTCCCCAAGGGAGCCAAACCCTAACTCAACCATATTCATCAAATTAGAGGGTGAGTCGAAGCTCAAATTCACAACCGAACATGAATTAGTGATCACCTTCACGAGGGGATCGTAAGGTATGTCTTAAATCTAGGATTGGTGATCATGTGTAAAGTGGGTTATGTTCTAATCCATGAATTTAAGTGAAATTGAGCATGAGTAGGTGCTAGAATCATCATATAGAATAAAGGTTATGTATGGTTTGTGTTAATTTGATGTTTAGAGGTGAAACCCATTAGTTATGGTGATTGTGATGCCTTGAATCACCACCTATGTCCAATTCTTGTTGAAAGATTGATGTATTTTGTGGGTATGATGAATTGTTGTTAGAAGAATTGAAAGAAATATGATGATAAAATGTTTGAATGTTTATGTGTGAATGATATATGTTAATTAGTAGGAGGATTTGATGAGTTATGTATGAAATTAGGAGATTGTGCATGAATTAGATGTGCCTTATGTTTAGAAATTTGTACACACACCAAGAGTATGATGAAATTAGAGATAATTGAGCTTAGATCATTAGTAAGTGATTACCAATGTAGTTATGAAGTGGGTTTTGTATAATATGATGATATGTTATTGTTAATGATGTTTGAAATCACATACATGTGTATATGTTTAAAGGATTTCGGCTAGGATTTGATAGACTAGTATGTTTTGAGTTTGAATGATAATTTCTGAAACAAGATCCGTGTGATGAATGATGAACAAGCTAACTATCTTAAGAATGATATATGATAGTTGATGCTTGATAAGCGACATAGAAGCTTGGCAAAGAAGCGGGTCAAACGGGACTTATTTGCACGGGAAGCATACTTGGATGAGAGGTAAGTAAGCTTACACCCCTTTTTGTAGAATATCTATTCGTTGTATTGATTGCGAACATGGTAAGTAAATGTGTGAAGTATGACGTTCCGACAAGTATTTGATATGGGTCGGAATATGTGGGTATGATAAGAAATTAAAGTTGATGTAAAAAGGGTAAATTGGACATTTGGAACTAACGGGTCAAATGGTGGAGATGTCACCGTTTGGCATTATCGACTAATGAATGGTTTTGTCAAGTATAATGAATTCACAGATTGAATAGCGAAAGGATCTCGTTGTTATCATCTAACAATTAAACGGATCTTAGCTTTGATCCGAGCAAGGTATGTGCGTTTAGAGTTGTAGTCAAGTGATAGAGTTGGTTGAATGTGCAATGAAGTCCTTTGTTGTAAAGGATGGAGCGTAGTTGACAAAAAGGCCCTTGATAGGTATATCGGGCAAACAACTTTAAAAGGGTGTTTAGAAACAAGCCATTAGATTAAATGATTACTTTGGACATGTATGAAAGCGAAAAGTATGATCTTCGCGAGTCAAAGTCCTTAAAAATGCGTAAATACCCTTAACGGGTCAAAATAACATTTAAGTGGAAATGAGTTGGGATATTGTAAGAAACCTTGATTGGAACCTTATATAATAGACAAATGTTAAGAATTATGAGGTTTATAAGAAATTGAAGTCAAATAAACAAATTACTTTGATAAAAGCATGAACGGGTCGAATAATTAGTGAATGAATAATAAGCCAAAAAAGTATAAGTTAAGAATTTCCTTAACCCGGATGTTGGATTTCAAGTTCACATGATAGAATACTAATTTACGATCATGTAGGAAGAAACGGATCGTAAAACGGACAAGAAATGAGAAAGTTATGACCAAAATGGTAAAAATTCGTTAAGCTGAAAGTTGCAGGTCTGAACCAGGCGCAAGGTTGCGCCCCCCTGGCACAAGGTTGCGCCCCTGACTGATGTCTTCTGTATTGCGCCAGAACTGGCACAAGGTTGCGCCAGATGGGTTTCTTCTTGCGCCAATCGCTGGTTCTTTCATATTTTTCACATTCTTCAACTCCAAACTTGTGTGAAGGCTATCTAACTATGTTATATGCATTGTATAACTATATGTAAGTATGTAAGCATGTACGTATAGACGTGTTTATGTATGCATGTATGTATGTAGATATGAAATGTGTGTGAACATACGTGTGTAGGTACTTATCCACGAAGTAGGATTTGTTGTGCATGAAAGAAATGATCTTATATATATGCTTATATATAGCTCTAACATGTTTAAATAGTCACGTTACTACTGGTGTGCCTTGAGAATGGAATAGGAATGCAGATACGTAAGTATTGGGCTTACAAAGATTGGATGCTTGGTGTAAAGAATGAACTCAAAAGAATATTATATTGGAGTTGTATAAATTGATAGATTGATAAGTGGTTATATATATTTTTATGTCTTTATACTAATGAATATGATGTCGCCAAATATTAACGTGTTGGGTGACCGCAGGTTAGTCGGATATTCATGGCAGACTAGTGATCGAGGGTCGAGTCAAGGTCAAGGATTGTACGGGGATGTGATCACATGTTGGAAACCATTTGTAATGTAATTTTCTTGATTAGGTACGAATAATGTAAAAGATTTAAATCAAGTTGATTCGAATGGTTTATGATTGTTAAGAAAAATAAATTTTTTAAGGCTCTTTTTCCGCTGCGTCGTTTTTAAGTTATTACGTGTTAGGGTGTTTCAAGTTGGTATCAGAGCCCTGGTTTGAGAGAATTAAGTACGAGAGTATAGGTACTTGAACTCAAATCTGTGTGCTCTTGTGATAAGGAACCCATACAATCCATGACTCGATCAAGATCTGAAGGTAGAAATGGAATGAAAACGTGTATGTATGCATTCATATGAAGAAATTAACGGTTATATTATGTGTAAGGTAAGCATGACTGCTTGGAAAGGACGATCCGTGAATGCGGTCTAGAACCGGCATTAAGGCAAGTGATAAGACAAATTGACCCCAGGTACGTAAATTTAACGTGTGGGCGTATGAAGTGGTATAATTAAGCAAGTGAAAGAAAAATTTTAAATGAAATATAATAATGACGTGGCAATGAAGTTTTGAAAATGTTACACGTGCCGAAACTTAATTCTTCGGACATAAGGTGGCGATTACACGAAGACACGAAACTAGTATGTGGATCATGTACCTGGCCAGTACACAAGAAACGTATGACGTTCGTGAGACCGTGATAATTGTTACAGGTATGTCCGTTAGAATTAGGTAGTAGGTGGACGTGAGGGTAAAGAGAAATGTAAGACTTTCAGGAATGAAAGTATGAATGATATGTTAGAATCCGCGTGACGGATTCGAAACATGGAAGGAATGAAAGTATGAATGATGTGTCAGAATCCGCAAGACGGATTAGAAGCATGAAAGGAATGAAGTATGAATGACCTGTTTGAATCCGCGAGACAGATTCAAGGAATGAAAGGCATGAATGGAATGTTTGAATCCGCAAGACGGATTCAAGGAATGAAATGCAGAAATGATAAGTCCGAATCCGCGAGACGGATTCAGTACATGTAAGGAATGAAAGATTTGAATGATATGTTTGAGTCCGTGAGATGGATTCAAATCATAGAAGGAAGAAAAGGTATGAATGGTATGTTTGGAACCACTAGGCGGATTCAAAACATTGAAGTAGTGAAAGGTATGGATGCTACGTTTGAATCCGCGGGACAGATTTAATATTTATAAAAAGGATGAAATTAGTCCACGTTAGAATGTGTCGATAGTTTGACCATGGTTGTGTTGAACGAGTCATATGAGTGAATGTAAAGTAAATGAACAAAAGAATGATCATAATGGGCATGCAAACCTAAGTTTTAAAAACGAAAGAATGAAGTTTTGAACCAGTTATGTGTTAGTAATCAACTCTTAGGAGTCATAATGAATGACGGGCTACGACCCGGATAATGGTTTAAGTATGAACGAGAAGGGTAAGTTTTTAAAAAATACCGAAATGATGTAATGAATGTCTTTGCAAGCAAGCATGAAAAGTAAAAGAAGTACGAATGTGTACCTCAATACATTTAGGATAAGTAAGAAATGTCGGTTTGACCTTGAAAAGCAAACTGCAAAGGTCGACAAAATAAGTAACTAGAATAAAAGAATTGCATGTAGGGAATGAAATGTGGAATGTGCTATAGCATGTACGTAGGAAATTGTAAAAGAATTATAGGTGAGTAATCACCTAGCATAATGAATGTTTGAATGAAAAGTGTTAATCGCTGGTTTTGTAGATGTTAATGGTAGAACTCTCAATGTGATGAAACCAATCGAATTGGTGAACGAATGTGCACGAGTGAAAGCTCGGTACAAGGTTGAATGAAAGCTGGCCTGGTACGGTCAGTACGCGCGAAGGAGCGGATAGATCTGGTTTACGGATCGCAGAAGCACAAAATGAAATCAAAGTAAGTATAATGTTTTAACTCATACCAGATAGATATGGATTTGTAAATTGAAAGTGACCTACGAGATGAATGATGGAATAGGTATGGTAAGGTGTGGAAATATTTGACTTTTAATAGTTGACGAAAGAAGAGAACCATATCATTAAGAACTAAATCTTAAAAGTTTTGAACGAAAATGTCGGGTCTTGGTTGAACTCTCGTATGAAGAACCTGCATGATACGCATGCTTAGGCAACTTAAGTAATGCATGAATTGAGAAGAATAGTAATTTAGAATGAATGAGGTGAGTTGAAGGTAACGTAAAGGTACGTATAGTACAAATGACTATAGGAAACGTAGAATGATGTTAACTTTAGAGTTAAGCGTGTATATGTAACTATGAAATAGTAGTTTTGTTGTGATAACAAAACAAGAACTAAATATTATATGACATATGTATAAAATATAATCTAAGAGATGGGATGAAGGTATTAGATCTGTTATAACGGATCATACGAATGTAAGTACGATAATAAGTGTGAAGAAGTATGTATATTAACCCACTACAAACGGGCCACGGGAATAAGAATGTATGTAAGGGTAAAGTATAAAAATAAATAAATAAATAAATATGGACTTATTAGGAAGAAATCAATTATATGAAAAACTTATGAATTGCGAATGGATAGTTACCTATTATGATAAGGTACCAGTCAAAGTTAAACATATATGTGTATGTATAAATAAAAAAAAAGGAATGTTAGTAGTGGGATGATTAGAATGGTTTCAAGTAAACAAAAAGATATATAATGCATATGATATACGAGTATTAGAATGATGAATGAACCATTAGCTATGAAGGCTGTTAGGAATTAGCGCTATTAGTGAAAGCGACTAATAAGAACTCCGGAACGGGTTCTGGAAGATAGAAGATTGTCATTTGGATGGGCTAGCGGTCATGTGGATGGACTGGAAGGAAAAGATAATGTGTGTTAAATGAAAGTGAGAAAGGTTTCGTGGACGAAACCTCGTTTAAGGGTGGTAGACTTGTAACACCCCAAAATCCGAATGTTAATATTTGACGTGTGTTCCTATATGACACGTCATGAAATAAATAACTAGCTATTTAAACTAGTTAAGGGTATGGTCAAAAGTATTAAATGACGAAGGTTGTGCCAATTATGTTTTAGTGGAATACACGAGGGACTAAAGTGGGGTAAATGAAAGTTGAATTATCAACTTAAAAGAAAATATCAACACACACTACACACATTTCGTGTGTGTGTGTTCTGGATCGTTCCAGAGCTCCCCAAGGGAGCCAAACCCTAACTCAACCATATTCATCAAATTGGAGGGTGAGTCGAAGCTCAAATTCACAACCGAACGTGAATTAGTGATCACCTTCACGAGGGGATCGTAAGGTATGTCTTAAATCTAGGATTGGTGATCATGTGTAAAGTGGGTTATGTTCTTATCCATGAATTTAAGTGAAATTGAGCATGAGTAGGTGCTAGAATCATCATATAGAACAAAGGTTATGTATGGTTTGTGTTAATTTGATGTTTAGAGGTGAAACCCATTAGTTATGGTGATGGTGATGCCTTGAATCACCACCTATGTCCAATTCTTGTTGAAAGATTGATGTATTTTGTGGGTATGATGAATTGTTGTTAGAAGAATTGAAAGAAATATGATGATAAAATGTTTGAATGTTTATGTGTGAATGATATATGTTAATTAGTAGGAGGATTTGATGAATTATGTATGAAATTAGGAGATTGTGCATGAATTAGATGTACCTTATGTTTAGAAATTTGTACACACACCAAGAGTATGATGAAATTAGAGATAATTGAGCTTAGATCATTAGTAAGTGATTACCAATGTAGTTATGAAGTGGGTTTTGTATAATATGATGATATGTTATTGTTAATGATGTTTGAAATCACATACATGTGTATATGTTTAAAGGATTTCGGCTAGGATTTGATAGACTAGTATGTTTTGAGTTTGAATGATAATTTCTGAAACAAGATCCGTGTGATGAATGATGAACAAGCTAACTATCTTAAGAATGATATATGATAGTTGATGCTTGATAAGCGACATAGAAGCTTGGCAAAGAAGCGGGTCAAACGGGACTTATTTGCACGGGAAGCATACTTGGATGAGAGGTAAGTAAGCTTACACCCCTTTTTGTAGAATATTTATTCGTTGTATTGATTGGGAACATGGTAAGTAAATGTGTGAAGTATGACGTTCCGACAAGTATTTAATATGGGTCGGAATATGTGGGTAAGATAAGAAATTAAAGTTGATGTAAAAAGGGTAAATTGGACATTCGGAACTAACGGGTCAAATGGTGGAGATGTCACCGTTTGGCATTATCGACTAATGAATGGTTTTGTCAAGTATAATGAATTCACAGATTGAATAGCGAAAGGATCTCGTTGTTATCATCTAACAATTTGGGTGGATGAAGTATTAAACGGATCTTAGTTTTGATCCGAGCAAGGTATGTGCGTTTAGAGTTGTAGTCAAGTGATAGGGTTGGTTGAATGTGCAATGAAGTCCTTTGTTGTAAAGGATGGAGCGTAGTTGACAAAAATGCCCTTGATAGGTATATCGGGCAAACGACTTTAAAAGGGTGTTTAGAAACAAGCCATTAGATTAAATGATTACTTTGGACATGTATGAAAGCGAAAAGTATGATCTTCGCGAGTCAAAGTCCTTAAAAATGCGTAAATACCCTTAATGGGTCAAAATAACATTTAAGTGGAAATGAGTTGGGATGTTGTAAGAAACCGTGATTGGAACCTTATATAATAGACAAATGTTAAGAATTATGCGGTTTATAAGAAATTGAAGTCAAATAAACAAATTACTTTGATAAAAGCATGAACGGGTCGAATAATTGGTGAATGAATAATAAGCCAAAAAAGTATAAGTTAAGAATTTCCTTAACCCGGATGTTGGATTTCAAGTTCACATGATAGAATACTAATTTACGATCATGTAGGAAGAAACGGATCGTAAAACGGACAAGAAATGAGAAAGTTATGGCCAAAATGGTAAAAATTCGTTAAGCTGAAAGTTGCAGGTCTGAACCAGGCGCAAGGTTGCGCCCCCCTGGCACAAGGTTGCGCCCCTGACTGATGTCTTCTGTATTGCGCCAGAACTGGCACAAGGTTGCGCCAGATGGGTTTCTTCTTGCGCCAATCGCTGGTTCTTTCATATTTTTCGCATTCTTCAACTCCAAACTTGTGTGAAGGCTATCTAACTATGTTATATGCATTGTATAACTATATGTAAGTATGTAAGCATGTACGTATAGATGTGTTTATGTATGCATGTATGTATGTAGGTATGAAATGTGTGTGAACATACGTGTGTAGGTACTTATCCACGAAGTAGGATTTGTTGTGCATGAAAGAAATGATCTTATATATATGCTTATATATAGCTCTAACATGTTTGAATAGTCACGTTACTAATGGTGTGCCTTGAGAATGGAATAGGAATGCAGATACGTAAGTATTGGGCTTACAAAGATTAGATGCTTGGTGTAAAGAATGAACTCAAAAGAATATTATATTGGAGTTGTATAAAATGATAGATTGATAAGTGGTTATATATATTTTTATGTCTTTATACTAATGAATATGATGTCGCCAATTATTAACGTGTTGGGTGACCGCAGGTTAGTCGGATATTCATGGCGGACTAGTGATCGAGGGTCGAGTCAGGATCAAGGATTGTACGGGGATGTGATCACATGTTGGAAACCATTTGTAATGTAATTTTCTTGATTAGGTATGAATAATGTAAAAGATTTAAATCAAGTTGATTCGAATGGTTTATGATTGTTAAGAAAAATAAATTTTTTAAGGCTCTTTTTCTGCTGCGTCGTTTTTAAGTTATTACGTGTTAGGGTGTTTCAGTGTCCGAGAAATTGTACCTGTTCTAACCAAAATTCGCACTTTGAAAACTTAGCATAAAGCTTTTCCTTTCGTAGTAAACTCAAAAGTGCGTGCAAATGTCTTGCATGATCCTCTTTACTCTTAGAGTAAATTAGAATATCATCTATAAATACAATTATAAATTTATCCAAATATGGCCTACATATTCGGTTCATCATGTCCATAAATGCAGCTGGGGCATTGGTTAAACCAAATGGCATGACAATAAATTCATAATGACCATACCTTGTTCTGAATGCGGTTTTAGGAATATTCTCTTCCTGTACCTTTAATTGATGATATCCTGACCTTAAATCGATTTTTGAGAAAAATCGAGCTTCTTGTAGTTGATCATACAGATCATTGATTCTCGGTAATGGGTACCGGTTCTTAATCGTGACTTTGTTTAATTCACGGTAGTCAATGCACATACGCATTGATCAGTCCTTCTTTTTAACAAATAAGATTGGCGCTCCCCATGGCGATGAGCTTGGTTGTATGAATCCCTTTTCTAGCAATTCATCTAATTGTTTCTTCAGTTCCTGCATTTCAGGGGGTGCCAAACGACAAGGTGCTTTGGAAATTGGTGTTGTTCCTGGTAGTAGATAAATCCTGAATTCAACTTCTCTGTCGGGTGGTAGTCCTGGTAATTCTTCTGGAAAGACATCTGAAAAATGAGATACTACCGGAATGTCTTTTAGTTCTTTTCCTTTAGTGTTAGTGATTATAGAAATCAAATACACTATAGAACCTTTTCTTATAGAACTTGCAGTTTTCATCACAGAGATGAATTTTGTGGATCTAAACGGCTTATTTCCTTTAATTGTGATCGTTTTACCTTTAGGTGAATTTACTTGAATTGACTTTTGATCACATAAAATACTGGCTTTATTGGCTATTAACCAATCCATTCCTAAAACAACATCAAATCCTGCCAGATTCATGGGATAAAGGTTTGCAATAAATTTCTGATTTAAAATTTCTATGCTTGCTCCCTGCAAGATTTCAGAAATCCTAACGGTTTCCCCATTAGCTGTCTCTACTAAGCACTCTTGTGGTAGTTTAGTTAATGACCGATTTAGAAATTTGCAAAATGATGTATTAATAAAACTTTGGTTTGCACCAGAGTCAAATAATACTTTAGCAAAGACATCATTAACTAAAAACGTACCAGCTATAACATCTGGAATCATTTTGGCTTCATCTGCAGTCAGAACAAATGCTCTAGCATTTTAGTATTCTTGTTGTTTGTAGCTGGAGCTAATTTCGGACAATTAAGCTTGATATGACCTTGTTCTCCGCAGTTGTAACATATCCTGTTGTTAGCTTTCTTCCTGCAGTCTTCTTCCTTATATCCTGAAATTTTGCAAAAGTTGCAGTATATGGAGCATCTTCCTGAATGCTTTCTTTTGCAATACCTATTGTAGGGTGCAGAGGTAGAACCTACATTTCTCCCACGGTTAGAATTTCCAGAACGAAATTCTTGAGTCAACTTCTAGGTTAGGTTTCTCCTTTGATCCTCTTCTCGGGTACGGGCTAACTCATCAGTCAAGGTATTTGCTAGTTCTACAGCTTCTTCTATGGTTTGAGGTCTAGCTGCCTTGACTACGTGTCTAATCTCTCCGATTAATCCCCAGATATAACGGGAGATTAACACTGGTTCTGGTGAAGCAAGAGTTGGTACTATTCTAGCATATTCGAAGAATAACTTAGTGTACCCCTTACTATCCACACCAGTCATCCTAAGGTTTAGGAATTTGTTTGCTATCTGTTCTTTTTTATTGGGTGGGCAGAATTTCCTTTCTACCTTGTTCTTAAATTCTTCCCATTCCATATTGTAAGTTCTATCACTTCCTCTTGATTGAAGGGTAGTGTTCCACCATTCTAGTGCTGCATTCTTAAACAGATTAGAAGCAAACAATATCTTATCTTCTTCAGCACACTTACTTATCCTTAAGACTGCCTCAGTCTTCTCTATCCAGCGTAGGGTTGCAATGGCCCCTTCGTTGCCCGAGAATTCCATTGGTTTACAAGACCAGAATTCTTTATAAGAACAACTGTAAGACACGGTTCTTCTTCTTTTGGGAATAGGCACTTGAAATACGGGTCCATTGTTCACGCTGTTTTCTGGTTCGATCGGTCGCTTACTGCTATGCTTACTTTTATTATTCGCTTCTTGAATAGTTTGAATAATAAATGGCATTGCATCTATGATTCCTTGTGCCACTGTATGTTAAACGGCACTATTATCCATTTGGTTTTCGTTGTTATGGATGCTTGGGTTCTCATTAACCACGTTAATGTTACTCTGGTTATCATTATTCAGATTTCCTTGATTTCCTTCGTCGGCCATCTGAATTTTAAACATTTATCCCGTTATTAATATCACAAGATAATATTTAATATAGTCAATCACATGATACGCGTTTTTACCAAAAGCGTCGATCATTGCGACTTTACTCTATTCATATACTATTATGCATCTATTACACACCAGTACTAAAATAAAAATTACAATACCAACAGAAATAGAATTACACTAATAGTAATAGGCATCCGTACACACATATTTTATTTTATTACTATTATTATATTATTACTATTACTGTCTCCATTCTTACATTCACGGATATGGATTTATCCAAAAATCTATATTGCGTTCATCGTATTTCCATACGAGACGTTCTCCCACCTGACGCATTCTCTCACTGCTTTCTAAAATTTCCTCCCCAAAAGTCCTAAGTTCTTGGACGTTTTCTGCACTCATTGGGGGTGCAGGTTCTAGGACTGGGTTTGGAATCTGGGGTGCGGGTTCCTGATATGGGGGTGGAAGTGCCTGAAATTGGTAAGGATCTTCTAAGATCTCCCTAATATATTCATCATGGTAATAGGGATCTAAAGGGTCCATACCTGGATAGGTTCCTATGTTCTGTATGGGTGGGTCTTCATGGATAGGGTAACGTTGCACAAAGTCCCTATTGTCGTCCCACCAGGGGTCGTAATTTGGGTCTAGAGGGTTTGGTGCAGGTACCCTAGGGATTTCTTCTGGATTAAAGTCATGCATCTCCACTTGGTTTTCAGGGTTTTGTATCTCCATGGGTTGTTCTGGGATTTGGGGTTGTGGGGCTACTACTTGTTCCAGACTTGGGTCAGCAACAGTTGTAGCTAGGATATGGAAATTGGCTAGGCTCCTATTAAGCATATCCTGTGTATGGGCATCTGTCTTTCGCTTAGCGGCTGCTAAAACTCTTTGCTGTTGCAACTTTCGCATTCTTTTCCTACGAGCAAAAGCTTCCTTACTGAACCATCCTCTTATTTTGTGAGGGAATGGCTCTTCCGATTGAGCTTTAAAGGCAAACATTCCTTCTTCCTGATCAGCAGTATACCCAGAGAGGGCAGGCAGTGAAGAGGTACCTTCACTCCTAGGTGATTCAGACAACTGACGATTCATGTCTGAGGGTCCTTGATCACTCATACTGTAAACTAACAAATAGTCAAATAACACATAACAAATAATTACAGTTATGCACGTATTTCCGTAAATTATTTTCTAACACAAAATTTAGATTTTAAGTGTCAGCATAACACTTCTTTGGCTTAGACCGGTGGCTAGGCTCTGATACCACCTTCTGTCGCAACCCCCGATCCCTGATTCCCCGGGAACGGGCGGCCGCGAGCCAGTTTCGGTGGTATCGCGTGTTATTAAATTTGGCAGCGGAATTTTTCATCAGGACCGTAGTTAGGAAATGTTTATCAGAGTAAAACCACCATATTTTATATTAATAATCACAAGGGTAAAACCCAAGTTTCTTATTACAATACATTTATAGGGATAAACCCTATTTTATTTAATTTAAAACATCATCTTTTAGGTAACTTTTATAGCCACATTTTTTCCAAGCCTTCAGTGCTCTCTAGCTGGCTTTTTACTAATTGGCTGTCACATTTTGTTACCTGAAACATGTTTTAAAAACATTTGTCAGCGGGAAATACTGGTGAGTGAATCCCAGTTTAATCAAGAAACATTTTATGAATTAAAACAGTATTGAGAGCGATCACATTGTTTATTTCTACACAATTACTCATTCAGTACTGTCAATCCTGACTTGTGGGTCATATTACTCACTGGCTAACTCGTTGTCCAATGGTAATGTACTGTCATCCCCGACTTACTACTCGCGGTAGTAAATTTTGTATACAAAACCCAACATACCGGCAGTAATTGAAGAACTACAAAGACTCAATCACCGCTTAATCACATTGTAAAACATTTAAGGTTTTGTAAAATATTACAAAAAGGTTATCAAAAAGAGGATAAACTCACATTGCTATATTAGACTTCGCGTAAGGGTTTTCTGGGAATAATCTATAATTTATACAAATGTACATAGGTTAGTATCATAACCCTTTGAAAATATTAATGATAACCTCCCCGAGACGGCATTCCAACAACTACGTCGGGCAGAACCACGACAGTTGTTACGGAACCCTAAATCAATCGGGCAGCGTATCAATTACGAAACTGGGGTTATAATACTTACAACAGAGCAGAACCTTGCTAATAAGGGGTATTACACTTGAATATTATGCCTATAACTTCAGAAAGTCGAGACTGAAAAAGAAATGAACGATTGAAGGTGACATCCCGAGGCCTTCTTATATAGTGCTGAAATCTGATTCTCACGCGGCCCGCGTAACATATGGGCTGGGCTTACGCGGCCCGCGTCAAAGTAGGGTCAACGCGTAGCTCATCCGGATCACCACTAGGCTTGACACGATGATGACATGTGTCATCACCAGGTTGCGCCACTATTTTGATCTTAGGCGGCCGGCGTAAACTAATCAAGGGTCTTACGCGGCCCGCCTGAACTAAAGAAATCAATGAAGTCAGGTTTCAACCTTGAAACCGCCCGCGTAAGGGTTTGGGGTGGGTCCACGCGGCCCGCCTCAACTTAAAAATCAGATTTTATATTTTATTTTAAAAGCTATATTATATTTCGGGCTTGATTTTCACATACGGGGTGTATTTTGGGATATTTTAACATATAATAGGGTGTCAGAAATATTCGAGAGTGTCGGTTTTATTGAGGGTTGTTACAGTTTTGTCTATATAGCAAGCTCCTAAGACCGAGCGTTCTCGATTAACGACCGGAGGTTAAACATGACACGGTGGATCGTTAACGGGCTGCATACCGGGCTGGCCCGTTAACGGATCCCGCCAACAACCACTTTTGTTAATGCGTTAAGGGGTTTCCGTGTGCGTGGATCAAGAATTTATAGTAGTTTGGGGGGGGGGGGGGCGTTGTGGGGCTGGTTATTTAAAAAAAAAATTGGTATTTAATTTTTGTATAAATATCACTTAAACAACCTAAGAAAATACACCTCCCATTCTCTACACCTTCTACTACCACAAAGCAAACATGAACCTTTGGGATCCAAGGCACCCGTTTTATGCCAACGCAAAACCGAACGCGTTTGGTTCAAACGCACTACAAAACCCACCTCCTTCCAATAACGATTTTGCCCCCAGTTGCCCCAGCTTAAAATTACAATTTTGCCTTCGGTTAAAAAAATTGCTTTTGCCCCCATTTTAAAAATTACGCTTTCGCCCTCAGTTCAAAATTTTGATTTTGCCCTAATTCAAAATAAAATTATGCTTTTGCCCCAACTTAAAATTACGCTTTTGCCCTTATTTCAAATTTCAGACTGCTGCTTGGCACTCCCCCATTGGTCTGGGTATATTACGATTTTACCCCAAGTTCAAAATTACGAATTTGCTCCTGTGCAAAATTATGATTTTGCCCCTGGTTCAAATTTACAGTATTGCCATCACTTTAGCTTTTGACATATTACGATTTTACCCAAGTAAAAAAATACAATTTTGTCCTCAATTCAAAATTACAATATTGCTATCGTTTTAGTTTTTTTTTCAAAAGAACGTTTTCTTTTAATTGGTTGACTCGATTTAATTTTTTTCCGTGTTAAGGAGCTGCCTAACACTCGCTCATTAGTCCTGACTAATTAAAGTTTTATCCCGAGCTCAAAATTACGGTCTTGTTATCGTTTTAGTTTTTATTTAACAAACCTATGGTAATATTTTTTTAAGGCTTACCTTATTCTCACATCTTTAAATATTATTCCCACACCTTTTTCCACTTTATATCTCTATATATATCTATGTTATATATAAAGATAGATAGAAGGGATAAGTGTGAGGGGGAAGGTTCATTTGAGAAGAAATTTTAATTGAGAAGAAAAAGAAAAAGGGGTAATTTTGTAAAACATTAAATAGTTTTTTCACTTATCTAATTTATTATCATTTTTTACTAATTAATTAGTCATAAAGACTATAAAGACTAGTATCCTCCACACTAACTTTTCTTGCCTACACACATCAAAAGTTATCTTACATATTTCGAAATTCATCCTGCACGTTGAAATTTATCCTACACAACTCGTAATTTATCCTACACTTTAAATTGTTTTATTGTATTTTTTTGAAAAAAAATATATATTTTGAAGATAAGTTACAAAAAATTTAATGTATTTAGCTATTAAAGAGGAAGACTACAAATTAATGACCTATGTAGATTTACCAATTTACCCTTATTGTAACATTAAATACTTATATTAAATGAAGTAAAATAAAACATTCTTATTGGTTGAAATTTCTTATTTTTTATTCCTACAAAAAAATTCTTCTCATTTGAACTCTCCACCAAGTGTGAGAATATTAACACTCTTTTTTAATTGGTTAAGAATTATTTTGCATATCTTCCGTAACAACGCGAATGGTACATCAACTAATAAATTATGAAAGTGGACTTTTTTTGGGTTGGTTTATTTCCACATCCCCTATAATCTTATTTTCACATCCCTATATCTATACGGGCCGTATAAAATGATACGGGCCGTATAGAATGTTTATGCACATAATTTTATGCGGTGGAATGTTTTTTTTGTTTTTATATGTATACGGGACGTATACTTATATACTGGCCGTATACATATTTGCATAATTTTGTTTGGTGTTTCGAAGGTTTGCCAAGGGTTTTTAGTTTTGAAATATGTATACGGGCCGTATAATGTTATACGGGCCGTATATTGTTATACGGCCCGTATAGCCCGTATAGAAAAGTTAACTTTTTTGTTGCAACCAGGAAACCGTTTAATAAATTTTTGTATTTAAAATAGTGTTGTATATATCGGATTATGTTACGAGTTTGTAGTTAAACGTGTTTATTATGTTTAATAAGTTTCCTCTTTGTAAAACGATAAATACGTATAGAAAAGTTAATTTTTTGTTGCAATCGGGAAACCGTTTAATAAGTTTTATAAATTTTAAAATAGTATTGTATATATCGGATTATGTTACGAGTTTGTAGTTAAACGTATTTATTATGTTTAATAAGTTTTCTATTTGTAAAACGATAAATATGTATAGAAAAGTTAAATTTTGTTGCAATCGGGAAACCATTTAATAAGTTTTATAAATTTTAAAAGGGTCCTATTAAATCCACATGGTATCATCTTATTCTCACATGGTTGATACGGGCCGTATAAGGTTATACGGCCCGTATAGAATAAAGTGAACTGACAAAGGCTATGTGAAAATAAGATTATAGGGGATGTGGAAATAAACCAACCCATTTTAAAATAGTATTGTATATATCGGATTATGTTACGAGTTTTTAGTTAAACGTATTTATAATGTTTAGTAAGTTTCCACTATGTAAAACGATAAATATGTGATATGATTATGATAAACTATGACAACAATTATTAAACAAACAACATAACATCTAAACAAAAGATTAATATTTATAATGTTTTACATCTAAAAAAAAAGATAAACTTTTACAAAGTTTCAAACGTAAAATAACAAAAAAAATAATAATACAATAAGCAGCTACGGCGGTGGTGATGGTGGTGGGGCAGCGCCAGCTCGTGGAGGTAGGGGCGCGGCAGAATGCATAGCCACAATCGCCTCGACCATCCACTGTACATCATCTCTCACTGCAGCTAAATCCCCTCTGACTGCAGCTAAATCCCCTCTGACTGCAGCTACAGCCGACTCGACCTGAACGAGTCTCTCCTCCACCCCCGGTGGAGGCATCACACGCTGTCTCACGCTGCGTCGAACGTACGGGCGATCACCCCGTAACTCCTCCTCAACTACCTGTGATCGATCGGCAGCATGAGCGACCCCCTCTCCGTCGCCTCCCTCTCCGTCGCCTCCCGCTCCCACGCCCTCGTCTCCCTCTCCCTCGTCTCCCTCGTCTCCCTCCTCATCACCACCCTCTCCACGGGGTCCCTCACCCACACCATAAGCCCAAACCAGCTGCCCTCCCTCGACCTCGCGAGCCAAAACCATCGATAGGGCTGTGTCCCTCCCAACCCTGTCAAGCTGGCGTGTCTGCGTCATATCCCTTGCCACCTGCGGGGTCAGGAGGCGCAAGTAACCCTTCGCCAGACGGGTGACGAAGGCCCCACAGCTGATGTGGGAAGAGGGACGCTTAAAAGCGTAATCGGCGAGATATGCGGCCAACTTGTACGCCAAGTTGGCCCTCCCGCCGGTAAGTAAGTCGTGCAAGAAGAATAGGTCACTTTGGGTGACCCATTCCCTGCTATCATGACGACCGGCGATCGTCACGGCGATACACCGATGTAGGTATCGGTGTAACGGGTCGTAAAGATCAGTCGCCCGTGCCTTCGGGGATCGCTGTCTCGGTTTCGCGAACTCCCCGAACCTAATAGTCTTCCAATACGGCCACAACACGTCAGTGGACGTGCTGACTGGCGCATCAAAAAATGCGCGTGACCTTGAGTCATCCGCTGAGTACAGACCCAATGTAACAACTCTCATCAAAAGTCATAATTATTAAATTAATTAGTCCAAAAGGAAACCCTAATTGAGACACCCAAGTGATTCTGAACAAACCCTAAAATTTTCGTAATTTTCAGAATCAGGATTAGGGCCCCTAAAACTCAGGGGGGGTTAAACCCTATGGACGATTATCCAAATTGTGAGCTGTAGAAATAGAATTTACGAAAACTATCAACTCAGCTAAGCTAGTCCCAAACGTGGCAACCTATAGCTAGAAAATAGGTCTCACGCGGCCCGCGTGAGAATAAGCCAAAACTAAAGCGGGCCGCGTAAGGGTGAAATTTCACCTATAAATAGTGGGGTTTGGGACTTGAATTCTGGTACTGAAACGACGTACAAATTCGCAAAATTCACTGAATTACGTTAGAATTACTACACAAACACACACGGGTATCGAAATTCTGCTGCAAAACAGGGTATTAGCACAATCGCTGCTACGATTCATTTATCCGACGATCAATATATCCAATGAATGTTTAAGTGCCGCCCACATTAGGGTTATACTTTATCGTTCGTCATTAATTTGACGGATCATCGTTAATTCGATGGGTAAAGTATTATACCTTGTCGTTCGTTGTTAATTCAACGGATCATCGTTAATTCGATGGACAAAGTATTGCATTTTGTCATTCATTTGAGAATTTGATCTCGTAAATTATCGTAATTGCTGGATTGATTACTAACCCAGTCTTGTGTGCATTGTTATTTATATTAGGTTAACAAGGCTAAATCATAGATTAGACTCTGACCAAATTAAATCAGCAATGTGAGTCATTCTCTCTTTTTATCAAATCTAGTTTACAAAAGTATGTTTATTTCAAAGTTATAATTACGGGGATTAAGTCTTTGTAATCACCAAGTTACAGCCGGTATGTGGGGTTTTGTATACATTACTTGATAATCGTCACCATTGGGGCAGCCAATGGGGGATATGACCATAGTCACAGACACCATTGGACGAATGGGCCAATGGGTTGAGTGACAAATACTGTGGGTAGTTGGCTTGATATCAGAAACATTGTAATCGCTCTTAATACTGTAAATTATAACAAATGTGTCATTTTAGTAAATAGAATGATTCACTCAGTATTTCCCGCTGACAAAACCTTTTTCAAACATGTTTCAGGTGATCTGTTGTAATTCAGGAAAAGTGCTGGGGAGCATTTCAAGCTTAAGATAGTGGCTCATTATAAAATAAAGAAATAAATTTTGTAATATCACACTTTTATAGTAAAAACATATTATTGTAAATTATCGGGGTTTTATCCCGAATTGTGAAATAAAATAAATGGGGGAAAAATTTTAGCTTTAAACGATCCTGTTTCCGCTGTTAAACTCAATTAAATCAATACCGCAGTATTTCTGTCCCGCGGCTCCTGAAACGGGTCAAACCGGGTCGGGGGCCGTGACACCCAAGGCAACAGCGAACTGAGGAAGTGTCATCCTCTGAGGCGTGCCGCAAATAGTAAAAGTTACGGCGTCTGTCGTCAAAAAATGCTGAAAACCCCCACCCCGGGTGTCCGTAAATGTAAAGGTAGATAAAAACTCTAAAGTAATCTCCCTGTAGGCCCGCTCTGCGGCGGCATCAAATAAGCGGTCCCACGGGGAGTTAGCTGGCATGAGCTCCCGGACCCGACCAATCGCTCCAATATCTGTCAAAAACTGAAAATCTATGGTCTGAGGCGCATCCAGCACCATCTCCCGTAATTTGCCCAAAATCCTATAGGCAACCGTACCTCGGGGGATATCTCTAACAAACTGCCCCGTCTCAGTAAAATCGAGCACAATCTCCTCCTCCTGTCCACGTCCACGTCCCCGTACGCGTCCACGTCCACGGTCCCGACCCTGACCCTGACCTCGACCTCTACGGGCCGCAGCAGCTGCTGATGACTCAGCCATATCGTCTGTAACAAATAACAATTACAACTTAGCAATCACTATACGATTATCATTAACGTATTATACGAATACTGTTCTTGTATACGAACGTACTGTACATATGATATACGCTCGTACAATGTTTGAAGATTCAACAAGGATACGACCGTATACATTATATACGAGCGTATATTGTTTGAATATTCAAACGTTATACGATCGTATATAAATATATGAGCGTATATTGTTTGAATATTCAAACATTATACGAGCGTATATAATGTATACGATCGTATAACCTTTGAATATTCAAGTGTATACGATCGTATAAATTGTATACGATCGTATATTATTTGAATATTCAAACACTATACGATCGTATACAATTTATACGACCGTATAGACATAATAATCATTTACAATTTCCTGTTTCAATTTTTTTTTTCAAATTTAATTATACAATCGTAATCGTTACGCCTATCTACGCTTTACTATACAAGACCATAATCTAACATGTTACGTAATTTAAAATTTCATTATACGAAAACGTACCGTATAGGAAGAACGTGAAGAAAACGCCAAAAACGCCGAAGAACGCTGTCCAAGAACGATCCGAGAGAATTTTTGGTTGAAAGTTGAGGCTGTATGGTGGAAATGAGGTCGTATAAAACTTATACGACCTTTTTTTTGTATACGGGCCGTATAAAAGTATACGACCCGTATACAGTGATTTAATTTATTTTAATTCTGTCGTATACTTAATATACGATCACAGTATACGAGGCGTATACTTTTATACGGCCCGTATATAATTCAGTTTTTTTCATTTTTTTTCAATTACTATATGCGGAACTGACGAAAATACAGTCGTTATGCGTTAACGTTGATTCGTTTAAACATTTTTTCAAATTCAATTTCAACAAGTTGCCAAAACATTTATATAACGTGTATGTTTATCATTGCAAATTGTCAAAACATGCAAATTGATTCGTTTAAACATTTTTTCAAGTTCAATCTCAAAAAGTTGCCAAAACATTTATATAACGTGTATGTTGATCATTACAAATTGTCAAAACATGCAAATAACATTTTATATTCATAGGCCACCTAAATCTATCTAATCCCTGGTCCTATATTCATCAACGATCGTATTATATTGGTCAATACGTTCCTTGTAATAGTGATACCAACTTTCTGCTGGCGTATTCCGTGTCGGTTGTCGCCAGTATCCTGATGGGGTTGGCATTGGATATTCCCCTTCTAATCTGACATGAATAAAATGGTTCCTGTGTACATGTACAAGCGCGACTGTTCGATGCGGAATACTTTCTTCGGCTGTTCTGAACATGGGAAAAAATGAAGCACAACCAAGGTCACTTAATAAGAGACAAATGACATTCCACCGGTTTGCTATCAGAAGCCCCGTGAATGGCATTTGTAGCCACTTATGTCGAGGTGCTCCGTCTATATGGTCTTTTGACCAAACTAATGACACCAGAACTTCTTGATACTGAGGTCCATTTATACTTTTCCTTAATTCGTCGAACCGGTTGCACTCATCATGAAGCTGCTCCCGTATGAACGGCCACTGATACTCTTTAAGCGATAAGCCGACCGCTATAGATCGAAACCCACAATTACCATCACCCTGCACATTTTGTATGTGACTGAGGTGTGGATAGAAGCACGGTGGAATGAACTTTTTGTAGTGCGTGAACAGATTAACTTGTCCGACAGGCAGCAAAGGTATGTGTGGTGGCTCTTCCTTTGATTTTGCGACCTTCTTTTTCGTTTTCGAATTCTTAGACCCTTTCGCAATCTCGCCGAAGAACATAGGTGTTTCAGTACAATAACTTTGTGACTCGACAAACGAGCTGTGCCTGGTAGGTTCGATATTTGACTCTTGTGTGCCAAACTCATCTTGTGTGCGAAACCCATCTTTTGAATCACTATACTGGTCCTGCGTTGTTAAAAAGTTGTGTCTTGAAGGCTCCGTTAACGAATCATCCTTCCTTTGTTGCTGAGCTTTCAAAGTTGGACGACCCCGTGTGTTTTTTTGCACAACTGGTTGTTTAAGCTTTGTCTTATTGAGTTGTACCAATTCCTTCATCTTTTGAATAAAGTTTTTCCTGAGTTCTCTCGGCTGAGCACTTAAATGTTGTTTGAGAAGCGCAAATTCGCCGTCTAAGTCGAAAGAGTCCACCTTGCTCGGTTCCACTATGGAGTCCAAATTTAACTTTCTCCAAAAAGGGTCTATCACCTCCAACGGGATCATTTGACCTAAGGAACATATCAACAAATAACATAAAACGTCAATAAGATTTTGCGTGATGAAAGGGTATGATTATAAAATGTGGTTGGTCGAATAATGTATTACCATTCGTTATATACGCATCCAACCGACACGCGCACGGCAACCCACTGCTTGTATACAAACGACACGCGCATGTACGGTTATATAACTTTAATTTTTCTATTTCATTTACTTCGTCTGATATCACCTCTAGGCAGGCATGTGAAACCTTCTTTAGTAGGAGATTAAATATTGGTTTGTTATGATGACCCAATGCTCGGCTCCTGCTTGTTTCAATGCTGCCTTTGATTTCTGTCACCTGGTTTCTTATGAGCTTATCGATAAGTGGTACCACTTTCTCCAGGGTGTAATTAGAGTCGCCTAGGTATTGCTTCAAAAGGGCATGTTGACCCTCTGCCCTGTTCGTTGTACGTTGACCGAAGTTCAAATGTTAGTCGCTCCAAAACGAAACAAACCGGTCTCTATATGGTTGTAACCAGATTGAATCCAAATAGTTCATAATCTCTGTAATCAAAGTCAAGTGCAGTTAAGACAAGTCAAATAAATACGATTATTAAACAAAAATTATATAAAACTTACCGTCGGTTTTTTTTCGTGGCAAGTTTGATCGTATTCGCTCGTACCAGTAGTTGTAGTCATGATCGGTCGTTGATTGAATTAGCTCGCCCCACTTGAAAAGAAACCTCGTCCATTTATCCTCTGTTTTAAAGCTTTTCCTGCAATGTTTGAATATGTTTTGCTGTATGTGCCACCTACACAATGAATGTCTAGCCCTGGGAAACACGGTTGCACATGCGTTCATTAGGGCGCGATCTCTATCCGTTACTACTACACGGGGTTCCATAACACTGTCTAATGAGTGTTTCAACCTCTGTAGAACCCATGTGAAGTTTTCCTGTTTCTCGTGGCTTACGAACGCATGAGCAATGCAAAACGACATCAACGTTGATGTAACACCGATAATCTGGACTAGAGGCATTTTGTACCGATTCGTCTTGTAGGTGGCGTCTATAAGCAACACATGCGGGAAAGCGCGCCACAACATGTTCGACTCCGGGTGGATGAAGAAAACATCCTCGACCCATTCGCCGTTTTGAGATGTTCTATGGTAAAAAACAAACCCAACCTTCTTCAACCGGTCAAAAAGTATCTGCATTGGAGTCTCGCCGACTTGTTCCATTCGACCCAATTTGGCTCGAGCGTTGTATATGGTGTTTCTTGTTGAGACATTATGGGGGTTCTGTTCTTTAATGGCAGCAAGAATGTCTCGTGGTTTGATGTTCTGATGCGTCATTTGCTCCACCGTCCTCTCTTCCGATGGTGTCAGCCTCATTAGGGACGGATGACCTTCTGGATACAGAAATGGTTCGTGGTTATGTTTACCTTGCTCAACCCTTAGATCCCAGTAACCTAACCTCTTTCTGTATGTCCCGACTAGTTGGAACTTGCAACCGGTTTTCCTAGTCCCGTTGCGTCTGACCGTCGCTGTTGATTTGTAATTGCCGGCACAATCGCACGTAAGCCAAATTTTTACCGGCTGACAACTATGGGGTTTATCGTAGATGGTGCGTTTGGTGACGAGGGCGTAGCCATTTACGCGTCCGACATCTCTACACCAGTCTATCAATTCATCCATGCTAGCGAATTTCTAACGGAAACACTTATATGTGTCAATTAATGATTAACTCAAATGATTAACCCAGGTTTAGTTTTAGTATAAACGGGTTCGGGTCAGTTTCAGCTTGAACCTGCGAACCCGTTTGGATTAACGGGTCGGGTTCGGGTCAACATTGGTCGGGATGGCGGGTTGACCCGTTACACATTTATACTATATTATATATTTTTTACAATATATATAAATTAACGGGTTGGTTTTTTTTTTTTTTTTACACCAAACTTGTGGTGTAAAAAACTACGCCCTCGGCCTTTTTTTTAATATTTTTTTTTTACGAATGTGTTGTAAAAAAAAAATTTGGTCAACCGCGGTCCCCTATATATATATATATATATATATATATGTATATATATTTGTGTTTTTTAAGTAAATTTTAACTTTAATATATTAATTTTAGAAAAAAAAATAAAAAAATTCGCCTTTAATGGGTCGTGTTCGGGTCAACCCATGAAACTTCGGGTCGTGTTCGGGTTCTTATATATGATACGATTTTCGAGTTCGGGTCGGGTTCGGGTTTGTGTAAAAACAACATCAAACGTAAAAACACTAAAATAGTTAACATACAACAAATAAACGTGTAATTAAATGTTATACCTCCTTGTTTTGAAACTCAGTACGTTCCTCTTCAGCATTTGGACCCTCGGGCGGTCCACAACTTATGGGAGAAGAATGAGAACTATCAGTCGGCGGTCGAACACTAACAGGAGGGGCTTCAAAATTAACCGGGTGTTGCGATGGATAATAACCAGCATAATTAGGCTGAATGTCATCCAAACCCCAAGTATCCTGACCTGAACCAGACGCAAAAATGGGATCGAACGGAGCATTCAGATCAAACATGCCCGCTTTGTTATCTTCATTCCCCTGATTCGCCTCGTTACCAAACACATTAAAAATGTCACCCCAACCCGACATTATAACGTAAATAATTTGAATACAGAGAAAAATAGAAGAAACGAATAGAAGTTGAATGAAAATGAATGAAATTAGTGTCGTTTATATAGAGAATTTTACGGAATATTACATCGTTTCAAATGATTAACACGTGAATCAAGGAATCTAACGTCTAATCACATAACTCGCACGAGATTCGAGGAATATAACATCGAATCAGAGAATCTTACGTCTAATCACACGTGAATCGACTAATAATACGTCGCGTCAAATAGTAATAAAATAATAAAAAAACGAAAATCATTGTATACGGGTCGTATACATATATACGAAGCCTTTGTCGGTTCACTTTATTCTATACGGGCCGTATAACCTTATACGGCCCGTATCAACCATGTGAGAATAAGATGATACCATGTGGATTTAATAGGACCCCTTTTTTTTCTCGTGACCTTTTGGGTGGAGTGCGTTCCACTTGTGGGGCTAATAATTGCGGATTCGTCTCATTTCTTGCTTGTGGATCCCTCCATGAAATAATTTTCCTCTTTATTTAATAAATGATTGTCAACAAAAATTATCACCTGTCATAATACGGCGAGAATTCTTTAGTTATAACTAAGTCGATTTAGAACCAGTATATTATGTTGAACATGTCAAACAGGAAAAAATAGACGATGTAAAAACGTTCACCCACACACGCACGTTGTGTCGTGTTAACTCGTAAAATTTAGAACGAAACGTAAAAACGTAAAACCAAAGCCGCACGTTGCGATGTGTTAACTCACAAAATTTAGAACAAAGCACAAAGCGAAAAATTTGCGAAAAATGAAAAGTATAAAGGACCAAAGTTGAAAGTAAAAAAAGGTTGTGAGAATAGATTGCAAAAAATAAAAAGTTTTGGGTTAAAAGTAAAAAAACAAATAGTTTTGGATTAAAAGTAATTTATGAAATACTTTTGGGTGAAAAGTAAAAAAATCTATTTTTGAAAACCTCCAAAGCCAATGTTACAACAATCATATGCATAACCATTTTTTCTTTGAAAACCCCTAGGGGCGTAAAAGTGTGCCAAATAGCATCAATGCCACATTACCGCAGCGATCACCAACACTGAAGTTGCGGCGTGTTTATGTGAAGAAATTAGACCGAAACGCTAAACACGGAAATTAATAACTAAGTCAATCTAGGACCCGCACGTTATGTCGAACTTGTCAAGCGGGGAAATAATGGACGATGTAAAAACGTTGAACCACACACGCACGTTGCGTCGTGTTAACTCGCAAAGTTTAGAAAGAAACGTAAAAATGTTACACCACGCACGCACGTTGCGATATGTTAACCCACAAAATTTAGAACAAAGCATAAAGCGAAAAATTTGCGAAAATGAACTATAAAGGACTAAAGTTGAAAGTAAAAAAAGTTGTGAGGATAGATAGTAAAAGATAAAAAGTTTTGGGTTAAAAATAAAAAAAAATAGTTTTGGGTTAAAAGCAATTTAGCAAATACCTTTGGGTGAAAAGTAAAAAAAAAAACATTTTTTTTGAAAAATTCCCAAAACATTGGGTACAAGACATATATGCACAAAAAAGGTTACTAATTTATAGTGTTTTAATTAATTAATTAATTTAATGAGGTAGTGGTGGAGTGGTTGGAAAAAGACTTGATATTCCTTGTAACCCAGGTTCGAATCTCACTCTTCTCATTATTTTATGCGGCATCCAGATGAAGGGCGAATACGGGTGGCGCCAGTTCGTTTTGGATAGGAGGCGAGGTTTTAACGATTATTCCACTGTCGTGCATTCGGACGGGTGGAGGTCGTGTTTCCGCACATCTGAGAAATCCAAGGGGCTGGCGGGGGTCAAGTAGTCGACTTTGTCCACAACGTCTGATGTCATGATAGTTCGCATGCCATTTCTTGCCCTTCAAAAATAATTTAATAAATGATTAAAGTGTCTAAAGAGGTACCACTTTCGGTCTAATTGATTATGCAATTTGATGTTGCCTACAATCTATTTATATATACTATTTTTAATTTAGAATTTAATATTACATTTTGCTGACTTAAAAGCAACTTTAATAAAGTTTATCGGTAATTTTACTGTTTAATTCAGAAAGGGATGGCGGCGCAGTTTGTTCCTCGTCTACCTGATATCCTTATGTAATTTGCCCTGATGATTGGGATGAGATATAGATTTACATTTTACTCTTTTATTAAAAAAAATCGATAAATATTGCAATACAAATATTTGTCTTTATTAATCACATTTTTTAAATTATTATTCTAATTGCAATACAAGTATTTGTCTTTATTAATCACATTTTTAAATTATTTTTCTAATAAATATATAAACTTTTATTTAATAATATTTAACTACATTTATGATGTATGAGAAGAATAAAAGAAAATAAAGAAGTAGGTGCGAATACAAAAACGTAAGTTGAGATAGCGCATGTGAATCCATGATTAAGTTGGTGCCACAAGACAAACCATTACCTATATAGATCCAAATGTCAGGATACAAAAATGCTTACAAAACTAATCCACATAGGTTGCAAACTGCGAGTATGAAATATATATAAATGGAAACTCAATTTGATCAATATATTTTATTAAATAAAAACGAAAAAAAAAATCAAATCTTTTTTTAAAGTAGGGTTTCTGTATAAAAAAGAAACATATCATACCCTAATTTCAACTTTCATGAAATAAAAACCAAAATTATCTATTAGAGAAATTAACTTACATTACATGAATAATGGGCAATAGCGGCGACACCAATAGCGACGACATGTGTCGTCACTATTGCTACATTTTCTGGTAATGTTATAATATACCGTATAAATAAAAAAATTACCTAATAACAAAGAATAAAAAGATGTGATGTTTTTCCCTCTTTTTTACTTTATATATAACATATTAAAATATAAAAAGTTAATGATTTTTTTATTTATACCAGAAAATAAAATAATATTATTAGTATTAAATAATGAGTAATTTTAATCAAACACCCGAGTTGTGACACATCTCCGACCATCCCAGTCCACCTTCTTGCACCGTCCTCCTTTGACTTTGATGCAATTGCTTTGCCTTCCTTTTGATTCGCGCATTTTTCGTTCTTTTATGAACTTTCATATATGGAATCAGAGTTTAAATTTTGGAGTTTGGATTTCTAGACGACCTTATGAGTGTTCAACCTATAATACAATACAAGAACATGAGTACATGGACACTTGTGAAATTTTCGGCACTTCACTTTATCTTCAATAATCCATAATGATTTAATAATATATGATATATCATAAATAATATTATTTTACCACAGTTTGGAATTTTGGATATATAAAATAGAGTAAATTGTAATTTTGGCCCATTTGGTTATATCACTTTTACCTTTTTAGCTTAAAAAAAAAATTCAACATCTAAAGGGTTAGACGTTGGGAGCTCAGATGTTAAAAAAAAATTAGGCTAAAAAGTAAAAGTAATATAACCATAAGGGCCAAAATCATAATTTACTCTATAAAATAAAATGTGGTCCATATTGCCAAAATCATGGCGACAAGTTGGCAAATCCCTCACATGGGTTATTCACGAGACGAACAAAAGGCTAAATAAAAACAATGAATAATTATATATCTATATTGTATTAAATGCTAATAAAAGGAATCACATAAAATTATCAACATATGTACACATTTTTATATCAATCTACACTAAATAGTAAATAGATTATTGGAGATAAATTAAATTCATCGCGTAAAAAAAGGGAAAAACAAACCATATAAGAATTGAACTCATGAATTCTTGTTGGTAAAAGAGAGGTTTACCACTACACCAGCTCTTTCTAAGGTGACCACCTAATTGTATTTATGAGATCCTTATAAAATTTAATATACTGAATTTACTAATTTTTTAAAAACATTGGGGTCCGTGATCACAACCCACTCTATGTGGGTCGGCCCCGTCACTAGCTATGATTGGTAAAGAAAATAGAAGTATGCTA
Source organism: Helianthus tuberosus (assembly GCA_030545235.1). Lineage (NCBI taxonomy): Eukaryota > Viridiplantae > Streptophyta > Magnoliopsida > Asterales > Asteraceae > Helianthus > Helianthus tuberosus. Next base: position 38,380,849 of record CM060366.1, on the reverse strand, counting down.
TTATGGTTGATAAATTTTATTCTACATAGTTTGTTACAAAACTTTAACAATATGTTGGCATATAAAAAGCTAAAAAGAAAAAAAAAAGACATTTTAGTGTTTTACTTTTAAGAGAAAATAGTTGGAAATCCAAATATGTCCTTCTCAAATTTATTAATCGTTTCAACTTTTTATTTTATATTTCCCTTTATTTTACTTCACACGGAATTAACATAAAATATATCTAAAAGGTAAATACAAAAATAAAAATATATATAAAATTAGACACAAAATATTAAAGTTCATGCAATGGACATATAAATGCATTTAAAAAAAAACTTCATTTGTGCACAATCAGATTAACACACAAAAACAAATAAAAATTATACGAAAAAGAGTATAAAAATCAGAAAAATATAATTTGAAAGACTTATATGAGAAAATGTAAGTTAAATAAAGAAAACACACCCGAGATTCAAGAATGCTGCAAAAATTCTGTTCTTTTGTCAACTCAATAGTTCCCAAAAACATAAGCAAATCAAACCACAGAATAAATCCAGCATATCATCTTTAAACTTTTCCCAATAATAAAAACATTAAAATATAAAATACTTTTCCCAATAATAAAAACATTAAAATATAAAATAACAATAATAAAAAACAATATATAATTCTCATATCCATACTCCCACATGGCACCAAAACCAGAGAAGATCACTTAAAACTTAAAAAAAAACTATTCTGTTTCTCATCCCAATAAAAAGAAGACTTTTTAACTTCACATTCTCTATCCATTTTCTCTATTCTTTTTACCACCTTTTCAATGGCAAGTCTTGGAGACATTGGTGTGTCTGCTTTGATCAATATTATCAGTGCTTTTGCATTCTTGTTGGCTTTTGCTATTCTCAGAATTCAACCAATTAATGACAGAGTCTACTTCCCCAAATGGTACATTAATGGTGCTAGAAACAGCCAAAGACACACCAGGAATTTTGTGGGGAATATTGTTAATCTCAATTTCTTTACTTATCTTACTTTCCTTAATTGGATGCCTCAAGCTATGAAGATGAAGGAGCCTGAGATCATTGAACATGCTGGCCTTGATTCTGCTGTTTTCTTAAGGATTTATGTTCTTGGGTACCTTAGTTCTGCTTCTTTTTTTCATAAAAGTTTTCTTGATTTGCTAGATTTTTTTAATTTTTTTTTAATTTTGAGAATTTACATTATTTAGAGTTTTCGATACTTTTCTGTACATGGGTTTTGGTTAATTTGGTGGAATTGTTCATAATTTGAGGTTCATTAGTCATGTTTAGTTGAAAAAGATTGTAAGTAATGGGATTTTTACTGTTCTTTTATTTACTGTTATTGGGAATTCTTATTGAGATTACTGTTCTTTTATTTACTGTTATTGGGAATTCTTGTTGAGAAAAGATTGTGAAAGTTGGGATTTTTAATGTAATTTTTTGAGAATTTTCATTCTTGAATACTTTTGAATCTGTTTTTCTACATGGGGTTTGGTTAATTTTCTTAAAATTATTAGTTAAGCTTCATCAATGAAAACAGTTTAAATTTGTGGAATTTTTAGTGTCTCCTATCTCCTAGATGCCAGTTTCCATTGTTATTAGTGATTGATTCTAGCCAGCAGTATTATCTTCTTTTATCAATATCGGATGGCGAATAATATATTTGATTTATAGTCAAACAAACTACTTTTGAGTCTAGTTAAAAGATTCAATAATCGGTTATTAACATCGTTTTATGATATTTACAGGTTAAAGATTTTCGGACCAATCACTCTTGTCGCACTCTTGTTTCTAGTTCCAGTCAACGTCTCGGGTGGGACTTTGTTTTTTCTCAGCAAAGAATTGGTGGTCAGTGACATTGACAAGCTTTCAATATCAAACATTCAACCTAAATCTCTGAAGTAAGTTTTTATTCTTTGTGATTTATATAAAAATTTACGCATGAAAGAAATGTGCAAAGAGCCTGGTTTTTCACTTTTTGCACACTTTTAAATGATGTTAACTGATTCAAGGCCATATCTTCAAATTTCAGATTTTTTGCACATATTTCAATGATGTATGCTTTCACATGTTGGATCTGCTACATGCTGTACAAGGAGTATGATATGGTTTCATCGATGAGAATGAGCTTTATAGCGTCAAAACATAGGCGAGCAGAGCAATTTACGGTAAGTGGCACAATTGATTACCCTGATGTTACAAAAGGTTAACGGGTCAAAATTGCCATGACTAAAAGTCAAATGGGTCGATCAGGTCCAGGTCAAATGTCTCCCAAGTTGTATTTCTAAACCATGATGCCTCCTTAATTGTTTGTTACATTTTTTTTAATTCTTATTGTAATTATATAGTTAATATTTAACACAGAAGTTATTTATAAATTGGTTTACTAGTTTGCACATGAAGTTTTTTCAGTTCACTCCACAAACTACCTGTTTTGACCGGCCATTTTGCAACCTTTAATTCTTTAATTTAACATTCTGAAATTTGTTTGGAAGGTTCTGGTCCGGAACATGCCTCATGGGTCGAGCCATTCTGTATCCGAAAGTGTGGACAAGTTCTTTAAAAAGAATCACCCAAATCACTACTTGTGTCACCAGGTAATACAGAGACATGCAGTCACCAACTTCCTGATATTATATTATCTTTTCCCAATTCATTTTTTCTCAACTGTTATAATATTATGTAACCATCATACTCTATTCTTGTTATTTAGGTTGTCTACAATGCAAACAGGTTTGGTAGGCTCGTTAATAGAAGACATCGACTGCAAAATTGGTTAGACTACAGCCAGCTTAAGTTTGAAAGAAATCCTGAAAAACGGCCAACCTTAAGGGTAGCTCCTTTTTCTATAAACTTGTATACATTATAAAACGAAGTCTCAATATATCACAAGTCTCGTGTATGTGTGTGTGCGTGTGTATATGTTGTAAGATACTAATTTTCATAATCTTTTCGACCCTCAGACAGGATTTCTTGGACTTTGGGGGAAAAAGGTTGATTCCATTGAATACTACAAACAACAAGTTAAAGAGTTTGACCAATATGTGAGTTGACTTCTGTTCATAATAGTGTATGGTTTTTTCCTTATAATTTCTAGTCCATTTGTTAGAAGAAGAAACATATGTACACTTTTGTTTCTTATGGTGAAAAAGTTCGGATCCGATTACATACTAGATAAAAACTTGATATCAATTCGTGTAAAGGTGTCAAAAGATGGGTGGGTCAGTGGTTTAGGTAACTTGTCAAAAGTCAAAACGGGTACAGTTTGAAACGGGACATACATTAGTACCTGTTGGGTCGGCCTGCAAACACTTTTTTGTCATTTTTTCTAGTTTAAAAACAATAATACATTAATTGTGAATGATATAAGGTTTTGAATAAAACCGACTTGTGAGGTCGAATTCATCAAAAATAAACTTCGGTCAACTTTCAGCCCGTTTGACTTGTTTCCTTTTAGCTATATTTTTAACCATTTGAGGAAACACAGGACCTAAATCGACTCAAAACTTTTATCTTTGATATCTTGATTCACATTTACATCTTATTTTTTTAACGAAGAACTTCTCGTTACTTATATGTTTGTTTCTCTTATTTTACATTATTGAAACAATAGCTGTCAATGGAGCGCCAGAAAGTCCTAAAAGATCCAAAATGCATAGTGCCAGCTGCATTTGTATCGTTTAACTCTCGTTGGGGGGCGGCTGTGTGCGCACAAACACAACAAAGCAAGAACCCGACTCTTTGGTTAACCAACTGGGCCCCGGAACCTCGTGATGTTTACTGGAAAAATCTAGCTATACCCTTTTTTTCTTTAAGCATCAGAAAACTAGTTATATCATTAACAGTCTTGGCACTAGTATTCTTCTACATGATACCAATCGCATTCGTTCAATCGCTTGCAAATCTTGAAGGTCTTGAAAGAGTAGCTCCTTTTCTCAGGCCTGTAATTGAGTTGTAAGTAAAGTTTAAAAACTTTTTGGTCAAGACATTTTCAGTTTTATAATTTTTTAAATAATTGGATTTTAATTATTGTTTGTAGGAAATTTATAAAGTCTTTCCTTCAGGGTTTTCTTCCTGGTTTTGCTTTGAAGTTTTTTCTGTACATTCTTCCTTCTGTTCTTATGGTTATGTCAAAAGTCGAAGGGCATGTGGCGTTTTCGGTTTTGGAGAGGCGAACGGCTGCAAAATACTATTATTTCATGCTGGTGAATGTGTTTTTAGGGAGTATTATAACAGGAACCGCGTTTGAACAACTTGATTCTTTCCTTCACCAATCCCCTACACAGTAATGTTTCCAAACACTTTCATTGTTTTATCTTGACTAATAGGCAGTTTAAACATTTGACAAATAGTCAAACACCGAAACTATATGACAAACAATCATTGATATTTATGCAGGATACCAAGGACCATTGGTGTATCCATTCCTATGAAAGCTACTTTCTTTATTACTTATATAATGATTGATGGGTGGGCTGGAATTGCTGCTGAGATTCTTCGGTTAAAGCCGTTGGTGATATATCATCTCAAGAATATGTTTATTGTAAAAACGGAACGTGATAGAGAAAAGGCGATGGACCCTGGGAGTGTGGATCTTCCTGAAACTATCCCTTCTCTTCAGTTATACTTCTTAATGGGGATCGTGTATGCTGTTGTTACTCCGATTCTTCTTCCTTTTATCCTCGGCTTTTTTGCTTTTGCTTACTTCGTTTACCGCCATCAGGTACATTTTATCATGCCGTTGTTTTTGATTCTACAAGAACATAGTTCATTTATACAGTTTCTAGTTGTGACAATTTGCAGGCTTTTGTTTGAGCAGTTTTTTTTTTTTTTTACACGTATGACCGGTCAGAAAAATAAATGGGTTGAAATTGCAACCTCTTTAACGTTTTCTTATTCTTTTACAGATAATCAATGTGTATAATCAACGATACGAGAGCGCTGCTGCATTTTGGCCACATGTTCATAGCCGAATAATTGCAAGCTTATTGATATCTCAGTTGCTTTTGTTGGGACTGCTCAGCACAAAAAAGGCTGCAAATTCGACTCCACTGCTTGTCGCGTTACCCATTTTGACCCTAACATTCCACAAATATTGCAAAAACCGATTTGAGCCTGCTTTCCGAGAATACCCTCTCGAGGTAAGACGAGTCAGCCTGGAAATTTAGATAGCGGGTCAAAACGGATAATTTTTTTTTGCACGTGTCAATTTCACCCGAAAACACTTATTGTTCATTTTTTGAAAAAAAACTTTGTGAATAAGATCAGGAAAACTTATTTATTACTGGTTTTTCTTTTCTTAGGAAGCCATGGAAAAGGATACACAAGACAAAACTTCCGAACCCGAACTCAACCTCAAGTCTTACTTGGCCGACGCGTACTTGCACCCGATATTTCATTCTTTTGAAGAAGTGGATTTGGTAGAGGTCAAAGTCGACAAGAACCCGGATACCATCCCAAGTCAACCAACAACCCCGGATCATAGCCCAAGTCAACCCGCAACCCCAGATCGCATCCCGAGCCAACCAGAAACCAAGCCCGCTTCTCGTTCCCATTCCCCTTCTCCTTCACATGACTTACATCAACAAGAACATGAAGAATCTGCAACAGTTCAGCACTATGAATTCGGACCTCCGGCTAATGTTTATCATTATGGATATGAACACCATGAGAACATATTTCACTATAATATGGATCTCTATGAAGCAACACAACACGATGCGCAGGACTATGTTGTGGAGTCACCACGCAGTTACTATCATTATTGAGTTCAAGCTCGAGCTCGAGCCTGAGGCCCGGTCAACTTGGGTATGTTTACTTGCATTAAATGCTAACAAGTTTTACAAGATAGTGCTGTGAATATTAATGGTTGATAGATTTAATTGATGTATGAGTTTGTTCATAAGACCTGTCTTGGTTCATCTTGTTGGAGTGAAATCAAAACAACAAATATTAGACAAAACAAACTCAACACTTGATTATGTATTAAACTTATATGCTATAGGGTATGCTCCATTTATGTTAAGCATTGAAACATCTAAAAGGATCACAAATGCATGCACTTTCTACCTATATTTCAAACACACTCATTTTCTCTCAAATGCTACAACACTGTTTAAAAAAAGTAAAATAATGTATATATCAAATATATTGTTTGTGTGTGTGAGAGGTTTAGTTCCAATCGATAATCAAACAAAGAACACAATGAATTTGGATTGTATAACTCTCAATCTTATTAACCAGGAAAAATATAACCCTAAAACTGATTACAAAGTCATAACCAAAATCACAACTTTTATTAGGTTATATAGACCATGACTCGGTATAATTAGAGACTAACTCGAACTCCTAATTAGACATCAAATAAAACCCACATGTTTATATAATAATCTAACTAGCTGTCATAAACAAAATACAACTCATTTGATTTAATCTCTAACTAATTGATTAATTAAGTACTTGAACCCAATATCCATATGCTCAAAATTCGGCCCAACCCGTCACTGCCTTGTGATAGGGAATTACGTCCAACAATCACCCCCTAATTTCCGACTCAAAATAGGCGGGTCTTCAACTCCAAGCATGTCGTCTTTATCTTGATTCACTCGAGGCTCTTCATGATCTCTTCAGTGTGTTCTTTGGGCTCCACATAGCTTGAACAAACACATGCTTCTTGTGATCATTTCACGTACTTCCTTGGGCTTGAATCTCTTTCTTGACATTTCTTTGAATTCTTTAACATTTTTCTTTAGACTTCGAATTTTGGGTTCAACACTTGAACTTGGATCTTTTAGTGGATTCTGACTCATACTTGGCTTATCATCTTTCAGTCCAACTTGTTGTAGATCCCCACCTGTAAAATTCTTCACTCCAATCATACTAGCTAGTGTATCGGGGTGTGCTATCTTGATGCTAATCTTGTACAAACGTTTCTTGGTCCTTGTTACCTTCATCATAAGCTTCCTTGAATCAACATGAATGCTTAGCAAATCGTGTTTCATGTGAATGTCACGTATACCTTCAGTTGCTTGACCAAGACTTATGATATTGCTTTGTAAACTCGGTATGTAGTAAACATCGGTCAACAAGCGATGCTTCCCTGTTTTCCATCCAAGTAATACCGATCCCTTTCCCAGTATATCAATACATAATCCATCTCCGAATTTCACCTTTCCCGTGACTCATTTATTAAGTCCAAATAAGTAAGCTTGATTACGCGTCATGTGATTCGATGCTTCGTTGTTGAGATACCTAATGTCTTTCTCTATTGGCTTGGTTTCAAATCGCTTTGGAATCTTCCTTTCTTCATTGAGGAAAACCGTCTCTTGATCATGTCACATCCCGACCCGTAGCAGATTATCGGTCGGAGCGAGATGATTGTACAAAGCTTATAGCACTATTAAATGTTCCAATATTTATTCACGCCACAATTTAAAGTGTCACATTAAACATAACAAATTTCAAATAATTCTTTAACTTATTTAATTTTATGCTTTTTTTTATTTTATAAACATTTAACTATACGTTTGTAGATTACGTGTAAGTAAACATAACAAATTTCAAATAATTTTTTAACTTATTTAATTTTATGCTTTATTTTATTTTATAAACATTTAACTATAGATTTGTAGATTACGTGTAAGTAATGTAACTTATATATAACTTGCACATTTGATTTTGTATTTTAATATTAGAAAACAAATAATGATTAATTAATCTAGTATATGAGTAAAACCATATTTTGCGAGTAAAATAAGTCAAACATAGAATAAACTTTTTCAACGGGTATAAATAGGAATTCTAGTGGTAAATTTATCTTTCCTTCCTATAGAATAAACTTTTTCAATGGGTATAAATAGAAATTCTAGTGGTAAATTGGTCTGTCCTCCCTAGTAGCGACACAGGTTCGATTCTCACCTGAACCATTTTCAAGGGACATCTGGGTGAAGGGATGAATCGGGGCTTTAATCACGGGTTCGGACCTGATTGGGGGGGGGGAGGGTTTACAGATTTCATCCGGTTCCCATGCATCGGGAGGGCACGGTCTCATGGCGGTCGAGGAGTCGACCTTGGACATAACCCCGAGCAGGGTGTGTTTACACGTGAGATTCTTTGCCGTTCAAAAAAATAAATAAATATAGATTCTTAGTTTTAAAAACATAACATATAATAAAACAAAATTATTGAGTACACGTATCATTCATTGAAGTCCTATAATTTTCTATTTTCCCAACTCTTTTTTCTACTTAACTAACTATGAATACTTATTTTTTTAATTAAAGATGGTTATTATATCGTTAACTAAATGAACTTAATATAAAATAAATTATTAATTTTCTAAATAAACATATATTTTTTTACTTAAAAGCTTCACCAAGTTCAAAACTATGTTGGTTAAAATATTAAGAAACGAAGAATAATGATGATAATCGTTTTAGTGAGTGATTTCTAAAAATTTTTAAATATTAATGTGGTTGGATGGAAAGAAGATACAAATACAATATGTTGAATAATAAAAACATATATGTAGTATTAAAAATCAAAGTTAATACCCAACTTAAAGAAAAAATGTTTTAAAAATTAACATAACAAAGTTTATAATTGTCACAACAATGTTCATTTTTTTAAAATGCATATTTCGACGATGTTATGTGTTAACAAACTACATTATGTTTTGTTCTATAAGTACAATACACATATTTATTCAACTGTGCAATGCATATTTTTTAACACATTTTTTTATTACTAACTATTATATATATATTATATATATATTGTTAATGAACTACGATGAATAGTAACTTTATTTCTATAATAATATATAGCTTTTTATTATTTTTCATTTAATATATTATAATAGTTTATTATTAATATATTTTTATTATATATATATATATATATATATTGTTAATGAACTACGATAAATAGTAACTTTATTTCTATAATAATATATAGGTTTTTATTATTTTTCATTTAATATATTATAATAGTTTATTATTATATTTACTTTTAATAACATATTTTTAATATTTTTTACCTTTTTAATACCATATATTTCCATTACCATTTTTAATAATTCTCTTTTTCTTTGTATAGAACATATATTATTTATCGATTAATTTGATACTTCTCTAATAATTTACGTTTATAATTTTTAGCTAAAAACTTAAGTACGTAGTTGTGCTTTCTTTTTTCCCTGACATTCCCTTATAAGTTTTGTTAAAAACGAAGTTATACTCAAAATTTTGGTATTATAAAATGGTATGATGATAAATCTAAACCCTTCTAATGGTTTAGCTTTCTAAACAATATGCTTTATTTTCAATTATATATTATATATCTATTGTTGATAAAGGACGATGAATAGTAACTTTGTTTTTATAATAATATATAGTTTTTTTATTATTTTTTATTTGATATTTTAAAATAGTTTATTATTATATTTCCTTTAATAATATATATTTAATATTTTTTACCTTTTTAAAACCATATATTTCCTTTGCCATTTTTTAATAATTCCCTTTTCTTTGTTTAGAACATATATTAATTTATCGATTAATTTGATACTTCTCTAATAATTTACGTTTATAACTTTTTTTTCTAAAAACTTAAGTACGTAGTTGTGCTTGATTTTTCCCTGACATTACGTTATAAGTTTTGTTAAAAACGAAGTTGTAGCCAAAATAAATTATTTATTTGGTATTATAAAATTGTACGATGATAAACTAAACCGTTCTAATGGTTTGCTTTCTAAACAATATGTTTCTTTTCAAATCACGTTTGTTTTACATTATCATTTGCTAGGTTTCGCCGCAACGCACGACCTCAAGTAAAACTAGTATAACATTAGAAGTCATGATTATATAACATATTCAAAATACATATTTATCAAATAGTCCAAATACAGACCATCAAGCTCCACATGACTCAAAATACACATATACTTTACCCAATAAAAATTATTTATTACATTTTTAGAATATTGTATAACACATTAAAAATACACCAATGGGGTAGTTTATTGTCAAAAATAAAGCCTATCTTTGAGAGGGAAGGAAGTCTTGGTTCAAGTCTTGTAGACGACAAAAAAAAACACATTAAAAAATACATATTCATTTTTATATTAAAAATGCACATTTGTCACTTTGTCATGAATTTCGAGTAATCGGGTTAAATATCTTCTAACACCATCTAATCTACAAAATAAATTAATATAGTCCCGTGATCAAAATTTTAATTTTTCTTCATAATTCGACTTTTTCTTTTCTTTTCTTTTCTTTTCTTTTGAATTCCTATTAGACCACTCGTAGTGGTTGCCTTTTGGAGCATTTTTTTGTGCTCAATCACGCCCAATATCGCCCACATACCACTACGCATGGGCGTGTTTGGGGCGTTTTTGGTTACGGCATTTTTTAAATCACGCCTAATGGGGGTTTTTGTTGTCCAATCACATTTCAGCTTCTATTATTTGGCTAATAAGATTTTTTAAAGGGTTATTGGATTTTAATAATCTGAAGTTTCATCCGTTGGCCACTAATAATCCCAACTTCAAAAATTCACTGTAACAATCCAAACTTGTAAGATTTTGACCACCAATGATCCTTTGCTAACTGGGTTATGACCCAGTTAGTTTTTTGCTGACGTGGCCGATGACGTGGACACAACTTTGTTATTTGTTGACTTGGCTGCTTATGTGGCACCATCACCACCTCCACTTCCTCTTCCTCCTCCTCCACTGCCACCACCATCATCTACCACCATCACCTCCGACCACCTCCACCTCCACCCACCACCATCACCACCTCCACTTCCTCCACCACCACTGCCATCTCCACCAACATCGACGTCATCTCCATTCTCCACCCACCACCACTGCCATTTCCGCCACCACCTACCATCGCCATCTCAGATTCATCCCCACCTTCATCACCTGACCGACAACCACCCCCGTATCGGCGGTTCTCAAACTTGACCTAACCGTCACCGATGAAGGATCCAAAACCGTGAGAATAGGGTTAATTCCATTGTTGTTGTTGCAGAGGTTCTGATTTCATTGGAGATTGAAGGATTGTGAGAATGGATGGTAGGTGGTGGTCGGAGGGGATTGAAGATGGTGGTTGTGCGGTGGGAGTTGGGTGGTCGGAGGGGGTTGAAGATGGTGGTTGTGCGATGGGAGTTGGGTGGTTGTGGTGGTAGTAAGGTAGTGGAGTGGTGGTGGTGAAGATGGTGAGTGTCTGTGTATGTATATATATAATTAAAAAATATATTTTTTCATATCAATATCCACATCATCATCCACAAAATAAACCAGCTTATTTTTTTACACATCAACATACACGTCATCAAAAACTAACCCAGTTAGCAAAGGATCATTAGGGGCCAAAATTTTACAAGTTGGAATTGTTACAGGGAATTTTTGAAGTTGAGATTATTAGTGGCCAACGGGTGAAATTTCGGATTATTAAAATCCAATAACCTTTTTTTAAATGGTTTTTTTTATTTTATTACAAACATAATGTCCCACAATCCCCACATCCCCACTACACTCATTTTAGAAAACGCCCTATAATGTCCCATTACTGACTGAACTGCCACATAGCGCAAAACGCCTAAAGGTGAATATTACCCACTACGTATGGTCTTATAGAGCGTAAGCTTGTACTTTCTTTTTAGCTATAATTGATTATTTATTGTCTATTAAGTTCGAACATCAGGGTAGTTGGGTTGTACTATTAGCTATCTGCTATCAGGTATAAATGTCATTACTTTTAGACCCTGTTTATCACTGTGGGCCTAATGTATGCTGGCCCATGTGAATTGAAAGCAAGAGAATGGCACCATATTACATATTTTCTTTCCCAAAATAGAAACCAAACCAATAACGCAATAAGTGTCTTTTATTTATTTTTTGGCTATTGGATTTTAATAATCCTAAGTTTCACCTGTTGGTCGATAATAATTTCAACTTTAAAAATTTCCTCCAGCGATTCCAACTTGTAAAAATTTGGCCCACATTAATCTTTTTTCTAACATATAAAAATTTGGCATCCTCAATAGATTCAAGTGCACATGCAGACTTCTTAAATGATTCAAGTACACCTATGACCTGTGTTGGAAAATGATCAATGGGGGTCAATTTCTTACAAGTTGGGATCGTTGGAGAGAATTTTTAAAATTAGGATTATTATCGGCCAACAGATGAAACTTAAAATTATTAAAATCCAATAATTCTTTCCCAATTAATGTAATAACTAGTAATAGTCGTTCATATGTGAAGCACAAAGTAAGTACGTATATATATATATATATATATATATATATATATATATATATATATATATATATATAATAACCATCTCAACACACTTATCTATCTATACTAATAAATAAATGTTTTTTTGCCATATGTCATCATTTTAGAACCTTTAGATATTTGTTTTTGCAGCTTAACATTTTCTAATTATCTATCTTAATTTAGTTTTTTTTTTCTAAATACTAAATTGATTAAATACCATTTAAATGTTTTCATATTTCTTATATTTAAATTATTTTAAATACTAAATGTATGAATTTTTGGCTCAACAATAACTTTCTTTTTTAATTCATTAATTTAACTAATTTGTTATAATTCATAAGATTTAGAGGTGTTAATTTTTTTCACACCCTAATATTCTGCCTTATTTGCTGCATCACATGGCTTTTGTTTTTTTTTTTTTGTTTTTTTTTCTGGCTTTTGTTTCCATTCTATTCTATCCAGACTCTCAAATACCATCGCATAAACCCAAAACCTTTAGCGGACTTTGCTGGAAAATCGAGGGTAGTTAAACTACATCAACAATTGTTATTTGTTAGATCTCGCCAGAGGTGCGACATTTTGACTAGAACAGGAACCGTCAAGTTGTCGGGATCATCTTTCGTCTCCGGTTACCTCGGTCTGAACCCTTACCGCAAACGTATGGGGCTACAGACAAACCAATCCGGGTACAAGACCATATCGTATATGTATCCAGCATGGCGTCTGCTGGGGGAAGAGATCACCGGAACCGAGTTGAGGTCGTCGCCGATAACCAGAGCGTAACTGAAAGTCCGTCGGACTTTCTGTCTCCCTCAGTTTTCATGTTTTTTTTGGAGTTGTAAATTAATATTGTGGGCTCAATTCAGGGATGAATTGGGACTCAACATGGAGGATGGGATTTTGGATGAGACAGACAATAAGTTGTTTTGAAAAATAAGTTAATGGTTTTAATTAATATTGTGGGCTGAATGGTTGATTTATTTAAAATAATAAATAAACAATAGTATCTAAAGGGATCTAGAACTATTTTACCAAGATTCATACTTTATATTAGTAATAATAAGTACAACAAAATTTAAATGTTTTGTTTTATTAAATTTTATTAAAGTATTAATTTATTCAGGTTTTTCACTGAATTTGATTAAATGTTTTGTTTTACTAAATTTTTTAAAGTATTAATTTATTCGGGTTTTTTCAGTGGATTTGATTTTTAATTTATTATATTCATAGTGAAGTTTATTAGTATTGACGGTGGTGATGTACGTGATGCTAATTTTTAACACGGACATATTACACGTGTAACGGATAGATATATGTAATATATAGAGACAAGAATGATTATAAGACTTTGAACAAATAAAAAAATGTTTGGAAACAAGTCAGTTAAATATTTAACCATATAACTTCGAGTTATTTTAAGTTTCGATGCCGCCGCAACGTGCGGCGGGTCGTAATACTAGTTAAATAAATAAAACGAAGAGAAGACACGTGACGTAATTCTAGAGCCCCTCCATTTATAGTTTTCGTTTAAACCATTCTAGCTCATTATTTTAGGTAAATAAATTATTTTTATATTTCAATAAATATTATGATAAATTTATGTTTCATCATTGTTCAATTTTTTTTAAATAATACTAACATAATAAAATAAAAGTATTTCTTCTAAATTTTCTTAAATCAATAATTAACATTAGATTTAGAATCAATTTAAGAGTTTAAAAAAACTAAATTAAGATTGATAATTAGAAAATGTTTAGATGGGAAAACATATATATATTATGAATACTATATAAGTGTTCTATTTGTATTAAAAAATTCCATACCACACACATAATAATAAATTATCTACTATCTATACTATCTATAATAAGAGATTATGAGCTAAATCTGCTTACTTGTCAACTTCTAAGCTATGCCACATGGACTTGCTGATGTCATAATTCCCTTTACAAAATTAGATATATTTAGATATGTATGTATGTATAAATAAATCTTTTTAAAATATATAATCAACTACTGATGATTCAAAATTCAAAACTAAAATTATGGCTCCAAATTCAAAATTCAAAATTATGGCTCCAGATATATAACCTATAATCTTCTTCAATCAATTACCCTCTCTAATCAATTTCTCTCTCAACTCTCTCTCTCTAAAATTCACAGTCTTTGGCAAGAATCTGGAATTATCTCAATTTCTTCTTCATATCGAAATCTTCTGTCCTAATTCTCTCTGCCGTCCTTTTGCCTTTCGAAATCTTCATCACAAAGGTACAATTCCATCTCTTTGGTAACATTCAATCTTGGTTTTCTGGCATTTTCTTTCGATTTCTTAGTTTTTATTTACTGGAACAATATTAGGGTTTTTAGAGTCATCAGGGCACAGGTAGTTGAATATTACACCGAATCTTGACCCTCATGTAGTGTTTATTCATCATCTTTACAAACATATATCATTAATAACCTAGGGGATAAAAACCATTTATGTTTGGCAGAATATTATGAGCTAATTTCACTAGGTTAAAAAGCATTTATGTTTGGCAGAGTTTCAGGTATGAGTTTCAGGTTTATATAGATACTATGGTTGCTTATAAAGGTGAAGTTAGAATTGATGACAAGCAGTGAGAGTGTTTTGGTGGAAAACTTGGAGGGGGTCGGTGACGTTGTCGAGGTTGTCAGGAAATGCAAAGTGATAGCATTTCCTGACAACCCTCGACAATGTCACCGACCTCCTAATCTGAGCGTGACCCTCTGAAAATATAAATGTTTTGCAACTTCACCATGAATATAGAAGAAAGAGAGAGTTGGGTTTCTAGCTCCAGTTGTGTTGCAGCCGGATCAACGGCAAATTCAGCAGCAGTAGTTGTTGATGCATGAATATGAAGATTGAATTTGTGAGGTTCACTTAATAATCGACTGAATTAAATTATATTATTTATTGTATTCACCATTGTTAAACCAAAATGATTCAATTTGTGAGGTTCAGGAATATGAAGATTGAATTTGTGAGGCTCAGCAACACCAGTTGTTGATTCAGCAGCAGCAGCAGCAGTTGTTGATGTAGGTGACTTTTGCAAAGGTTTGCGGCTTGAAATAAAATTACTTATTGTATTCACAATTGTTAAACCGATTGTGCTTTATGTTTATGATTTGAACTTGTGATAATTTGTGCCTAATAATCGACTGATTCAACGGATTTTGATTTTTAATTAAGTTTATTAATGTAAACCAAAAGTTTTAATTAAGGTATGTGCTCTCACATATTTTTGGTTCAAATTAATTTCATGTTAGAATATAAAACAGATGTTTCAAACGACTGCTGGGTTAAACAGTGTTTTTTGTAGAAAATAGTGGTTTAAACCACTGTTGGGTTAAAACGGTGGTTGAAACCAGTGTTGGGTTAAAACGGTGGTTGAAACCACTGTTGAGGTTAAAACGAAGGTTGAAACCACTGTTTTGTTCAAACCAATGGTTGAAACTACTGTTCCGTTAAAACGGAGGTTTGAAACCATTGTTGGGTTAAAACAGTGGTTGAAACCACTGTTTGGATGTGTGTTGAAAGTGTTTGGATGTGTTGAAAGTGTGGAAGCGAAGGGTAATAAAGTGGTTTTGTGATTTGGAAGAACCGAGACGAGAGGGTTTTTGAACTAAAGTATATGGATACATCAACACATCTCCTGGAAAGTATAAAGACAGAATGAAATCATACCGGTGGATGGTTAAAAGGAGAAAAAATGCAGATCTCACCTTAGATAGCTGGAACAATTTTGTAAAAGTTGGATTTTGTATAGGCTTCTCTGTAGTTTGTTTATTGTTTTTGTTCTATTTGGGGTGTATTTGTTCTTATGTTATGGCTAATATAGCAGTTATCAGATAGAAGCATTAGTTTAGGCAATTAAGGAGAACACTATAGTGTTCTTGGAGACTGGCTCAGGCAAGACGTTGATCGCGCCACTATGCTTTTATGTCACTATGCTTATCTGCTGAAAAATCTCGTCCCGTGTATTGCTGTGTTCTCGGTAGTTGGTACCCACTGTTGTATTGATCAATCAGGTATGTCGGTGGACTTAGTTGTTTCTTGAACATGTTTTCAACATGTGGTTAAAGCATACTAATGGAAGCTTTGTCTGTCTTATTAGCAAGCGGAGTATGTGGGAAAGCACCTTGATTTGAAAGTGGAGTATTGGGGTGAAAAAGGTGTTGATTTTTGTAATGCTGCTGATTGGAAGAAACAACAAGATCATAATCAGGTATGACAAGGCAGTTATCAGATAGAAGCATTAGCTTAGGTAATTAAGGAGAATACTATAGTGTTCTTGTAGAGGGGCTCAGGCAAGATGTTGATCGCGCCGCTATGCTTTTACGTCACTATGCTTATCTGCTGAAAAAACCCTTCCCGTGTATTGCTGTGTTCTCAGTAGTTGGTACCCACTGTTGTATTGGTCAATCAGGTATGTCGGTTGACTTAGTTGTTTGTTGAACATGTTTTCAACATGTGGTTAAAGCATACTAATGGAAGCTTTGTCTGTCTTATTAGCAAGCGGAGTATGTGGGAAAGGATCTTGATTTGAAAGTGGAGTATTGGGGTGAAAAAGGTGTTGATTTTTGGAATGCTGTTGATTGGAAGAAACAACGAGATCATAACCAGGTATGACAAGGCAACATTTGACTTTTTTGTTGACCGCATACAATCTCATCAGAATTTTTACTAATGATCAAATACGTAAAGTACCCCTGAGGCGGACAATTGCAGTCTTGAGTAATAAACTTTTATTGTCTTACTCTTTACCTTTGTTGTATCATGTAGTTTTTATTTTTTCAATTTAAACTGAATACACGTATATGTTATACATCATTTTTACAGCTATTGGTCATGACCCCTGACATTTTAAGGAATGCATTGAGACATAGATTCTTAACGTTGGATATTATCAAGGTGTTAATGTTTGATGAATTGGACAACACAAAGAAAAATCATGCTTATGCTATTATCATGAAGGTATATTAATGATTGTAATTTTTAACGTTATTAATTTCTTTTTGTTGAGTTTAAAAAATGAAATAATATTTGTTCAAACCACTGCTTGAAACTGCTGTTCGGTTAAAACGGAGGTTTGAAACCATTGTTGGGTTAAAACAATGGTTGAAAACCGTTTGGATGTGTGTTGAAAGTGTTTGGGTGTGTTGAAAGTGTGGAAGCGAAGGGTAATTGTAACACCCCGAAAATATAAATCCTTATATTAAAATTCTAAGGAAATAACAAACAAGAATTTACCAACTAGGAACTTAACCTAGTTAAATTCAAGTCTTGAAATAATTCATAATATGGTTAAAATACTTAAACTTAAAGGAAAATCATAGTTAAGGGTTTAAACTTGTCAAAAGTGAAAGATATTTACTAATAGTAACAAAACCAAACCAAACACACCAAAAATTTGGTGTGTCTGGTCGATCAAGAGAAGAGGGGCGAACAGGGGATTCTCCAAACCCTAGCTTCACACCAAAATCTACTAAATTGAAGCCTCAAATCCGTTTCAAATCAAATTCTAAACACAAATTAGTAATCACCTCGTCATAGGGATCAAAAGGTATGTATAATTTTGATATTTTGATTCACCATAAATTCTAGGTTAATGGTGAATAACTGAAATTGAACCTAGATATGTCATGCATGAGTGAATCTTGAAGTAATATGTGGTTTAGGGTTAAACCCTAGATGATTATTTGTGAAAATCATTGCATGTTACTTGAAGAAATTACAATCACCATTGTAGGTGATTTATGATATTGTAAAGACTAGACGAGCACTAAGATTATGAAATTTTAATCTAGTGAAAAGCTGAATTTTATGAGGAAATTCAGTAATTGAATGTTTAAATGTGTACAATTTGCTTAATTAAAGTGAAATTAGATGTTAAATTGCAAGTCATGAACTTAGTAATGATTGTAGAAAAATCTGACTCGTTAGGTGTTCGTTGAAATGCCTAAGTGAGGATTTAAATGTTAGAATAGGAGGAAAACGTAGATTTAGTCATGGCTCATAATGATGTGATTATGGTCATGAAAAGAGTTCTAAACAAGTTGTAAAACTGAATTTTCTAGGCAAGGAGTCCGGATCATCAAGCGGACAAGCCGGAGGGAATTCACGGGGGAAAGGCGTGCTCTAGAGGTACGAAATTATCGTTTCGTTACATTAAAAATTATTTGTTAGTTTTGTGTTGTAGTTTTGAAAACATAGTAAACAAGATAGACCAATACGTCACGGAAGTGACTTTGCGTCTTAAACAAGTAAAATGGGTCAAAACAAGTGATAGAAATTGGATTTTTGAAATATCTTGTTTGATGCCTAAATCTTGGCATCCAAATGGGTCGAGCAATCAAGTAAGGCATGATTAATGCTCTGGAACATGATAGATTGATTGTTGATGTTGGTTATTATATAACATATTAGAAATACGTAGATTTAATGTTTGGTGTGCTAGAAAAGCGAAATCCGAGAATTGGGTTTGAGTCTAGTAAACAAATCAAACAAAATAGAGTTTTCCAGGTACTATCGTAAGTTACGGTAGTACCGTAACTTACGGTAGAGATGGAAGACTTACGGTGCTTCTTTCCTGATTTACGGTGGACCAGGACCCAAAAGACATCACCGTAACTTACGGTAATACCGTAAGTTACGGTAGAGTAAAAAAAAATGTTTTGAATTTTTTTTTATTTTACAATTAACCTAACCCGCATCGAATGTAGTTTCGGTTATGTAATATTTCTAAGAACTCCATTAGTAATGTTTCGTGTTAAACATTTCAGTTTTCAGGTATATCAAGTAGTAGGATGATGATCAAGCTATCAAGTCGAACCGAACACACAATTCAACGCTTCCGTACTTGATCTTTTGTTTTAAAACTATGTAAACAATTGTAGTTTCTGTCTTGAATATGGTTTCGTAGGATTAATATATGAATGTTGTGTCTAGATATAATTTTCAAGTCTTGTAAGTTTTTGTAAACTCCAAATTTTGGCATGAAATGCAAGGTATTATGTTATTAAATCTAGTAGTATAAACTGGGTCTTATAAGTTGGTAATCAGAGCTCAAGGTTGTCAAGAAGTGTTCGGTTCAAGCTTGATCAAGCATCCGGTAAGAGTTAATCGTTTAAGTAGAAATTAGAGAATATAGAAATAAATCATGAACAAATATGCATGAAAAGAATGTGTAAGCTCACTCAAATACAAGAAATGCATGAAACAAGAATGATTGAATCAAGTTATGAACTTGATTGAATCAAAACAAGAACGATTGAATCAAGTTATGAACTTGATTGAATCAAAACAAGAACGATTAAATCAAGTTATGAACTTAATTGAATCAAAACAAGAACGATTGAATCAAGATATGAATTTGATTCAATCAAAACAAGAACGATTGAATCAAGATATGAACTTGATTAAATCAAAACAAGTAAAGCATGTGTTATAAATGGAATGTTTAACAATCTATGTAAACATTTCAGAAATAGAGATGGCAGATGGAGGTAATGATAATGCGGTGCCAAGAGTCACCGAACAAATGAGGGAAGTGATTGCCGAACAGGTTGGAAAGGCGATCGAAAACAATTTGTCGGGCTTTATTGATAAAATTCAAAACACGGTTTTATCAATAGTAGAAGATAGAATCAAGAAATTGGAAGATGATTCAAATTCAGCAAAGGAAAAGCATGGAGGATGAAAACCTTGTTCATACAAGGAATTCATGGCTTGTAAACCACCAATATATAATGGGGAGGTTGACCCAATAGTGTGCCAACGATGGCTAAGTGATATTGAAAGGGGTGAACGGAAAGCACATGATGTAAACCCAAGCCCTACTAAGAAGGCACGAACAAATGAAAGCGCAAAGAAATCTGATACGAAAGGCGGGTCGCCAAGTTGCAGAATCTGCGGGAAGGGTCATAAAGGCGAATGCCGTTACAAGGATAAGCCTTGTCCCATATGCAAGAAAACGGGACATATGGCTATATCATGCCCGGAGAAAGTGACGGTTTGTTACAATTGTTATAGAACGGGTCACAAGAAGTCGGAATGCCCGGAACTGGTTGGAAAGAAGGATGGGCAGGAACCGAAAGGTGAAGCCCCGAAAGCAAAGGCAAGATCTTTTCAACTAACCGCCGCAGAAGCAAAGGTTGAACCTGACGTGGTCTCAGGTATATTTGCTGTAAATTCAATTCCTGCACACGTGTTATTTGATACGGGTGCGAATAAATCCTTTGTTTCATATGGATTTATTCGACATCCTTCATTTGTTCTAACAAAATTACATGTGCCCTTAGAAGTAGAGATAGGTGATAACAAGAGCTTTATTGTTTGTGATGTATGTAAAAACTGTAAACTGAGCATTGACGATGAAGAATATTTGATAAACCTAATCCCGATGTCAATGGGAGAATTTCAAGTAGTCGTTGGGATGGATTGGCTATCTCAACACCATGCAAAGATCGTGTGTTTTCGTAAAGAGATAAAACTAACATCTCCGAGCGGGAAACACGTCACCATTTATGGCGAAAAAGGAGGCAACCCTATAGTATGCTCAATGTTGAAAGCTCACAAGCTTATGAAGCGAGGATGCAAGGCATTCATAATATACGCTAATGAGCCCGAAAAAGAATCACGAAAGATTGGAGAGGTACCGGTAGTACGAGATTATGAAGATGTGTTTCCGGAGGATTTACCGGGAATACCGCCTGAACGGGAAGTAGAGTTCGGGATCGAATTGATTCCGGGCGCGAAACCCGTAGCAAAAGCCCCGTACCGACTCGCACCGTCGGAATTACAAGAGCTGATGTCCCAAATTCAAGACCTGCTTGACAAGGGATTCATAAGGCCGAGTGTGTCTCCTTGGGGCGCACCGGTATTGTTCGTGAGAAAGAAAGACGGGAGCATGCGCATGTGTATCGATTACCGGGAGTTAAACAAACTCACGGTAAAGAACCGATACCCGCTCCCGAGGAAAGATGATTTATTCGACCAACTACAAGGTGCGAACTGGTTTTCAAAAATTGACCTTAGATCGGGGTACCACCAACTAAAGGTCAAAGAAGAAGATGTGCCGAAGATGGCTTTCCGCACGAGATACGGACATTACGAATTCCTCGTGATGTCATTTGGACTAACAAACGCACCCGCGGCTTTCATGGACCTCATGAACCGGGTTTGCAAGCCAATGTTGGATAAGTCGGTCATCGTGTTTATCGATGATATCTTGGTGTATTCGAAAAGTGAAGCTGAACACGCACACCACTTACAAGAAGTGTTAGAGACACTTAGACGAGAGAAGTTGTATGCAAAATTCTCTAAATGTGCCTTTTGGTTACGAGAGGTACAATTTCTTGGCCATGTTATAAGTGCCGACGGAGTATTGGTGGATCCGTCAAAGATAGAGGCTGTGTCAAAATGGAATCTTCCGAAGAACCCTTCGGAAATTAGAAGCTTTTTGGGGCTTGCGGGATATTATAGGAGATTCATTCAAGATTTCTCCAAGATTGCGTCACCGCTAACAAAGCTAACACGGACGAAAGAAAAGTTCATTTGGGGTGCTGATCAAGAGAAAGCATTTCAAACGCTAAAAGAAAAGTTAACTCAAGCTCCGGTATTGACATTGCCGGACGGAGTCGAAGACATGGTGGTTTATTCGGATGCTTCATTATCAGGGCTCGGTTGCGTGTTGATGCAACGGGGCAAGGTAATAGCCTATGCCTCGAGACAATTGAAGATACACGAGAAGAAATATCCCACACACGATCTCGAGTTGGCGGCGGTGGTATTTGCATTAAAAATATGGAGGCATTACTTGTATGGGGTAAAGTGCACCATATTCACCGACCACAAGAGCTTGAAATACTTCTTTGATCAGAAGGAGTTAAATATGCGACAAAGGCGATGGCTGGAAACTGTGAAAGACTACGATTGTGAGATACATTATCACCCCGGAAAGGCAAATGTGGTAGCGGACGCTCTAAGTAGAAAAGCGGACTACGTCCCGATACGAGTAAGGTCGATGCAACTCGTGGTGACCTCGGGTATACTTGAACGTATTCGAGAGGCGCAGTTAGAAGCAGTAAAAGAGGAGAATTGGAAGAAAGAAATAATAATTGGTCAATTGAAAGATTTGTCGGATGGGAATCACGGGTTGAAGACTCGATCCGGAAGGATATGGGTCCCACATACCTGTGGAGTGAAGGCGCTTCTACTTAACGAAGCTCATAAATCCCGTTATTCAATTCATCCGGGTGCGACCAAGATGTACAACGATTTAAAACAAAATTATTGGTGGCCCGGAATGAAGAGGGACGTGGCTAAGTATGTGGAAAAATGCTTGACATGTTTACAAGTCAAGGCGGAGCACCAGAAACCATACGGCAAACTCCAACCGTTAGAAATTCCGGTTTGGAAATGGGAACATATTACAATGGACCTGTTAACCAAGTTGCCTAAGACGAATCGTGGTTTTGATGCCATATGGGTAGTGGTGGATAGATTGACGAAAAGTGCTCACTTCATTCCGATTCGTGAGACTTATACGTCAGAAAAGATGTCAGAAGTTTATACCAATGAAATCATAGCACGTCATGGGGTGCCGGTGTCCATCGTGTCTGATAGGGATACCCGGTTTACTTCGAATTTCTGGCGAGATTTCCAAGAGCAAATGGGGACCAAATTGTTCATTAGCACTGCGTACCATCCTCAAACGGATGGACAAAGTGAAAGAACGATACAAACATTGGGGGACATGCTACGGGCGTGTATAATCGACTTTGGAGGCAGTTGGGATGTTCACCTACCGTTAGTCGAGTTTTCGTATAACAACAGTTACCAATCTAGTATTAAGATGGCACCGTACGAAATGCTTTATGGTAGGAAGTGTCGAACCCCGGTATGTTGGGGTGAAGTGGGTCCACGTGAACTCGCCCACCAAGATATAGTACGAGCCACAAATGAAAAGATCGATATAGTTCGGGCACACTTGAAAGCAGCTCAAGACAGGCAAAAGGCGTATGCTGATAAAAGGAATAGGCCAATCGAATTCCAGGTTGGTGACATGGTTATGCTAAAAGTTTCCCCATGGAAGGGCGTTATTAGATTCAGAAAAAGGGGGAAACTAAGCCCGAGGTTTACTGGGCCATTCAAAATTATCGGGAGAGTTGGCAAGGTAGCTTACCGTCTTGAATTACCAGAGGAGCTAAGTGGAATTCATAGCACATTCCATGTATCACAATTAAGAAAGTGCCTAGCAGACGAAACAACCTATATTCAATACGATGATATCGAAGTGGATAATAGTCTAAATTATGCAGTGAGACCGGTGGAGATTTTAGATCGAAAGGTCAAACATTTACGAAATAAACAAATTGACCAAGTTAAAGTCAAATGGGAGCATAGGAAAGGTTCGGACACTACGTGGGAGTCCGAAGAAGAGATGCGACGTTTTCACCCTACTTTATTTGGTACGTAATTCGGTTTCGGGGACGAAACCCTTTTTAAGGGGGGTGAACTTGTAACACCCCGAAAATATAAATCCTTATATTAAAATTCTAAGGAAATAACAAACAAGAATTTACCAACTAGGAACTTAACCTAGTTAAATTCAAGTCTTGAAATAATTCATAATATGGTTAAAATACTTAAACTTAAAGGAAAATCATAGTTAAGGGTTTAAACTTGTCAAAAGTGAAAGATATTTACTAATAGTAACAAAACCAAACCAAACACACCAAAAATTTGGTGTGTCTGGTCGATCAAGAGAAGAGGGGCGAACAGGGGATTCTCCAAACCCTAGCTTCACACCAAAATCTACTAAATTGAAGCCTCAAATCCGTTTCAAATCAAATTCTAAACACAAATTAGTAATCACCTCGTCATAGGGATCAAAAGGTATGTATAATTTTGATATTTTGATTCACCATAAATTCTAGGTTAATGGTGAATAACTGAAATTGAACCTAGATATGTCATGCATGAGTGAATCTTGAAGTAATATGTGGTTTAGGGTTAAACCCTAGATGATTATTTGTGAAAATCATTGCATGTTACTTGAAGAAATTACAATCACCATTGTAGGTGATTTATGATATTGTAAAGACTAGACGAGCACTAAGATTATGAAATTTTAATCTAGTGAAAAGCTGAATTTTATGAGGAAATTCAGTAATTGAATGTTTAAATGTGTACAATTTGCTTAATTAAAGTGAAATTAGATGTTAAATTGCAAGTCATGAACTTAGTAATGATTGTAGAAAAATCTGACTCGTTAGGTGTTCGTTGAAATGCCTAAGTGAGGATTTAAATGTTAGAATAGGAGGAAAACGCAGATTTAGTCATGGCTCATAATGATGTGATTATGGTCATAAAAAGAGTTCTAAACAAGTTGTAAAACTGAATTTTCTAGGCAAGGAGTCCGGATCATCAAGCGGACAAGCCGGAGGGAATTCACGGGGGAAAGGCGTGCTCTAGAGGTACGAAATTATCGTTTCGTTACATTAAAAATTATTTGTTAGTTTTGTGTTGTAGTTTTGAAAACATAGTAAACAAGATAGACCAATACGTCACGGAAGTGACTTTGCGTCTTAAACAAGTAAAATGGGTCAAAACAAGTGATAGAAATTGGATTTTTTGAAATATCTTGTTTGATGCCTAAATCTTGGCATCCAAATGGGTCGAGCAATCAAGTAAGGCATGATTAATGCTCCGGAACATGATAGATTGATTGTTGATGTTGGTTATTATATAACATATTAGAAATACGTAGATTTAATGTTTGGTGTGCTAGAAAAGCGAAATCCAAGAATTGGGTTTGAGTCTAGTAAACAAATCAAACAAAATAGAGTTTTCCAGGTACTACCGTAAGTTACGGTAGTACCGTAATTTACGGTAGAGATGGAAGACTTACGGTGCTTCTTTCCTGATTTACGGTGGATCAGGACCCAAAAGACATCACCGTAACTTACGGTAATATCGTAAGTTACGGTAGAGTAAAAAAAAAATGTTTTGAATTTTTTTTTATTTTACAATTAACCTAACCCGCATCGAATGTAGTTTCGGTTATGTAATATTTCTAAGAACTCCATTATTAATGTTTCGTGTTAAACATTTCAGTTTTCAGGTATATCAAGTAGTAGGATGATGATCAAGCTATCAAGTCGAACCGAACACACAATTCAACGCTTCCGCACTTGATCTTTTGTTTTAAAACTATGTAAACAATTGTAGTTTCTGTCTTGAATATGGTTTCGTAGGATTAATATATGAATGTTGTGTCTAGATATAATTTTCAAGTCTTGTAAGTTTTTGTAAACTCCAAATTTTGGCATGAAATGCAAGGTATTATGTTATTAAATCTAGTAGTATAAACTGGGTCTTACAGTAATAAAGTGGTTTTGTGATTTGGTGGTTTCATATCAATGTAGTTTTTTCCGTTTACGTTTTTTCCTATCTGTATGTAGTGAAATTGGCTGAATTTATGAAATGTTTTTAGAGCTTTGTTGGAAGAACCGAGACGAGAGGGTTTTTGAACTAAAGTATATGGATACATCAACACCTCTCCTGGCAAGTATAAAGGCAGAATGAAATCATACTGGTGGATGGTTAAAAGGAGAAAAATTGCGGATCTCACCTTAGATAGCTGGAACAATTTTTTAAAACTTGGATTTTGTATAGGATTCTATGTAGTTTGTTTGTTGCTTTTGTTCTATTTGGGGTGTATTTGCTCTTATGTTATGGCTAATATAGCAGTTTTATATTAATTATGCAAAAGAACAATTGCATCAGCATTTCAATATTAAAGTTTTCAAATTAGAAGAAGAAGTACCACCATCTTCTTTTTCAATATCATAATATTTTTATTAACCATCGAGATAGTGTTGTTAATGATGTTTTTATAGAATGTTAGAGGTATTTTGATCTTATCCACTAAAGAAAATCCTTTTGTAACAAACAAACAAAGCACCAAAGGATAGTTTACATATTTACATATATAAAAACTTTTATCACCAAAATATTATAAACTTTACATATTTACAATTGTGCGAATGTCAATTCATCAAATATTTATTCACATGATAGTTTACATATTTACATATACAAAAACTTTTATCATTATGGTTATTATAATACTAATACATACTGTATTTAACATTATTTTATAAAGATATAGAACTAAAGACCACAATTTAAATGGTATATTATAATCTGAATTTGTTGCGCCTCTTTTGTAAACGCCTCTTTTGTTGGGATTGAACGCTATCAGAGGAACAGATAATAAGAGCCAAAACTGGTTCACATCAGTGGATTCATCATAAGCAGCTGTTTGAATTAGACTACTCCCTTGAAAGTGGTTATAACATCTGATGGCCCTCATCTATTGTTTGTATACTACAACTACTGTCTATTAAGTACTGCTTGTGTACAACAACTGCTGAAGACAAGGTGCTGCTACTTAATCTACTGTCCTAACTCAAGTGCTGCTAAAGAGCAAAGCCCTGCCTGGAATGAAGCAGTGGAATTTAAAAAACTGTTGAGAAATTAATACGATTAAAATATGAAGTATTAAGAAAGTAGCAATTAAATACAAAAAAGAAATCTAATCAGAGACGTCTAACTGTAATAACAAAAATCAAGAAACTTTAACTTCAATTGTGGATCTTTACTGACGGTATTTCATCAAAACGATATGAGAGTGCGTATGATGATGCAAAAGAACACTTATTTGTGGTGTATTTGTTCTTATGTTATGGCTAATTTAGCAGTTATACATTAATTATGCAAAAGAACAATTGCATCAGCATTTCAATATTCACGTTTTCAAATTAGAAGAAGAGGTACTACCATCTTATTTTTCAATATCATAATATTATTATTAACCATTGAAATAGACTTTCACCTTCAAAGTCGTTATTTTGGGCCAAATAAGACTAGTTCACATCAGCGGATTCATCATAAGCAGGTGTTTGCATTACACCTTCCCCTTGAAAGTGGTTATAACACCTTATGGCCCTCATCCACTGTTTGTATACAACAACTGTTGTCCATTAAGTACTGCTTGTGTACAACAACTACACCAGACCAAGTGCTGCTATTTAATCTACTGCCCTAAGCTAAGTGCTGCTAAAGACCATATCCCTGCTTGGAATGAAGCAGTGGAATGTAAAAACTGATGATATATAAAGATTGACAATTTGTGTCTAAAATGTATTTTGTTAAGGATGGCATTCTTGCAGATATTTCATAAATCACCATCAACAGATGTTGGACATGATATTTTGTGGTTATGCAAGACAAAATCAGTCCTTTCTTCAGAACAACAGATGCTCAAAACATTTGTCAAAAGCTTATTCACTGTTGCACTAACAGTTGCTGATTTAATAGTCTTTCAAATCATTATCATTTCGTTACCCCTAACTACTTTTGTGCTCAAACATCTGTTTTCTAAATACTGTCCACTGCTATTCATCATAAGCAGCTGTTTGCATTAGACTTTCCCCTTGAAAGTGGTTATAACATCTGACGCCCTCGTCCACTGTTTGTATACTACAACTGCTGTCCATTAAGTACTGCTTGTATACAACAACTGCTGAAGACAAAGTGCTGCTATTTAATCTACTGCCCACAGTCAAATGCTGCTAAAGACCTGCTTGGAATGATGGCATTTTGTTAAGCAGTGGAATGTAAAAACTGCTGACATATTATACATGACAATTTACCTCTTAAATGTATTTTGTTAAGGATGGCATTCTTGAAGATGTTTCATAAATCATCATTAACAGGTATTCTAATTTACATTTTCATTAATTATTTCTGGTGACATTTTTATTATATCAATGACTTATAGTTATATTTTTCGATAAAACGGTCTTATGGCATTTTATGATACATTGTTTAGGTAGGTAAAATCCATACTACAAGATTGTATTTACAGAGTTGATTCTTGAATTTGGTTTGTTTTGTTTTGTTTTGTTTTGTGATTGTTTGTTGGTATGTGGTTTATTTTTAGGGTGACCAGTGTTTTATAATCGGACCGTGCGGTTCATTCATCAGGTATTATTTCCTTTTCATTTTCACTACACTGATTTAGCGTTACCTGCTTTTAACAATCCAAAAAATATGTTTCATATCATACCTGCTTTAGAGTTTTACTTGTATCGCTTAAAACAGAACCAAAAAAAAATTTGTTTCCGAGTGAAGAACCTATAACACATAAAAAAAATCAGTATTTAAAACCAAACCCAAAAAAATTGGCCAGCCCAAAACCATACCTAAAATTATAATGAAACAGAAGCAAAAATAAAGTGTCATAAAAAAAATTAAATCGTTTATTGTATAAATATTAAAAAAAGTTACAATTACATAAAAAAAGAAAAGTAATCAGACACTTAAAGTCTAATAGCAAGAATGAAGAAATTTTAACTTCAACTCCATGGAGCACTGCACTTCTCGATGTATGTCATTGATCTTTCTCATGAAGTCCAGGTCTCTGTCTCCACATTCTATATTGTTCGCAACACACAGGTCACGAACGGAAGTAGTCGGCATCGCCCTCAGGTCTCTTGAAACTTGGTCTCTTGTCAGCAGACCAAGTTGCAGTCCGTCAAAACATCTCTTCAACTCTTGAAGAGTACTCCTATCAGTAAAAACTTGCTCTTCGATTTCTTTAATAAAGTGTTGCTTGAAATCCTCAGATTGTGCAGCAGTATGTGAATCCATTTTAATGTATTTATAACAGCTAACGCAAAACAATAAGAGTTGCTCTTCTATTTAACTGAATGACTCTGGTTATGATGAAACAATGTTTGAATTTTCAATGATATTATATAGGATATCTATCAGCCCAAAGGTCAGGTTTAAATGCAAGCATTAAATAAAAATTTATATTTAAAAACCTGATACATGTAATGATTCCATCATGAAAAACGTGTATATAGCCAACATGTCTCTTCATTTACCTTATCAAACATTTTAATGTAAAACCTTTGAAAATGATCTTTATTAGCAGACGTCTCTTCATTTATCCTATCAAATATTTCAAACACTATAAAGGATCATGATTGCTCTACTTGAAAACATCAAGACTTCATTTTTAAAAAATCCTTCATCCTAAAACAAAACGTCCAAAACCACCCACACTCTTTCTAAATGGCAAGCAAAACCTTCTACCACTGGTCGGATAATACCGATCTTAAAATTGAATATTCAAGATGGTCACTCCATGAACAGAGAAAAGCTGAAGAAGTCAACAAAAAAGTTGCGTTGGTAAGTGATAAATATTATAAGCAGACGTGGAGTAGCATTGCACTGCTGGATGAAGTTGTCTCTTCTCCTCCATCAGAGTTTAAAGAAAAAGCCGAAGAGTTTTTGACACATCTGTTGAAACAAGATCAGAAGACCTGTGATATGCTAGCAGATCTGCAAATTAAAACAAAAAATGAAATTGCATGGAGGAAGGCGAGAGAAATAGATATCCTAGGAAGTGTTAATTGTAATGTTTAGTTTTTAATATTTTTCAAACTCAGATTTTTGTAATACTATTTAATATCGAATGAAGAAGTGTTTATTGCTAGCAGAATTTTGTAAAAGTTGGACTTTTTATAGGCTTCTGTGTAATTTGTTTGTGTTTTTTGTTCTATTTGGGGTGTATTTTCCCTTGAAGAGATACCACCATCTTATTTTTCAATAGCATAATATTATTATTAAACATTGATCCACATAACAGTGATCCAGATCAGTGGATTCATCATAAGCAGCTGTTTGCATTACACCTTCCCCTTGAAAGTGGTTATAATATCTGGTGACCTATATCCATTGTTTGTATACTACAACTGCTGTCCATTAAGTGCTGCTTGTGTACAACAACTGCTCCAGACAAAGTGCTGCTATTTAATCTACTGTCCTAAAATCAGTGCTGCTAAATAACAAAGCCCTGCTTGGAATGAAGCAACGGAATGTAAAAACTGGTGGCATATAAATATTGACAATTTGTGTCTAAACATAATCTTAAACAGTTACTGATTTAATAGTTTTTCAAATCATTATCATTTCCTTACCCCTAACTACTGTTGTGCTCAAACATCTGTTTTCTAAATACTGTTCATTCCTATTCATCATAAACAGCTGTTTGCATTAGACTTTCCCCTTGAAAATGGTTATAACATCTGATGGCCCTCATCCACTGTTTGTATACTACAACTGTTGTCCATTAAGTGCTGATTGTGTACAACAACTTTGAATAAAACACTGAGTGTCAAACATTTCATACATTGACATGCAACAATGGAAGGAAGAAACAGTAGTTTAGTTTGTCATTTATATTGTATAGAATCAGTGGTTAAGGTTAGCAGTGTTTGAAACGACTGTTCGGTTATAATAGTGTAATCCTTAATGATATGTTTTGAAACCAGTTTTGGGTTAACACTGTTTGAAACTACTGTTGATTTAAGGACAGTTTTTGAAACCAATATTTTAAGCAAAAGTGTTTTCAAAACAGTGTTTTAACAACACTAAGTATAATTCACCAATCTATCATTGTTTGTATCTTCAATGATCACACAACTTGAATCGACAAATCATAACATTGAGAGCAGCCCATTAACAAATATTACAAACTGTATGCTGTATAAACTTTTCTTATAACTATTAATCATTCATTGAATGTTGCTTTATTTATTGTAATTGATGAAAGGAGGATATCTTCCGGAAGACTTGCTGATTACAGAAAAAGTTGATCCAGTTGGTTCTCTCATATCATTCACATAACCTGATATTTAAGGAGAGTTGTGAAAATGAAAGTTGTATTGGCATTGTTAATATTTTTTATAACAAATTATTAAAGCCTAAATTGTATATTAAAGGTAAACTTTTAATACATACAATACAGTGACAAAACGTTATACCAACTTCGTAAACTTGACGGAACTTGCAGACTCGATAACAAAAGACTGTGACATACAATACAGGTGAAGTTAGAATTGATGACAACGTTATTGGATTCACCCAATATAGTGTTTCAATATGCTAAGTGTAATGGTGATTAACTTTTTGGTTGAATCTTATAGGCGTACAGCGGAAAATCCTAGAGAGGCGGAGGCTTGCAAGCGATGTAACTGTAAGGAATCCAAGTTTTTGCACATACAATACAGAGACAAAACGTCATCATACTACCACAAGCAATTGTGGATTGTTACTGACGGGTGCACTTCGGAATGTAGCAGATATGAATGAATATAACCTCAGTGTAGGTAATTACATATCTGCCACTGGGGTTATATTCATTCATATGAATGAATATAACCCAAGTGGTAGATATGTAATTAGCGAGCTCTGGAATTTCAAGGAAAATCGAAGAGCTCCACTGGGGTTGTATTCATTCATATCAATCACTTCCTTATGTGCACCGCATCTTCTAGGAGGTTGTCAAGTGTTCTCGCCTTTGTAGTTGGAGTTTTGTCTATCTTTACATCCGCAGCCATTCTGTACATAGAATCAAACGAAAACCAAATAACTGTTATCATCGAATCAAACCAAAACCAAATAACTGTTATCATCGAATCAAACCAAAACCAAATAACTGTTATCATCAGAAACCAAAAATCAAAATGAGGAACACATTCAAATCATTGAATCAAATCCAAAACACATTCAAAACCTCTGTTTTGATAGCCTAAACCCTAAACCCACAAGAATCAAAACTGGAACACATTCAAAACCTCTGTTTTGATACCCTAAACCCTAAACCCACAACAATCAAAACAGGAACACATTGAAAACCTCTGTTTTGATACCCTAAACCCTAAACCAACACAAAAATGAAAACCAAAACACATTCAAAACCTCTGTTTTGATGCATTTTGAACAAAATCAACCCTCGGTTTTTTCAAAATCAACCAAAAATCATCGGATGGAACCCAAAATCATGAACAAAATCAACCCTCTGTTTTTTCAAAATCAACCCAAAATCATCGAACGGAACTCAAAATCAAACCGAAAATCATCGAATGGAACACAAAATCAAACCCAAAATCAACCCTCTGTTTTTTTCAATACCAACCTAAAATCATCGAATGGAACCCAAAAGCAAACCCAAAATCATCGAATGGAACCTAAAATCAAACCTAAAATCAATCCTCTGTTTTTTTCAAAAGCAACCCAAAATCATCGAATGGAACCCAAAATCATCGAATGGAACCCAAAATCAAACCCAGAATCAACCCTCTGTTTTTTCACAATATAAACACATTCAAATCATCGAATGGAACCAAAAATCAAACCTCTGATTTCAAGATGAAGATGGATGAAGATGATGAAGCTGGATGAAGATGATGAAGATCTGTGTTGACTGTTGAGAGTTGAGAGAGATATTTGGAGATTTTTGGAGAAGTGTGATGATGATAATGATCGGTGATGATGTTAGTCATTTCATACAACTTATAACAGTCAAGTTGCATTTTTGGTGAAGTGTAATGATGACAAGGAGATTAAGCTAAAAAATAATTATCCATAACAAATTAAACTAAATAATATTTAGTAGGAGGATTATATATAAATTAATTAGAAAAGATTAAACTAAAATAATACTTATCTATAAAACATGGTCTAATAGTATAAATAGAACTAAAGACCAAAATTTAAATGATATATTATAATCTGATGTAAATCTGCCTATGTTACGGGTATTAAAGGATAAGGGTATTAAGGACATTTGATACATGTCTTTAACAAATCTAATCCATATTTGATAGAAGGGTTTTAACGGGCCTACAAAATCTAATCCATTAGTAAGCTTAATTGGATCAAATATAAGGGGCTTTATTGAACTGTTTAATAACATTTGGTTATTTAAATTAGGTCAGGCTTTAATTATTAGACAATATAAAATTATGTCATGCTTTCAGTTTAGACAACAAATTTTGAGTTAGTTAGCTAATTTCTATATCAAACATGAACTAAATACAAACAATTTAAATGATGTATTATAATCTATTTCGATTGTTATTAAAACTACCCATGTGGTCACACATACTGTCTTCAACATTACTTTATAAAGATATAGAACTAAAGTCACCTACATTTAAATGATATATTATAATCTGTTTTTTAGTATTTGATTTCGATCATTACTAAACCTACCCGTGTGGTTACACGGGTACTACACCTAGTTTTTATTTATACTATTAAATAAATAAAACTACGAGATGACACGTGACGTAATTCTAGAGCCCCTTCATTGATATTTTTTTGATTATTTCTTATAATTCAATATTATGGTAAATTTATGCTTCATCATTATTTAATTTTTTTTTATTAATACCAATATAATAAAACAAAAGTATGTCTTGTAATTTTTTTAAATCAACAATAAACATTAGATTTAGAGTTGACATGTTTTTGTCATAAAATCTAATAAAATTAAGTCCTCAACTGCTAACTATCACAGTTAAAAAAAAAACTGCTAACTGTTGCTCTCTAAAATCTAATAATAACTTATCAACCTATAAGATATTTATTTATTGTATTTTTTTCAGCTCTTGTATCATGATTTAACTTGTATAATACATGAGAATCTAACCTATTTTTTTTAGTATAACAATAGCATACTGATAAAGATAAAAGGAAATGCTCGATTTTAAAATATATTTTTTAAAGGACAACTTGATTACAGTCAACAATATTGACTCTTTTCATTTTTTTTTTTTTTTTGCGACTCTTTTCATTTTACCATTAGAAATAATGAGTGCTTTTATATTTAGAAATATGTTATTTAACAAGAGTTAACAGAAAATGAGGAAATTTAAAAATGGATTCAAATATTTTACGAAATGTTTCTTATTTAATTCTTTTTACAAACATTTTCTTTAACTTTTTTTAAAAACGATCTTTAATAGAAACGTTCATATTCTTTCACACTCGTGCTTTTTTAGTCTTCTTAGAAATGTTATTTTTATAAAAAGTTTTTCGTTTTCTAATTAAAAAGGATAAAAAAAGTTTTTGCTTTTATATCTTAAACTATGACGAGGCGATTTTATTTTATTATAAAAGGTTTAACACTAAAGCCTAAAGAGGGTTATTTTTTAATAATTTACTTAACAAAGTCAACATCTTAAATTTAATAAAGGTAAATGAAATATGAACGGTTGAACCCTTTAAATTAATCTTTATTCCTAGCTTTACCTTAAAAAATATTTTTTTAGTTGAAGATGGAAGAACATTTGTGGGTTAAACCCTTTGAAAGAAAAATAAAATCGTCTCAACCCAACTTAAAATCGAAAAACAAATGTTCTTTTTATCCCTTTTAAAATATTGAAAAACATAAGCTACTATGAAAAAGATATTTTTAAGGAAAATAAAAAAAAATATTTGAAAGGATAAAATTTTAAGAGTGAGAAATATTAACTTTTAGAAAAAGACTCATATTAGTAAATATTTTATAAATTACCTATTTTAGTAAATTAAATTTCCACCAACACTGTTTTAAAAAAATAAAAAACAAAAACAAAACTATAGAAATTATGTATCTGGTTCATAAAAGTATTTTCGGTTTTTTTTTTCTCTGTTAAATGGAGTTTTCTCTTAACTTAAATGGAATTTTTAGGTTATATTCAATAGTGGGTTGAATTGTGCGATACTACGGGAGTCATCGATGATTTTTTGAAAAGTGCACTTTATCTTGGTCTGTCTTAAACGCTGATCATAGTTTTTTATTATTATTATTACTAGTTGACTTCCCCGCGCTTCGCGGCGGGATTTCAGTCATTATCGATTCTCATTTCCGTATACGATACATGCATTCGGTGTAGCAATCAACACATGTTTTACATCGATCGAATGCCATAAAAACGAACATGGTAACGATACCGATATTGTTCGGATGATATTAGTTCAATTCGTCACGGTATCGGTATTAGTTCGCAAACAGAATTGTATAAAAAGAAATATTACTGAAACCAAAAATCATGAAAATTAATACGGGTACTGATACCAATGTTGTTTGGTTCGGCTCGGTATGGTACAATACAATAGTGATATGGTGTCGGTTATCGAAAGAAAAAACCATAGAAATAAATACGGATACCAATACCGATGTCATTTGGTCAGGTATACGTTCAAAATGGCACGGTATCCATTTTCAATAGGATTTACGAAAAAGCGTTAAATTGAATACCGGTATCGATGTTGTTCGATCGGTTTTTCATTTCTTATTGTAGTGGCACTTTATCCGTTTCCAATAAGATTTATATCTGAATGTTAGAAAAATCAAACATAGTTACATATGTAAAAATTTTAACATACACAAACTATTAGAATTTTTTTTAATTAACTGATGAAATAAATATTATTATAAATTAAATAAATGTTAAAAAATTAGAACCAAAAATTAAATAAACAGTTAAAAATATTGAATCACTATTCACCATCACTCCTAATTAATTTGTCACACATCACACTACTGAAAAAAAATAAACAAACTTTAACACATTTTACACGAAAAAGAAAACCAATTACATGATTAATATAACATTATTAAAAATTTGAAACAATTAATTAACAAATATACAATCACTATTCATCCCCACTTTGTATATTTATCACACATCACACTATTGAAAAAAATAAATAAACTTATAACACATTTTATTCGAAAAAAGAAAATCAATTACATGATCAATAAAATATAATAAAAAATTAAAACCACTAATAAAAAATATATAATCACTATTCACCCCCACTTTGTATTCATTGTTAGAAAAATCAAACATAGTTACATATGTAAAACATTTAACATACACAAATTATTAGAATTTTTTTAATTAACTGATGAAATAAATATTTTATAAATTAAATAAATGTTAAAAATGAGAACCAAAAATTAAATAAACAGCTAAAAGTATTGAATCGCTATTCATCGTCACTCCTAATTAATTTGTCATACATCTAGCTATTGAAAAAAAAAACTTTAACACATTTTACACGAAAAAAAAAACCCAATTACATGATTAATATAATATTATTAAAAATTTGATACAATTAATTAACAAATATACAATCACTATTTATCCCCACTTTTTATATTTATCACACATCACACTATTGAAAAAAATAAAGCAACTTATAACACATTTTATTCGAGAAAAGAAAATCAATTACATGATCAATAAAATATAATAAAAAATTAAAATAATTAATTAAAAATATACAATCACTACTATTGAATCACTATTCATCATCACTCCTAATTAATTTGTCACACATCACACTATTGAAAAAAAATAAACAAACTTTAACACATTTTACACGAAAAAGAAAACCAATTACATGATTAATATAATATTATTAAAAATTTGAAACAATTAATTAACAAATATACAATCACTATTCAACCCCACTTTGTATATTTATCACACATCACACTATTGAAAAAAATAAATAAACTTATAACACATTTTATTCGAAAAAAGAAAATCAATTACATGATCAATAAAATATAATAAAAAATTAAAACCACTAATTAAAAATATACAATCACTATTCATCCCCACTTTGTATTCATTGTTAGAAAAATCAAACATAGTTACATATGTAAAAAATTTAACATACACAAACTATTAGAATTTTTTTAATAACTGATGAAATAAATATTTTATAAATTAAATAAATGTTAAAAAATGAGAACCAAAAATTAAATAAACAGTTAAAAGTATTGAATCACTATTCATCATCGCTCCTAATTAATTTGTCATACATCACACTATTGAAAAAAAAAACAAACTTTAACACATTTTACACGAAAAGAAAACCAATTACATGATTAATATAATATTATTAAAAATTTGATACAATTAATTAACAAATATACAATCACTATTTATCCCCACTTTGTATATTTATCACACATCACACTATTGAAAAAAAATAAAGAAACTTATAACACATTTTATTCGAGAAAAGAAAATCAATTACATGATCAATAAAATATAATAAAAAATTAAAACAATTAATTAAAAATATACAATCACTATTCATCCCCACTTTGTTTTCATATATATATAATTATTATTATTATTATTATTATTACAAGTTTTGTCCTTTATCTTTATACCACTTTTCAGGCGGTGTCATTTTTAACGAATGTTGACAGGCGGTGTCCTTTACTAGGTATTTTGTTGCAAGTTTAGTCCTTTACACCCAATCCAGTTAAAAAAACCCTGTTAATTGTTGGATGTAAAGTACTAAACTTGCAACAAAATACCTAGGTAAATGACTAAACTTGCAACAAAATATCTAGTAAAAGACACCGTCTGTCAACAATTAACAGGGTTTTTAATTGGGTTGGGTGTAAAGGACTAAACTTGCAACAAAATACCTAGTAAAGGACACCGCCTGTCAACATTCGTTAAAAAGGACACCGGCTGAAAAGCGGTATAAAGATAAAGGACAAAACTTGTAATTTTTCCTTATTATTATTATTATTATTATTATTATTATTATTAGTATTATTGTTATTATTATTGTTATTATACTTAAATATTTAAATAAGATAATACTTAATTTAAATAGTTTTTAATTATTTAAATATAAATAGTAAATGTAAATTTCAATTTCAGTTTTAATTTAAAGCAATATAAATATGATAATATTTAATGTAGTGAAACTTTCTTTTGAACGACAAATGTTACCCCTACTATATATTACACCAATAAATCTAAAATTATTTAATGTAGTGAAACTTTCTTTAAACTTTCCTTGTGCATGTTTGAACCCAAGACTTCTCCTCTAAGGCTATAGGGTGTGGGGATCATGGTTGGGACATGATTTGCCACCTAGGAATATGAATGGAAGGCTACACCACCCCCTTGATTGATCCACCATGGTTTGCATGGATTAAACCATGGCAACCATGGTCCTCCTTTCCATTTTTCAACAAATCATTTCCTTTTTGTTTAGACAAAGATAATAAATAAGGGGTTAATGGTTTGGGTCATGACCATACCCTTAGAGTAGTGGTTTTGGATGGTGGATTAAAGATTAGTTACATGGCACTAACATGGAGGGTCATGAGGGTCATGACCACACCCTATAGCCTAAGAGGCATAAGCCTCTACCAAACGGGCGGCCCCACATCGGCTAAAACCTTATTAAATATCAATAACTAGATTTATGCCCATGTGCGTTGCGTTGCAGACATAATAAACGTAAAGCATCTACCGTTAATGTTTGTTACATATTTTTGCTTTTGAATACATAAGACTTCAATACAAAATATAAATGTAAAAGAAAAGCGTACTACAAATATAAGAAGAATACTTTACAAATTAAGAAACCAAACCGATTTTTTGTGTAATACAAAAATGTGAATTTTAAATACATAAAACTTTGAAAGGCATCCTTGAAACTTCCTTCTTCGACTTTCAAATGAAGTTGGTAAGTGTGCACCTTGTCGTTGGTTAGTGGTGTCTAAGTATTTGATGACGATTCTCCAACAAGGCATGTGAAGTTTAGTTCCTGGCCAATGAGCTCACAATGAAAAGAGTCTTTTCACCATCCTATGCAAACCCTTTACCACCTATCTCTGAATTATAAATATTTTGGACGGGTATTGTTAAATGCACCCATAAGTCAACTTTTTTATTATATATTTATTAGTGAAAGTAGATTATGTGTCAGCCTAAAGTAAGTCTAAAACCTTACTTTCTGAAACCTCTATTTCAAATTATTACGTTTGACCTAGTTTATAATTATAAGAGTTAATTACATAGTTAGTCCCTGTGGTTTGCACAAAATAACAACATTAGGTACTAATAGTTTAAAATCACATTCTAGGGTATTAACTTTTCATTTTGTAACGTTTGAGGGTATTAACTTTTCATTTTGTAACGTTTGAGGGTATTAATTTTTCATTTTGTAACGTTTGAGGGTACTAATAAAATGTGATTTTAAGCCTTTAAACAGTGCTAATACCCTCAAACGTTACAAAATGAAAAGTTAATACCCTAGAATGTGATTCTAAACTATTAGTACCTAAGGTTGTTATTTTTTGCAAACCACAGGGACTAACTATGTAATTAACTCTAATTATAATAATAAATTTGGAAAGATAAAAATGGTAAATATAAAAAAATGAATTATGGAAATAAGTTATATTGTTACATTGAATCGAAGTATTCTAAATTTAACTTTGGAAACCTTAATTTCAAATTCGACAAATATATAATTATGGTCATGTATTTATAAAATATTTGTTAAATTAAGCTTCCAAAAATATAGTTTTATAAATACAGCAAGTTAGTACGAAAAAAATAATTTAAGATTAAGAGGGGAGTTCCGCCATCAAAATGGGGTGTTAGGGGAGTTTAAGAGGGGAGTTGACGTGACACTATCTGATTGGTGTTGCGTAAGAGAGGGGACTCCCCTCTTAGGGGAGTGCCCCTCTTAGGGGAGTGCCCCTCTCACCCTAAATCGGAGGATTGTCTAAAAACCAAGACACGTGTTGTTATAAATAAGTGAATAGTACTTTTCACATTTTTATAATACTAGGTTTTTTCACAATCATCGCGTTGCGGTACCCATGATCAGAGATGAGCAAATGGTACCGGGTAGAAGTATCGAATTTCCCGAACTAAAAGATTTTCAAAATCATTTTGATACTGACTTTTGGGGTTTCCTGTACAAGACTGGTGCTGTTTTTACCTTCATGTACCGATAACGAACCGGACCATATATGTATTTTCGATACAAGTACCGGTTAAGATAAACTTGCTATCTAATAATATCTTTTTCTCACGCAATATGTTATGGTTAACTAATGGTATCTTTATTTATGCAACTAGAAATTATGGATGGTCCATTTCACGTATAGTGTATCAATTTGAAATTAATTATATTAGTTTAAGGCTTTCTAATATTTCTATTAGTTTAATAAACACTGATAAAATTTATGTTAAAACGTAGATCAACTAAAAACGTAAAAAAAAAGCAAAAAAAAAAAAACATATTACATCGGAGTTTACTCATTTAAAAAAAAAATGTAATTAACTTGAATTTATACCGAAGCAGGTGTTTTGATTATAATAAAGTGTCTTGATTATTTATTTATTAATATTGATATTAATACTAATAATAGTATAACAAAATATAAAAAAGTAACAAAAGTATTATAAAATAAAATAACATAAAAAACATAATTATTACTTTTAACTTTATAATAAAACATAATTATTACTTTTTACTTTATAATAAAATAATATAATAAAGTAGTTAATCATTACTAAATCATTACTAGATTTGACTTTTAGGTATATTAATCTTTATCTTGGGTGTATTTATCACACCCCATTTTGGACAATGTCTAGTACATTTCTACCAACATCTTAGCCTTAGGGGTGATCCCATCCTTAGAGAAAAAAAAAGGCATCTAAACAACACTTACTAACATAGTTGACTATACAGATTCAAACTTGCATAACTGAAGAAGATAAGGACACATGTATCTATAACCACAAAGCCAAACATTACAGAAGGAACCCAAAAACAGACACATTGAATAGGGAAAGTGGAGACAACCATTACACGCATTGTTAGGTAATGTAAAAATACGCAGAGTGATGAAACCTAAAAACGTACACAAAGCTAAAGCAATATCTATAGCCTCGAAATAGCCGACTCAATTCCCCTACGCAACGAAGAGAAGTTAAATGTTGTTTGCAAACTTCTAAAACAAAAGCATTGGAAAATAGAAAACATACCACTTGATGAGATACTGCTTCACCTATTTTTTCAAAAGCAATCGACCATGAAACCACAACCAAAATGTTGTAGAAGAAAACACTAAAACCAAAAGTAAAAACAACCTCTATATAATTTAATTAGGCAAATAATAATTATAACAATAATAATAATAATAATAATAATAATAATAATAATAAACGAAACGAACACTAACCTTATGAGCCAGATACGTAAAACGTTGGCTAGGGGTGTGTGTGCATGTTGGCCTACAAAACTCATAGTTAAGTATTCGTTAAAACAATAAAGACATGTAATGCATAAATAATAAGAAGTACGCTTACCATGATATGATCAACCCCAGCACACACATATTAGACAAATGTCTGAATCTCAAATACGTACTCAAGTTGGCAGTCAATAAGGTAGGAAACATACTTATACATAAGAAGTAATAACCTATTGCATAAAAAACGTATAAGTTATACATATACAAGTCCAACAAAAACAAAAAGCTTAACAACCATCTAAAGTAAATAGCCTAATCAAGAATGCGTACCTCAAGCATAACGATTAACTTAAACATACAAAATAAATACAATAACGTTATCAAACAAATCATATCTATATCTAGCATCACTTTGCCAATGCCTATTGAAATCCTTGTTATAGTAAGATTTGCAATTCAATAATCTGTTACAAAAAAATAATTAAAAGTTAAACTAACAAAAAGCAAGTTAAAAACATTAATACAACATAAGAGAACAACTAGACGAACCGCTACGGTAACAACCATAACATATAAACCAAGCAAACGAAAAGCAAGCATGATGTAAAACCAAAACGACTATACAAAATAACAAATGCCAGCAACAGAACAGGAAACTTATCAACTCACAAATTCAACCATCGTCTCAGAAAAGCATGACAAACCCAACGAAAGAAC
Organism: Helianthus tuberosus; assembly: GCA_030545235.1. NCBI lineage: Eukaryota > Viridiplantae > Streptophyta > Magnoliopsida > Asterales > Asteraceae > Helianthus > Helianthus tuberosus. Next base: position 38,338,856 of record CM060366.1, on the reverse strand, counting down.
ATAAATAGTCTTAGTGTAACACCCCGTGTTCTCAGTAGTCAAAGTCAAGGTCAACGGCAAAGGAAGAGAAGATTGCTAATTGCGATCTGCCGCTCCTTGCTCAACGACCGATCGCGCGACTTGACTTGTAATCAACTACTTTTATATATTTAACTTAGTTGTATTATGTGGAGTAAATGATAATAAGCGCACTTAATCGCAGTAATCGATATATGTTTATCTCCGATAATCGCTTTACGACTGTGAACCATAGGAAGTAACAATGCGATAAAGTTAACTAAACATTAATCTACTTAACACTAATCGCGTCGCTATCAAATCGCAATGCGAATCGCAGTGAATCACAGGTTCTGGATATTGTTTTACGTATGTGTGTTATTTATGTGTTACTTGTGCATGTTTACTTATGTTTATGTGTTGTGGTGATTAAACAAAACGCAATCGCAACTCAATCGAATCGCAATCTAAATCGCAAACGCTAAACGCAAGTTAATTATAGTGATTGTATGTTAGATATAGCAGTTGGGATTAATGGGTAATACTATCGCATCGTTCCCTTGAATCGCATCGCAACGCTCAACACGCGAATCGAATCGAAACGACAAAACTCAACGCGCCGAACACCCGGATCGAGTGGCCACCCGATCGAGTAGCCATCCGATCGGACAGCCATCCGATCGGTGACCCACTCGATACTGGTGCACTTTCCTCTTTTGGAAACCCTATAAATACCCCCACATGTCACGTCATTTGATGTCACAGCTCTTCGCTCGAACCAGACGCTCAAGCACACTTTTCTCTCGATTTCTCTCGATTCTTGTAAGTTTCTTCCGAAATCTTTGTACTTCCATGATCTACACTTGATTCTTCATCTTTTTCACTGAACAATCTTCACTTTTAACCGTGAAATCAACGGATTTGAGGTGTTCTAGGATGATGTCATCATGGTGTTCTTATGAACTCCATGTTTTGGCTTCATTCCACCAAGAACAACTTAGATCTGAAGGATTTCCACATGAATAAACAAAGATCTTGCATAGATCTGAACATATTCATGATAAAAAGGATTGAAAGATGGTTTTCTAACTTTCTTTCAACTCTTTTACACTCAATGCATTCAAACCGATAGAATCGGAGCTTGTTCTGATCTTCTACTCCTTCTTAGTGATGTGTTGGTTCAAGATCTGGATTCTATCTACGAGACGACCGACTTCTGGTTGAACATGAAACCACCCGTCATGAACAGTTAACTGATCGGGTTGGGGTGATTCCCGTTCGATCGGGTAACAGGAGTCTGACGGAGTTTCCGTTGTTTAACATGACGTCATACCGCTTCGAGCAAACTACAAAACTTAACAAATTTATCCAATTCAAAACGATCAGGTTGTGGGACGGGGTGCCGTCCGATCGGATCGCCATCCGGCCGGACCGCAATCCGATCGGACTGCATTTTAGGACTTCTTACTTAAACAATTTTCAACATGTTCTATGCCTGGTCAACTCCAACGGACCGTCACCCGATCGGTAGACCACCCCACTGGATGTTGATCATGCTGTGAACTTGTTCTCTGAGAAATACCTCACCGGACGGATCGCCGTCCGATCGAACCGCCGTTCGATCGAACGACCTGAAGGGTAGAGCTAGTTCTCTGTTTTCAAAATACCCGCCGTTCGGATTGCCATCCGGCCGGATCCACTCGTCACTCGTTCACTTTGCATCATTTTACGCTCTGCTTATCGCTTATGCTATTGTTCTGATCAGGCTAATCTCACTCTAGCGCTCCCTTCAATCCATTAATCTTCATCACTGTGAGTATACTCGAACCCTTTTTGCTTTACGCACTTTTGGGTGTTACATACGTTACTTATTCTAAATCACATCAAACACACTACGCAATACTTTAACGCTAACCGCTACTGCATGTTATACGTGACTCGATGAATGCTTGTTTATTATGTTTACATATAGATTGCTGTCTACCTGCCTTAGCAACGATAGTACTATAGTTTGGACTCAGCACCTGTTCACTCAGGGATTGTTAAGGACCATTATTCGCATGTTCGCAGTGGTGAATATGTGTTACGAACTGCCTTACGCAGTTAACCCGTAGTCATTGGTATTGATAGGATCTTTGTTGGTAATTTACGTGCTTCACATCTGTAACAACTCTTGCCAAAATTATTATTTCTTATCTTAATAATGTCCATTAGGAAACCCTAATTGAAACCCCTAAGTAGTATGGCATGACCCATAATTTTTCAGAACAATCGAAACTAGGATCAGGGCCCCCTAAAACTCAAAAGGGGTATCCCCTAATTGATAATTATCCTTAAAACTGCATGTAAATCACGAATTTCGTTTGGGGTTGACTCATCTGGGCTATGTGGGACACGAGGCTACCCTACCCTAAAAGGGTAGCCGTCGCGCCACGCGCAGGAACCAGGTGGTCCTGGCGCGACGCGCGAGAGGGGCCAAATTTCAGTATAAATGCAGGGGTTTGGCACTTGCATGGCTGTTGTGTTTCGACGTAAAAATTCATTTCGTACGTTGAGATATTCGCTATTTCGTTCAAAAACACACACAAGCACGAATCTCTGCTGCGACAACAGGGTAATAACTCGATCACTGCTACGATACAATGTCCGATCGATTGAAACCGATCCGATGGATGTTTAAGTGTTGCCCGAATCCGGGCTATACTTTGTCATTCGTCGTGAGGGTTTTGATTTCGTGAGTTTATCATAAATGTTGTATTAAGTTACTGACCTAGTTTCGTGTGCATTGTTATTTACCTAGGTTGTGAGACTAAATCAGTAGGCAAGGTTCTGTCCAATTAAACCTGCAATGTGAGTCATTCTCTTTTTATCAACAATGTTTTATAATACCCAAATTATTTTCAAAAGTTATAATTACAGGGATTAAGTCTTGGTTATCTTGAATCAATGGCAAGTGGGGTATTGTGCACATTACTAATTTCTCACGGTTAGGTTCACCAACCTAACAGTGACAATCATTACTACTTGGGTGAAAGGACCCAATAGTGGTATGACCATCGTCACCAGGGTGTGACACGGGGCCAGATAAAAATAAGATAGTAGCCATTATAATCGCTCTTATGCTGTAATCTATAACTAATGTGTCGTTTTATTTAACCTGAGTGACTCGCCAGTATTTCCCCACTCATAAAATCTTTTTAAACATGTTTCAGGTGATTTACTGTGACCCAGGGAAAGTGCCACGTAGCACTAAAAAGCTTGGAGAAGTGGCTCAGTAAAATAAATAAACATGTTTTGTAAAGCAAGGAATTTCCTTGTGAAATTTCCTTTATTGTAAATTATGAGGTTTTTCCCAAAATGTGAAATAAAATAATTGGGCATTTCGAGTTTTAAAAAGATCCTGTTGAACTTTCTGCTGCCAAAATAAACAATACCACGGGTTTCTGTCTCGCGGCTCTTGAAGCGGGTAAAACCAGGCCGGGGGCCGTGACAGAAAAATGTGGTATCAGAGCCACTGATTTAAAGCCAATTAAGTATTTATAAATACTTAATTTTTTTATTGTCATTTTGTGATTCTGTGAAAATTTAATTTAATAAAAATTTTAACTTAAATTTGTGTGTGTTTCTTCATGTGTGCTAACAACATGAATGAACTGTCGGAGGAACTCCGAAACTTTACTATCCATACCACCGATATGGATACTACAGGAAACCCATCTGGCTACCAAGCAGATACTGAGGAGCCCATGATGTTCCAGGCCCAACCGCAGGAGAAACCAAAGCCTAAAAAGAGGAGGAGAATTTTGGATTGGAAACGTGGGCGTAGGAAGAAGCCAGCAGCCCAGAAAGTTAAAAAGACTGAGGATCCAAAGGATAAAGGCAAGGGAAAGGAGACCGGAGAAAGTTTAGGGCAAGCCCAGGAAATGCTACCATGGGAGGAGCTTGATCGCAAATTGGCGAATTGTGACCTCATCGGACCTGCCGATGAAAACCTTTTCAATTACCCCGCTGAATCACAACTCCCAGTTAATTTGGAACCCGCTATCCTAGATCCTATTGTCAACCCCCGACTTCTACCCGGAGAGCTGGAGGAATGGTGGACGAGTGACTGGCAATTTCAGAATTTCATGAATAACCCCAACGTCTATTTTCCCCAGTTTGACCCAGAACCTACACCAAACCCACCTATGAGCACAGAAAACTTGGCTGAACTCCCCCACTATGGCGAGGAGCTAGTGGACGCAGGAAATAGAATTCAGGAAGTGGGGGAGAAAATCACATGGAAATACGACGAGAGGGAGCGTCGTTTCTGAAATACTAGCTAACCGGGATCGTATGAGGTGGTGTGGTTGTATAATAATAATAATAATATAAAAACAATATAAAATAATAATATAATATTGTATAATAACTTAAAAATAAAACTTTTGTAATATAACCATTGTGTATCGATGCATACTAATATATATATAAAAAAATGAAATCGATGCATACTAATATATATATATATATAAATACGAAAGTCGCTAAGTCGACAATTTTGGCTATACGTGTTGACATGATTATGTGTGATTGCTTTATCATGTTTGGTTGTTATTTAATTGGTAATAATAAGTTGCACATCTTGTTAATTATTCAGATGGAAAAAGCGGAAAATCAACCAGTCAATGAAGTTAATCAAACTGAACAAAACAATGAGGATCATTTCCTTAATAGGCAAGACATAGAAAATATCGTCGCTCAGGGAATAGCCAACGCTATCCCCACAATTGTCGTTGCTGTTAAAAACCCCGTTGAACCCTCACAAGCCAACCACAGCAAGCGTACTCGTGACGACAACTTCAGTAATAGTGTTAACGGAGGCGGCAACAATGATAATAATGTGATTCAAGCCCTGATACTTAAGAAAATGAAAGTTGCAACACCTGGTTGCACTTATAAAGAATTTCTTGCCTGTAAGCCAGTTGAATTTGCAGGCAATGAAGGGGCGACTGCTGCACTGCGTTGGTTAGAGAAAACCGAAGCAGTAATTAAAATAAGTAAATGCGCCGAGGAAGATAAGGTCATGTATGCTTCTCACCTTTTTAAGGAAGAGGCATTAGAATGGTGGAATACGGTGTTGCAAGCCAAGGGAAGTGACATGGCTTATGCCATGAATTGGGAAGAATTTAAGCAATTGGTGGAAAGAAAATTATGTCCCGAATACGAAAAGGAACAAATGGCGAATAAGTTCCTGAGCCACCGGATGGTGGATGTTGACTATCGAGGGTATACTTCGAATATGCCAGAATTGTACCAACTCTGGCTTCGCCAGAACCGGTACTTATTTCTCGCTATATTTGGGGTTTAATTAGTGAGATTCGGAATATCGTCAAAGTTGCGAGACCCGGCACAATTGACGATGCGGTGGAATTAGCCAACACCTTGACCGACGGACTGGTGCGCACGCGAGAAGAAAACAGGAAGAAGGAATTGGCTCAAAAGATTACCCAAGGCTTCCGTGGAGGTAATATTAGTAATTACAAGAAAAAGGGTACTGGACAATCCTCCACTGCTCCATTTTGAAGTACCTGTAAAAGAAAGCACTTTGGAAAAGGTAAGGGGTACTGTAACTTCTGCAAAATTCCGGGGCACCAAGAAGAAGACTGCAGAAGAAAGAAATCAACAATTTGCTTCAACTGTGGAGAAGCTGGACATTTTAGACCAGACTGCCCTAAACTGGTCAAACCAGCTGATAACTAGGCCAAACCTGCAGAAGGAACTACCAAAAAGAATGCAAGAGCCTTCCAGTTGACTACACAGGAAGCAGACCTGATTCCGGACGTAATAGCGGGTACGTTCCTAGTTCACGACGTTTATGCAAAAGTATTATTTGACTCTGGTGCAAACCAAAGTTTTATAAATACTTCATTCTGCCAAGCTCTTAATCTACCTTTAACCAAACTTAGGCAGATTTATACAGTAGAAACGGCAGATGGAAATTCTGTTAGCATAGATAAGATTCTGAAAGAAGGAAAGATAGAACTTTCAGGCCACAAATTTTCTGCAAACCTGCTACCTATGAAGTTAGCCAGGTTCGATGTCGTGTTAGGAATGGATTGGTTAGTAGCCATCCATGCTCGAATCCTCTGTAATAAGAATTCCATAGAAATTCCTACACCTGCAGAAGAAATAATTATGATTACAGGAGATAAGCCACGTAAACCAATGAAGTTCATTTCAGTAATGAAAGTTGCTAGTTATGAACGAAAGCAAGGAATAGTGTATATGATTTCAGTAATCATTAACATTAGAGGTAAGGAACTTAAGGAAATTCCTGTAGTATCAGAATACCCGGATGTATTCCCAGAAGAACTACCAGGATTACCACCAGATAGGGAACTAGAGTTTAGAATTCATCTAATTCAAGGAACAACACCAATAGCCAAGGAACCCTATCGACTAGCACCCACCGAGATGTTAGAACTGAAAAAGCAGTTAGATGAATTGCTCAGTAAAGGATTTATACAACCCAGTTCATCCCCTTGGGGAACACCAGTGTTGTTTGTGAAAAAGAAGGATGGGTCGATGCGAATGTGTATCGATTATAGGGAACTAAATAAGGTTACAATCAAGAATCGATACCCGTTACCTAGGATTGATGATCTTTTTGATCAACTGCAGGGAGCTAGATATTTCTCTAAGATAGACTTGCGCTTCGGATACCATCAATTGAAGGTACAGGAGGAAGACATACCTAAAACTGCTTTCAGAACTAGGTATGGTCATTACGAGTTTACAGTCATGCCCTTTGGGTTAACGAATGCTCCTGCAGCATTCATGGACATGATGAATAGAATCTGTAAACTGTACTTGGATAAATTTGTAATTGTCTTCATCGACGATATACTTATTTATTCCAAAAGTCAGGATGAGCATCGCGAGCATCTACATGCACTCTTAACTTTGTTAAGAAAAGAAAAGCTTTACGCCAAATTCTCGAAGTGTGAATTTTGGCTACAAGAGGTACAATTCTTAGGACACATGGTAAATCTTGAAGGTATTCATGTAGATCCCTCCAAGATAGAAGCGATCACGAACTGGAAGGTCCCGCAATCAGCTACGGAAGTTAGAAGTTTTCTAGGATTAGCTGGGTACTATAGACGGTTTATTAAGGACTTTTCCAAGATAATTGTACCATTAACTAAGCTAACCTGTAAAACGGTTAAGTTTGAATGGGGACCTAGGAAAGAAGAGGCTTTTAAGATTTTAAAGCAAAGGTTAATAAACGCCCTAATTCTTGCCTTACCAGAAGGGACAGAAGATTTTGAAGTTTACTGTGACGCTTCTAAGCTAGGGTTAGGATGTGTGCTGATGCAACACAAAAAGGTAATTGCGTATGCCTCAAGCCAATTGAAAAGGCACGAAGAAAATTATACGATTCAAGACTTAGAATTAGGAGCAATAATTTTTGCCCTTAAGATTTGGAGACATTATCTGTATGGAAGTAAATTTACTGTCTATACGGATCACAAAAGTTTAAGGTATATATTTGGGCAAAAAGAATTAAACATGAGGTAAAGAAGATGGATGGAAATTCTAAGTGACTACGACTATGATATTCAATATCATGAGGGAAAGGAAAATGTAGTCGCAGATGCCTTAAGTCGTAAGTATCATGAGCAACAAAGACGGGTTCGTGCTCTTAGATTAAATCTACAATTAGATTTAAAGGAAGAACTGAAGAATGTTCAAGAAACAGCAGTCAAGGATGATGCTGAAGGAATGAAAGGAAGGATAAAGGAATTAGAACAAGGAACTGACGGAATTTGGAGATTCCACAAGAAAAGGATTTGGGTACCTGTCACACCCCGATATTTCCACATATTACCGGTGGGCCCGGCGAGGAGTATCGTGACGTAGTTGATATCATCATAATCAATACACACAATATGATAGCACAGCGGAAGGCTTGGTGAATAAACTATTACAAACCATAATGTCTGTGTGTCCAAATGAAAGAATATACAGACTCGGTTGTAATAAGATCCACAGGCAGATCATAAAAGTACAAAGAAACAAAATAACAGACTTCAGGTATCTTAGGGATTTGCAAGGTTCTCTTATACGACACCTAATAGCTCCAGCCTATTTACGAGAGGTACCTGTCAATCAGTCTTTAGAAAAATACGTCAGTTTACACTGGTAAATATAATTAACTGACTCTTTTGAAAACCTTTATGAAATTTGATTTAAGTGCACATGGCACAAATCATTTATAACTTGGGACAATTATTTAAAGATAATCTTGTATACATATTTACATGTTTGTCTTACAATTGGGGCCGGTTGGAAGCCGGTCTTGATTAACCGACTCACCACTTATAGAACCCACAAAGGAGTTATCCCCAACATGTAGGTTTATATTTTAGCATTTGCATCTGTTAGGTGTATGCCTACACCCCGTGCATAGGTCGTGGCCATTTTTTAATGAAATGAGCCGAGGATATCCAGGACACGGTCGAATTAACCCCCAATGTTTATGTTATCAAACAAGACAGATTAAAACGGGTTATGTAAATTTATTAATCACAATCCGATTAAATGATTTCATACCCGACCAAGTGGTATTATTATAATACCATATCCCAAGCCCGTATAGGGAAAATAAGTTAAAAGTATTTACCTGAGCTAATGTGATAGGTAACTCAGCCGTATAATTCTAAATCTTTATGATGATACCTTCTACCGGATGTTACTTAATCTGTATGGAAGGTTTAATAAACTATTAGGATGCTAACGGGTCTTTAGTTAAGTCAAAGACTTAGACCGGCTAGCTAGTAAGAAACTTTACGGTTCTAATCGCTAGATTAAGCGGAGACCGGAATAGAATGTGGTTTAGACCCGAGAAGCTTGGATACTTGTATAATATGGGTAAACTAATCACATTCTGGAATTTTGAGAATTAAATGATAAGGTTAAACCCGTTTCGGCTATTTCACGTAAACTAGTCACATAAACCGATCCGAACGTGTAAACGCGTAACGGGTAACCAAATGAATTATATATAGGTCTCAAATGTTATTATGCTTAAAATATGTTAAGAGCTTGAACCTTGAGGAGAACTGAACCGAGGTCCTCCTCGCACGGATATTCGTGCATTCCTCCTTCGCCTAGGCGGCTCAGGAGGTGGTTGAGGTGGTTCCTCAACAGGAAGAGGTGGAGGAGAAATTGCTTGAAGATAAGGTTCATTCAAAGGAGGCTGAGCCGGGAGTTATGATAGGAAGGGGTGAATTCGCATTCATACTTTGACCACCATTCTTTAAATGGATCAGGCCCTTGGAAAGGCGATCCTAGATATGGAGAACCGCTCGAAATACTGATAGGGTGGCCGGGTGTTCCGGTTTGCATTTCTGGGTCCATGTCGTCATCCATTTCCATCTCCTGGGAGAAGTGATCCTCGGTCCCCAAGGGATTAAAGCCCAAAAAGTCGTTGACATAATCGTGAGGGTTGAACTGAGCTGGGGAATAAGTGGAATCAGAATGATGATGGAAAGAATGGGAGTGTAAAGAGTGGTGAGATTGGTTAGAATGGTGTGATTGATGGGAATGATGCGAATGTTGGGGTTCATCCTGAATAGGTAGCCTAAAATATGGAGGATCAGAAGGTGAGGAACCAAGCGAAACAGAATGTCTTGCCGGTTCAAAAGAATGTCTCCAGTGATCTTGAGAATCGGAGCTGGAGAAAGATGCTGACGGAGTGCGCCTATGGGAGGGTCCGGCATTGCTTGACGGTCCACCTCGCATCGGACCTTTCCCTTTTCCTTCACGTCCTCTAACTCTCGGAGGCATTTTGATTAATCCTGTCAAAACAATAAAACAACAAAAGGAATGTTAAGAATAAATCCTAGGTCAAATGCCTAGACTCGGAAGTCTAAGGAATGTGCTTATTGTGTCATTGAGATTAAACACAAAAATGCTAGTGTTTAATTCACTCAATGTTGGCTCTGATACCAACTTGTCACACCCCGATATTTCCTCATATTACCGGTGGACCCGGCGGGGAGTATCGTGACGTAGTTGATATCATCATAGTCAATACACACAATATGATAGCACAGCGGAAGGCTTGGTGAATAAACTATTACAAACCATAATGTCTGTGTGTCCAAATGAAAGAATATATAGACTCAGTTGTAATAAGATCCACAGGCGGATCATAAAAGTACAAAGAAACAAAATAACAGACTGCAGGTATCTTAGGGATTTGCAAGGTCCTCTTATACGACACCTAATAGCTCCAGCCTATTTACGAGAGGTACCTGTCAATCAGTCTTTAGAAAAATACGTCAGTTTACACTGGTAAATACAATTAACTGACTCTTTTGAAAACGTTTATGAAAATTGATTTAATTGCACATGGCACAAATCATTTATAACTTGGGACAATTATTTAAAGATAATCTTGTATACAGATTTACATGTTTGTCTTACATTTGGGGCTGGTTGGAAGCCTGTCTTGATTAACCGACTCACCACTTATAGAACCCACAAAGGAGTTATCCCCAACATGTGGGTTTATATTTTAGCATTTGCATCTGTCAGGTGTATGCCTACACCCCGTGCATAGGTCGTGGTCATTTTCTAATGAAATGAGCCGAGGATATCCAGGACACGGTCGAATTAACCCCCAATGTTTATGTTATCAAACAAGACAGATTAAAACGGGTTATGTAAATTTATTAGTCACAATCCGATTAAATGATTTCATACCCGACCAAGTGGTATTATTATAATACCATATCCCAAGCCCGTATAGGGAAAATAAGTTAAAAGTATTTACCTGAGCTAATGTGATAGGTAACTCAGCCGTATAATTCTAAAGCTTTATGATGATACCTTCTACCGGATGTTACTTAATCTGTATGGAAGGTTTAATAACCTATTAGGATGCTAACGGGTCTTTAGTTAAGTCAAAGACTTAGACCGGCTAGCTAGAAAGAAACTTTACGGTTCTAATCGCTAGATTAAGCGGAGACCGGAATAGAATGTGGTTTAGACCCGACAAGCTTGGATACTTGTATAATATGGGTAAACTAATCACATTCTGGAATTTTGAGAATTAAATGATAAGGTTAAATCCGTTTCGGCTATTTCACGTAAGCTTGGATACTTGTCCTCAAGCAAAACTATTCATAATGTGGTTTTATACCCCCAAATGGAATGGGTAGAAGAGAAGGCTTTTGGGCTTGTCATAGGGTGTCGGGATTTCCAAGATTCTTTATTAAGTTTTATTTTTATTTATTTATAATCCTATTCGTCATGATTTAATTAAAACATTACATAAGATAAATTACTTATTAGGGCATAACATGCCTTTTTAAAATTCCACTTATATACAAGTTCACATACCTCACGGGGATCACTCAACACTCGGCTGAAAAATATTTTTAGTGAATCACTCGAGAGCGGCATGGAACTTACTCCTACCATAAGCTTGCCAAGTAATCAATCCTCCTCCTTTTTAACTATGCACCTTTGTAAATATCAAGAGGACTTTTTGGGTGAAGGTTAGGCTTGGGTTAAAGGTAGGTGGTTGGGTTAGTGGTTAGTAAAAGGGCGAAAGGCGTAAAAAGCGTCGGTTTTCGTAAGATTTTTTTTTGTAACTTTTTATTTTTGATGAAGCACTTTTTTCAAACAAAGTTGTTTTTGATAAACTTGTTTTTTTATTTTTGTCTTCATCATCATAAATATATATATATATATTGATAAGGGAGTCATAAGAAAAACCGAGCTTATTACTAAAACAAATGGTTTAAAATGAAAAAGGTTTTGGTAGGTAAAAGGGTGTTTGTTTTGGGTTAAGAAATGAAAAGATTTAGGCTCAAAGGGGTTAACTAGGGGGATTTTGGGTAGGTGGTAAAAAAAAGAAAAATAATGGTGTAGAAATAAAAAAAGGGTTAGTTCTAATGCCTCCATCATTTACTTACTCGGGTTTAAGTTGGTAAGGACCGGGAATGTATTGTTGTGGCAAGTTCTAGAGTCGTAAGAACCAAGCGGCTATTCACACAAGAAACGAAAAATGAGCAGTTAGTTTAAAGATATGTATTTGTATGCTCAATAAAGGCTCAAAACTCACTTTTTGTGGGAATAGGTTTTTATGTGATCAAGTATATATAATCAAATTTTAACTAAGCTTGTCACGCCGTTTCATAATTTTCTTATGTTGGTTCTTTTTATCACGACGTTATCGGTTGTAAATTTGTAAAAATATAACCTTTTTAGAACTTGAAACTCCCAAATTCAACCTAGACAAGTAAAAAGAAAAAAAATGAAAATTTTTTTGAAAAAAATTTAGGGTGATTAGCGGTTCCAATAGAGTTTTGTGTAAGGCTTGTAATTAGGACTTGCAAGATTCAAGGTTTTAGCATCCCCCCCCCACACTTAAATTACACATTGTCCTCAATGTGTCCCAAAAATAAGTTTTTAGGTTGATTGAATGTGTAAAAAGGTGTGAGAAAGCAGAAATTTATGTTACTGGGCGTCTGGACACGGCCCCGTGGTGTCCAGGCACGGCCCCGTGTTTAGATCGCCAGTAACAAAAATGAGTAAAAAGAAACAGAAGCCTGGGCACGGGGGCATGTTGGGTGAGCACGCCCCATGTCCAGTTACCTGAACTGGGCATTTTTTGCAGACGGCTGGGCACGGGTCGTGTTTGTTGAGCACGACCCCGTGCTGAACTTGCTGTAATGAAGAAAAATTTGTTGGGTGACCCTGTTTTTATGCATGGGGTGCTGGTTCAAGTTTCCCTTGGTATCATTCACCATCCTGAGTGTGTTTTATCCATTACAACATCATCTAAACACCAATTTTAACTAAAACCTCATTCCATTAAATAGAGAAAATTACATAATAGTCCTAGAAAATTGAAAACAAAGTAGAAAAATAAAAGTTAAAGGTCCTAAATTAGATAGGTCAAGTGATACATAAAATCATCCTAAGGAGGTCTACTTTTACAATAGGAACCAAAATTCCGGAAATAGTTTTCCGGTATCTAAAAGCTTTGTAGAACTCCGAGCCGAGGGGTGTTCCCTAGATGTTGTTTAGAGCCATTCTTCTATCTCTCTCGGGAGGAAGAAGGCGGCTTCATTTTCCTCAACATCTTGCGGAGGGGGAGTGACACTAACCGGAACTCCTTGTAGTATGTCTCGAGGGGGTTCCGGGTGTATGGCGTACCATTTGGCTGGTATGATGACTTCCGGTACCACATTACATACCCTTTGGGTGATAATTGATACCAAAGGAGAAGAGGCGAGAATGTTCAACCTTTGGTGCAAAAGGTTGACCTCTCGAAGGCATCCCTCTAGTCCCACCGTCAAATGATTAATACGGTAGACCAATGCTTCTTCCACCCCTGCATTTCATCAATGGCCTCTCTTAAGGCGTAAACATAGTTCACAAGAGAGTCTTCAACCGTTGATGACCTCCTCCCTTGTCGGTTGTTCCTGGAGTGCAACGAAGATGTTCCGCTAGTTCTGCTTGCCATTCTGGGGAAACAGACCGAAAAGAGTTCAATTTTTACGGAATAGTACCTCGGACACGGCCCCATGCTCAATGAGCACGGCCCCGTGTTCAGTTGTCTGCAGATTTTTGGGATAAGGAATCTTAGAGTTTTAAATTATTTTCAAGGTTTTCAAAGCATTTTTAAGCAGAAACAACTTAAAACATTGTTGTAGAACTTATTTTTAACAAGATTCCTTGAACAAAAATCTATCAAACATTACCTTAAAGCTTGGAATCATGGTGACTTCCAGCTCTAATGGAGGTATTGAGTGAAAAATTGAAGAAGGTAATAAACAAAAGAGGAAAGGACAAGATGGTTGTTGAGAACCTTCTTTTAGAAAATACCTAGAATGGTATGAGTGAAGATTCCCCCAAATCTCTGTCCCTGGAATGGTCCAAATGTGCTGGATTCTTGGCTGCATTTATAGAAAACGACAGCACGCTGCACACGGCCCCGTATGCAGGCGAGGTCCTGACACATTTTGTCCGTATTCTGACAAAAAGTCAGAAAGGAATCTTTTGGTGGACATGGGGCGTGTTGACCTGGACACGGCCCCGTGTCTAGAGGCTGTTTATGAAGTTTCGTCTATTTATAAGGAACTTATCCAGATCGGGTGGTTCTTTACTGGATGGAACAACCCCAAAGTGCCTAAGATACCTTAATTGCTCTAGATTAAGACGAGAACGCAAGAGGTTGTCGGTGAGGGTGATTCCTATGCTAATTGTAGGTGGACAAGTCCAACCCTTTCCCGGGCTCTCGTTAAAGAAGGTGTATGCCGAATCACTCAGGTCTATGTATGCACCGAACGAAGTCGATGGGGAGTCCTTCACGGCACAATCGACACAGGGACGACTATCGCCCAAGTCTTCGCTAGAGTTAGAGGTAATATCGGGAACAATGAAGTTGTTTTTATTCGAATACGATCCCAACAATTCTTCTTGGGTATCGTCTTGAGATGAATTATTGAAATCCATCTTAGGTTCTTTTAACCAATTAAGAATTAGATCTTCCAATTGAAATAGTTCATCGAGAAGCATTTCTCCTAGAAGGTCCGGTTGAGAGCATTCGAGGGAGAGATAGGGATTATTTTTACTTTCGCCCCTCTTAAGGCTATAGGAAAACAATGGGTCTATATAATGGGGCTTATAATTTAGAAAATAACATTCTAAATCTTTATGGGAGCCACCACATATTTGACACCACGTACCATAAGAGTGCCGAAAGTAAAAAATATCAGTATCTCTCATGTGTGTGTCAGAAATTACCAACCGTCGGGATCTTACGGTTCTGTTTTTAGTAACTGAAACTTGGGCACGGGGATTGTTGAGTGGGCACGTCCCCGTGTTCAGCTTACTGTCTGACTTAAAACAGGATTGCCAGTTCCAAAGATTGGGCACGGGGCGTGTTCAGCGGGCACGGCCCGTGCTGAGTTCTGCAGAAGCTGAAAAATTAAGAAAATCCTAAAAAAACAGAAAAAATAGAAAAAAAAACGATTAGGTCGTTGATTCCTAACTTTCTTAAAATCCTTGTGTCCCCGGCAGCGACGCCAAAAACTTGATGTGTGCGGTGTGTTATAGGTTTTTAATGTATATTTTAAGCTCTTTTACACTTTTTAGCCAAGTTTTAAATTTATAAAACACGATATTTACTAACACTAAACACACATATGGGCAAGTGCAACCATCGTGAGCGTTGTATAGTGTTGGTAAGATACCGAGGTCGTCCAAGGACACAAGAGCTTTTAGTACCGGTTTATTCTCAACGTCTAATCAAATCAAAAGTTAGAAAAAGGTTTTTTAAACAAGAAAAGTAAAACTAACTAAAATACTGAAAAATAAAATAAAATAAAAACAGATAGACAAGATGAATCACTTGGATCCGACTCGTATGTAGTGTAACCTTTGATTATTTCCGCACTTTTGCACTTTTTAAGAGATTATCTTAGTTATTGTAGTAGGCCCCTCTTTTGAAGATGACGTTACCCTCAACCCAGTAGTTTGAGTCAGCAAGGATACAATCCTAAGGGGTCGGATTATTGAAAGATAATTAATTAAGTTATTAATGCATAATGTGGTAGGCCCCTCTTTTGAAGGTGACGTTACCCTCGGCTAAGTAGTCTGAGTCAGCAGGGATACAGTCCTAAGTAGCCGGGTTAAAGTTTTAATAGTAGCTTACATATGAGGGGATCAAAGAGTTTGGACCCCGCCATCCAATACCGGTGGGTATTGAAGGAGGTCCTACTAAATTTGACCCAGGTCCTTGCAGGATCTTACCAAAACGCATCACACCCTTCCACGGTGATACTTTCAGTAAGTGTTGGTACATTGAATGTCTGATGACTACGTCTGGATTGAGTCTTAGGTCTAGATAGGTTAGTTTGGAGCTCGGAAATGAAATAGTGCTTTTAGATTGTAATTCCGCCCCAAATGACACTTGTGTGTCATTTGGAGTGGAATCAGGTTTATATGTTAATTCCGCTCCTGAGGTGTTAATTTGTTAATTCCGCTCCTGATGTATCTTAGTGATTCCGCTCCTAGGTGATTCCACTCGTAATGAACATGTCATTTGGGGTGGAATCAGATTCCGCTCCTAATCAACATGTCGTTTGGAGTGGAATCAGACCTACTATATATAGAGGTCCGGCTGTTGTCATTTGTAACGGTTGGAGCGGAATTAGAGAAGAAATTTTCGAGGTCGTAGAACGGTCCAACAAGTGGTATCAGAGCTCAGGACAAGGAGTTCATACCATAGCAGCTTGATTCTATCAGAATATCTTACTTCTACTCACTTCTTTTTATATTTTTCTGAACTGGACTAGTTTCAACAGTCGGAATGGATTGATTTTCGAGTATTGTATGTAAAACATAGTGTTAATAAACCCTAGAAAGAATCAGGTTAAAATTCGGAGTAAAAATGGTAAAAACAACCTAAAAACCTGATTCCGCTCGTAACAATCTTGCTGATTTCGCCCTAAAAGTTAATTCCACTCGAAAATTAATTGTTGATTCCGCTCCTGGAAACATAAAAGTCTGATTCCGCTCGTAATATACATTCTGATTCCGCTCTAAATGGAATAAGTTATGATTCCGCTCCAAAAGACATTTTTCTGATTCCGCTCCTAAAGACATTTTTCTGATTCCACCCCTAATTACAAATTTGTGATTCCACTCCTAATTGCAAATTTGTGTTTCCACTCCTAATTACAAATTTGTGATTCCACTCCTAATTGCAAATTTGTGATTCCACTCCTAATTGCAAATTTGTGATTCCACTCCTAATTGCAAATTTGTGATTCCACTCCAAAGTGTAAATTTGTGATTCCACTCTAAAGCTGATTTCGCTCGAACTTACTGTGTTTCAAAACTTTGAAAAATTTTCTAAGTGATTGCTGATTTTTTTCAGGAACGTACAAGATGGATGAAATAAAACCTTTCAAAGTTACAAGAACAGAAGAACAAAAATTAGCATACAGAAAACAGAGAGCTCACTGGAAGATGATGCGTATTTCTCGTATCTATCTGGAAGCAAGGAGAGCGAATAGATGGGATCCGGACAGAGAGTGTTATCTTGATGAAGATGGAAACATTGCTATTGATGATAAAACTCTTAGTGAGGAAGCTCTAGTTAAATGTTTTGCTGAAGAAGAAGAAGCTTTACAGAGAAAATGGTGGGGAGGTGAAAAAGAAAAAGAAAAAGATGAAACTTTAAACGACAATGAAGCAAATTCTAGTAATGTTGGTGATCATAATGATGAAGTTGCTACTGGTAATCAGTTGGCAGTGAATGATGATCAAGAAACTAAGAACATGCCAATATTTGATCATGGTGATTCAGATACTGAGGAGGAGCAGATTTCAAGTCAAACAAAATGTGAAGTTATGAAAGAAGCTGTTACGGAAAAACAGCAGGTTCTTGAAGAAGTAATTTCCGAGAAAGAAGAATCCAAGAAGAATGGATCTTCAAGTTCTAAAATTGTGTGTTCGAAATGCGAAAAATCAGAAGCAGACAATGTGAAACTCTTAAAGGATGTGGAGAGTTTAACATTGAAAATCAAAAGCTTGAAGGATGAGAAAGAATCTGATAATAAACAGATTCTTGAAATGCGAGAAATTTGTGAGAGATTGAAGTCTGAAAATGTCAAACTGCTTAGTGATGTGAACAGTTTGACAGCAGAAAACAAAATTTTAAAAGAAAAAGTTGAAAATTTTGAATATGAAAAATTAAAATTTGAAAAAGATTTTCAAAGTCAAATAAAGGTTTTAGAAGATGAAAAATCTGTCATTTTTAAAAATAATCTTGAAAAACAGATTGAAATAAATTCTCATCTTCAGAAAATCATTCGGCTTGAAAATGAAGCTGAAATTGCTCGAAATAAAATTAACGAGCTTGAGAATAAATTGAAAGGTTTTCTGAATTCTACATCACATGTTTGTCCAAAACCTATCAATTCTGTTCCAATAAGTGACAATGTCACAAATTTTGACAAAGTCAAAATTGAAGATTGTGATGACAAAGCGGATGATGAAATAGAAAAAGAAAAGAAAAGAAAAGAAAAATATTTTTAGAATTACAAGAAAAATTTCAAAATACTGTTTTGCAGTCTACTGAAATAGGTGAATGCTCTAAGCAAAAACCTGTTAAGAAGAATGCAGAACAGAAACAAAAAGATAAAAATTTGAAAAATCCTAAAAGTGAAAATAAAAGCTCATCAGTTAAGTCATCCAATCATTATAGAAAATCACAAAAATCTAAAAATGAAAACTTACAAAATGTTGGTAATAAGTGGTGTAGGTTTGACCACAGTGCGCAAAAGCCAAATCCAGCATTGAGGAGGAGAAATGACTATAACCAAGCCAAACAATGTTATGATCTGAAGGTTTGGATTGATAGAAGTAGATGGTATGATAACAGAGTGTGTTACACCTGTGGTGTGAGAGGACACATTGCTGTTAACTGCCAGAATTGGAGTTATGAAACAAGAAGATGTTATAACTGTCATATCAGAGGACATATTGCCAGAGATTGCTCGAGGAGATCGATGGGAAGATCGAGGGTTGAATCTCAAAGAATGGCAAAGAAGCCAGTCAACGTCAAGCCCCATGAACAGAAGGTTCTAAAACCTAAAGTTCAGGATCAGACAATTCAAGAAAAGAAAGTTAAACTTTCACAGGGGCAGAAAGACAGACTGCGAAAGAAAAGGAAGAAGGCGAGAGAGTATCTGGAGAAAATTTTGTCCTCGGGTTCACCGGACAGATTGAATAAGAGTTCTGATGAATCAACTAACTCGATTGCAAAGTCAAGAAAGACGAATTCATCGGATACAAATCTGAGGATGAAAGAAGAAAAGAAGAAGAAGAAAATGGTCGGCAATGAATCTGATGTGTTAAAGTCAGACAAGCCACCATCAGGCAATGAATCTGACAGGTCAAAGTCAGACAAGCCATGTGCAGGCAATGATTCTGGTTTGTCAAAACCAGAAGAGCCATCTGTTGAGGTAAAAACCGTCAAACTCAAGGCTGGTCAGGCTTGGGTGAATCTTTTCAAATAGAAAAACCTGACTTGCCGGAGTTCCCAGGTTGGTAAGCGTGGAACATGAATCGGCACATTTCTTGAGAAATTTCACTCTGGTGATTTTTCGACTTACATGTGGTAAATCAGGGACATTAAGTTGTACTTGATTTCCTACAAATGTTTGTGTTGATAGAATCTCGAACTGTTAAATCTTTCAAAATGGTTAAAGGAGAACAAAGTGATGAAGTAATCCCCTAACCAACAAGTGGTTTGTTAATTCAACAAAACTAATTTTCTGGAAAAACCATTTGATTAAAACAAACTTAAGTGTTTTGAAATCATAATGGGAAAATAGTTTGTTGACAGGGGGAGTTCTGATTGTTTATGCCAGGTGAATGGAGAATTGAAGTGATTCTCTTCAAGTTGTCAAGTTTGTACAGTTTGTTTCAAATTTTCCTTGAAAATCAAAATTGAAACATATTTTGATTTTAGGGAGAGAAAAATTTAAAAAAAAAATTTTAAAAATTAGAAAATTTGAAAATGCCAAAAACATTTAAAAAACAAAAATGAGTTTTGTTGTGAAAAAGAGGAAATGATAGTAAATCAGTGAACTATCACAGCATGCTAAAGATATGAATTGTCAAATGTGATAAACGGTCTCACTGATGATGTGTCAGAAGGTTTTTACACATTCAGTAGATTGTGACGAGATATAAACCTAAATTCAAACTTGCTTATATCGTGGGTAACATCTCTCGGATATATGGGTAACCCCCGAAATCTCGTTTGAAAGATTCCTTTTTTCTGATATACTAGGTCTTTATACTCAGTGATATCTGGGGTATTATTCCGGGACTTCTGCTGAATGGAAGTTCTGACCTATTCCCCGAATAATACTTTCTGCAAATGCTTGAAACATAGCATCACCCTCAGCATAAATGATAAGACAATAAAATTGCTTAGCTATGCTGTTGTAAAAAAGATCCTCTAAAGGGGACACACCTACAAGTTGAGTCATGATCTCTCTGCTGAACGGTAGTTCTGACCTGAGCTCTCATGATTCTTCATAAATTATTAACCCCTTACAGATATCATTTGTGTTATATCTACCTGTAAGACTGAATATTGGGATCTGGATACGGGAGTATATTCTGAGGTGGGACATCTGATTAAGTTTAAGTATCTAAGACATTAAACTCGTATCTCGAAGCAGTTGAACTTTGTGTGAAAATTTAAGTGGACCCGTATACTGACAATCAAGGTGAATCGTTTAGAACTTAAAATGATTAAAGCTTAACGGTGCTTGTGATGTGTCTCATAATCTGATATGATCATCTTACACAAACTCACAAAAATATTGTTTGTATATATTTGTTCACTGCATTTTATTCAAAAATCAAAATTCAAAAAGATTTTTGACAACTGATGTTGAAGAGCTGATATTGAAAATTTGAGTGCTAAACATGATGAACAGGATTGGGAGAATATATTGAAAACTTTGAATGTCATATACAAATGTTTTGTAAGATTGTGTGTTTAAATAATCAAGGTCATTCATTTGAACTTGATGTAACTAGTATGGTTTGTTGAATTAATGATGTCTACCAGTAAGTTTATTAAATTCAACTGTTATAAATTTGTGAAACTTATGTTGAGGTAGAGGATGTGCAGGGTAACAGGTTTTGGACTTCATTATTCCCAATGGAAGCTAATTGTGAAAGCTTGAGCCAGATACCTCAGATTCTAGCATACTGAGAGGGGGAGTCTGTGAAAGGGGGAGTCTGGATCAACAGTCAAAGGGGAATCTGGAGATGAAGCTAGGAAGTGAACCTGAACTTGTGAAAATAGAGTGCTTATAATGAAGACAGAGAGTTGGAGAAAAGATTAAGACGGAAGATTCGGAGCTGAAGACTTCGTCATCATCCAAGGGGGAGTCTGTTGGTACATTGAATGTCTGATGACTACGTCTGGATTGAGTCTTAGGTCTAGATAGGTTAGTTTGGAGCTCGGAAATGAAATAGTGCTTTTAGATTGTAATTCCGCCCCAAATGACACTTGTGTCATTTGGAGTGGAATCAGGTTTATATGTTAATTCCGCTCCTGAGGTGTTAAGTTGTTAATTCCGCTCCTGATGTATCTTAGTGATTCCGCTCCTAGGTGATTCCACTCGTAATGAACATGTCATTTGGGGTGGAATCAGATTCCGCTCCTAATCAACATGTCGTTTGGAGTGGAATCAGACCTACTATATATAGAGGTCCGGCTGTTGTCATTTGTAACAGTTGGAGCGGAATTAGGTCATTGCTTAGGTGTCGGAACTCTGTCAAATTGTATTCAAAAAGCAATAAAAGTGAAGAAAATTGAAAGGATAAGCTGTGTAACTTCGTGTATACTGATTCCGCCTTTATACATGAAGATGAACGTTCTCAACTGACTTTTCGGGGTCGCAAAATGGTCCAACAGTAAGACTTTATCACCAACCTCAAACTTTAGAGGTTTTCGCCTCTTGTCAGCATAACTTTTCTGCCTATCCCTGGCAGCTTTCAGGCGATCGCGAATCTGGACAATCTTGTCCATCGTTTCAAGGACTATATCAGGTCCTGATAATTGAGCTTCTCCTATTTCTGCCCAACAAACATGCGTTCTGCATTTCCTTCCATACAATGCCTCAAAAGGCGCAGCCTGAATGCTCGTATGGTAGCTATTATTATAGGAGAACTCGATCAATGGTAGGTGGTCATCCCAACTACCACCTAAATCAATAACACATGCACGAAGCATGTCTTCCAAAGTTTGAATTGTACGCTCACTTTGTCCATCTGTCTGAGGATGGTAAGCAGTACTAAAATTCAAACGAGTGCCCAAAGATTGTTGGAAACTTTTCCAAAAGTGAGAGGTGTATCTAGTATCTCTATCAGAGATAATAGACACCGGCACTCCATGAAGGGATACAATCTTATCCACATACAACTGGGCTAACTTGTCGGAGCTATGAGTATCCTTGATGGGTAAGAATTGTGCTGACTTAGTCAGTCTATCAACTATGACCCATATGGTTTCATTTCCATGCCGTGTTTTGGGTAACTTGGTTATGAAATCCATAGTTACCATTTCCCACTTCCATGTGGGAAGTTTCGGTTGTTGAAGCAGACTTGATGGCTTTTGGTGTTCAGCTTTAATCTAAGCACAAGTCAGGCACTTAGCTACATGTGTGGCAATAGATTTCTTCAAACCTATCCACCAATAATTAGTCTTCAAATCCTGATACATTTTGTCACCTCCAGGGTGAACTGAGTATTTGGAATTGTGAGCTTCCTGGAGGATTATATCTTGAAGTCCTCCATGGTTAGGAACCCAAATTCTTCCATTCAGTCTAAGGATTCCATCCTTACCTGGTGTTAACTATTCAGCAGTAACACCCAACTTCTCATCTAGAAGGTTAGCTTCCAAAACATCATCTTTCTGTGTAGCTAACATCCTTTCATTCAGGCTATTCTTCAGTTCAATGCTCTTAGTATTAATCTTGATAGGTTTTACTCTTTCCTTTCGGCTTAGAGCATCAGCGACTACATTAGCTTTGCCAGGATGATAGCGAATCTCACAGTCGTAATCATTTAAAGTCTCCATCCAGCGGCGCTGTCTCATATTGAGCTCTTTTTTATTGAATAAATGTTGGAGACTCTTGTGATCCGAATAGATCACACATTTAGTTCCATACAAATAATGTCTCCACAACTTTAGTGCGAATACAACGGCACCCAACTCCAAATCGTGGGTGGTGTAATTCTTCTCATGCACCTTTAGTTGCCGTGATGCATAGGTAATCACTTTGCCCTTTTGCATAAGTACACAACCTATACCGGTGTGTGACGCATCACAGTAAACGACAAACTCTTCAATTCCTTCAGGCAATGTCAACACCGGAGCATTGCTCAATTTCTGCTTAAGAATCTCAAAGGATCCTTGTTGTTTTGGACCCCAGTCAAATTTTACATTCTTACAGGTCAAAGAAGTCAAGGGTGCAGCTATCCTTGAAAAATTCTCAATGAATCTTCTATAATAACTAGCTAAACCATGAAAGCTACAAATTTCGGTTGGAGTCTTTGGTGCTTCCAAATTCATTACGGCTTCTACCTTAGCGGGATCAACTTGGATGCCACGCTCACTAACAACATGTCCAAGGAATTGGACTTCACGAAGCCAGAACTCGCACTTGGAGAATTTAGCATACAATTTCTCCTGTTCAAGCAATCCTAAGATACATCAAAGATACATCTATGAAGACGATGACAAACTTATCTAAGTATGGTTTGCAGACTCTATTTATGAGGTCCATGAATGCTGCGGGTGCATTAGTGAGCCCGAAAGGCATCACTAAAAACTCGAAATGTCCATACCTTGTTCTGAACGCTGTCTTAGGTACATCATCAGTTCTAACTTTGAGTTGATGATACCCAGATCTCAAATCAATCTTCGAGAAGAAGCTCGCTCGTTGGAGCTGATCAAATAAGTCGTCGATCCTGGGTAAGGGATAACGATTCTTGATTGTTACCTTGTTTAGCTCACGATAATCAATGTATAAGTGCATTGATCCATCCTTCTTTTTCACAAACAATATTGGAGCTCCCCAAGGCGAATAGCTGGGTTGTATAAAACCTTTTTCCAGTAAGTCATCCAATTGAGTCCTGAGCTCTTTCATTTCAGTAGGCGCTAGGCGATAAGGAGCTCGTGCAATAGGTGCAGATCCTGGCAGAATGTCTATCCTGAACTCTACTTGCCTCTCAGGAGGTAATCCAGGTAATTCATCAGGAAAGACATCAGGATACTCGGATATAATTGGTATGTCTTCAATCTTGGGTTTCAGATCATTCACTGTCACTTGTGCCATGTAGATAACACATCCGCTCTTCAAACACTGCGATACCTTGAGAATAGACACATTGTTGGGCAACCCATATTGTGTATCTCCTTGAATAGTGACCGATTCACCAGAAGGGGTTTTGATAATAACTAGCTTTTTTATCACAGGCAATTTGGGCTTGGTTATGCGACAACCAATCCATGCCCAAAACTATATCAAACCCAGCCAATTTCATTGGCAAGAGGGATAGCGGGATAGAATGATTCTTAATGGATATGAAACATCCATCGAGAAGAGTTGAAGCTGTTTCTAAGGTACCATCTGCAAGCTCTACCTCATATTTTATGTCTAGAGTCTTAATAGGCAAATTCAGTGTCTTACAAAACTTATGGTCTACAAAAGACATATCGGCACCTGAATCAAATAAAACTCTAGCATAATTATTATTAATGAGGAAGGTACCTGTTATGACGTTCTCGTCGTTCATCGCTTCCCTAGCATTCATCTGAAAAACTCTCGCATTCGGTTTCTTCGCCTCCCCGGGCTTCTTAGCATTCTTGGGGCAGTTTGTCTTGATGTGCCCCTTTTCATTGCAACCGTAACAGGTTGCATCCTTAATGTTCCGGCACTCTACATATTTGTGCCCTTTCTTTTTGCAAATCCCACATGGTTTGGCTTGTGGGTCTTGGTTGCACTTTCCAAAGTGCCTTTTGTTGCAGGTTTTGCACCTGGTCTTGTCACTGAACTGTCCTTTCTTAGAACCAAAGTTGCCTTTGCTTTTCTTGTTGGACTAAGGAGACTTGTCTTCCTCCCTCTTCCTCTTCCCATCATCGGTAGCTTTCTTTGCCCTACTCCTCACAACATCAAGAGTGAGGGACAAAGATAAATCCACAGTAGATCTATAAGTGGCTGGCTTAGAAGCCTTTACATTCCCTTTCACTTCAGGGGCCAAGCCACCGATGAAACGCGCAATGCGTTTGGGTTCAGGGGTGACCAAGTAGGGTACGAGCCTTGACAACGAGTTGAAACTGGTCACATAGGACCTACAATCTAGATCCTTCATCACCAAGGTGAGGAAGTCAGTCTCTATTCTTTCAACTTCATGTTGAGGATAATAAATGTCCTTCACCAAATCAACAAACTTGTTCCATGAAAGGTTGTACAAAGGGACCTTTCCAGTGGCTTGCACTAATGCTTTCCACCAAGTGAGGGCATCGCCCTTGAAAGATTGAGACACAAATTTCACTATGTCTTCCTTAGCACATCCACTGATGTCTATCACAGTCTCCATTTCATCTAACCACTTCATACAGTCTATTCCTCCCTTTTCTCCTGTGAAATCTCTCGGTTTACCGGAGACGAAGTATTTATAGGTACAACCCTTGGTGTACTTGGGAGTCGGTTCGAGGACAACTTGCCTCTGTGGTTCACTTCTCTGATTAGACGAGTGTTGAGACTCACTCCTCTTCTGTGTATGCGAATGAGAATGGGACTTTGAGTAAGTTTTGGACCGAACATTACTCGACTCCTTAAACTTATCATCCACAGCCTGAGAAAATGTTGCGGTTATCATCGCTTGCAACTCAGCACCAATGATACTGATCTTGGTATTATTGTTGACTTCCACGGGATGACTGTTTGCTTCGTCAGAGCCAGCCATAATTCGTGTACTATATCAAACAATAATGATATATTTAAATTATATAATTTATCATCGCATTGATGATTAGAGGGTCATGGTATTATTAAACCATATAGACCATTTTAAATAAAAATAAATTTAATCATGATTTGCCTAGGTTACAACAGAACCATAATAAGCAATTAATAGGATATAATCCTTTATATTTATTAGACAGGGGATGTAAATCACAACTGTCAATGTCATGAAAGACATTTTCATATAGCACAAGGCTCGTCTCGAAGGACATTTAGATGGCACAAAAGGCCTTGTCACAAGGACGATTATAATCATTGATCTCTTGGATCAGTGATCTCTTTAAGGGTCGAACAAAGTTCATCGCCTTTTTGACAAGAAGTTTATAAAATAAAACTTTCATTGTCTTTATTACACCTTTGCTTATAAGCATACATCTCAAATGGATGTTTTGGTGTATACATCTTATTGATGTTTATTAGCCATGATTCACATTGATCATATAGGCTATATATAAGTGACTTGGAAGGATCCAAGTACATTTGGAAGCTTGTGTGGTTTCCCGTACCGCACAGCCAGGAATGTTAACATATTTTCAGATGTTAACAGGGATTTATTGTCTTAAAAAGGTTGTACCATCATAGCTAGTTAATATTTTGGCTAGGTTATACCTCTAAGAATTTCTTTGGCAGATCAATTAAAATTGAAAGGATAAAGCATGATGATGTAATAAAATACATAATTAAAATCTCAAAATGAAATTCCATTAAACTACTAAGCTATTACAAGAATGCACTAAACGGGTCTTAAAAGAACATACTGCCCACGCAGGGGCTACAGAAAAAGAAAATAAGTCCACGTATGGACTTGGTACTGAAATTAAAGCAAATGTCCTCGCAGGGACTTGATTAAAAGACAATACAAGATAAAACAAACAATTTCCTATTTCTTTTTGCCTTTGATAAGGTTCGCAAGGCCCTTGAGAAAGCTGTTATGCATCTTTTTGGTCTCGTCTGCTTCACGCTCAACCATGTCTAACCTCTATAGTATTTCTTGGGTTTGCTCCTGTTGAGGAGGAGGAGGAGGTTGCTGGTAAGGTGGGTATTGATACCCCTGCACCGGATATCTAGTTGGATAAACTGGCGGGCAAGAAGAAGGATAGAGTGCATTATACTGTGCAGCAGTAAGATATGGATCGTGGGTTCCATAATCAGATGGATAACCAGATGGGTTATACCCAGATGAACCTGGGTATGTTGGTATGGGGTTGTCAAAACCCACTGGCGGTGGCGATGGTGCATAAGAAACTGGCGGAGGATTGTCCTCTAGCACCACATGCGAAGGTCCACCCATTTGGGGGTCCTCAGGAATAGGAGGGTAAGAGCTTGAACCTTGAGGAGAACTGAACCGAGGTCCTCCTCTCACGGATATTCGTGCATTCTTCCTTCGCCTAGGCGGCTCGGGAGGTGGTTGAGGTGGCTGTTGAGGTGGTTCCTCAACAGGAAGAGGTGGAGGAGAAATTGCTTGAAGATAAGGTTCATTCAAAGGAGGTTGAGCAGGGAGTTATGATAGGAAGGGGTGAATTCCCATTCATACTTTGACCACCATTCTTTAAATGGATCAGGCCCTTGGTAAGGCGATCCTAGATATGGAGAACCGCTTGAAATACTGATAGGGTGGCCGGGTGTTCCGGTTTGCATTTCTGGGTCCAGGTCGTCATCCATTTCCATCTCCTGGGAGAAGTGATCCTCGGGTCCCAAGGGATTAAAGCCCAAAAAGTCGTTGACATAATCGTGAGGGTTGAACTGAGCTGGGGAATAAGTGGAATCAGAATGATGATGGAAAGAATGGGAGTGTAAAGAGTGGTGAGATTGGTTAGAATGGTGTGATTGATGGGAATAATGCGGATGTTGGGGCTCATCCTGAATAGGTAGCCCAAAATATGGAGGATCAGAAGGTGAGGAACCAAGCGAAACAGAATGTCTTGCCGGTTCAAAAGAATGTCTCCAGTGATCCTGAGAATCGGAGCTGGAGAAAGATGCTGACGGAGTGCGCCTATGGGAGGGTCCGGCGTTGCTTGACGGTCCACCTCGCATCGGACCTTTCCCTTTTCCTTCAGGTCCTCTAACTCTCGGAGGCATTTTGATTAATCCTGTCAAAACAATAAAACAGCATATAAACAACAAAAGGAATGTTAAGAATAACTCCTAGGTCATATGCCTAGACTCGGAAGTCTAAGGAATGTGCTTATTGTGTCACTGAGATTAAACACAAAAAGGCTAGTGTTTAATTCACTCAATGTTGGTTCTGATACCAACTTGTCACACCCCGATATTTCCTCATATTACCGGTGGGCCTGGCGGGGAGTATCGTGACGTAGTTGATATCATCATAGTCAATACACACAATATGATAGCACAGCGGAAGGCTTGGTAAATAAACTATTACAAACCATAATGTCTGTGTGTCCAAATGAAAGAATATACAGACTCGGTTGTAATAAGATCCACAAGCGGATCATAAAAGTACAAAGAAACAAAATAACAGACTTAAGGTATCTTAGGGATTTGCAAGGTCCTCTTATACGACACCTAATAGCTCCAGCCTATTTACGAGAGGTACCTGTCAATCAGTCTTTAGAAAAATACGTCAGTTTACACTGGTAAATACAATTAACTGACTCTTTTGAAAACGTTTATGAAAATTGATTTAAGTGGACATGGCACAAATCATTTATAACTTGGGACAATTATTTAAAGATAATCATGTATACAGATTTACATGTTTGTCTTACAATTGGGGCTGGTTGGAAGCCAGTCTTGATTAACCGACTCACCACTTATAGAACCCACAAAGGAGTTATCCCCAACATGTGGGTTTATATTTTAGCATTTGCATCTATCAAGTGTATGCCTACACCCCGTGCATAGGTCGTGGTCATTTTCTAATGAAATGAGCCGAGGATATCCAGAACACGCTCGAATTAGCCCCCAATGTTTATGTTATCAAACAAGACAGATTAAAACGGGTTATGTAAATTTATTAATCACAATCCGATTAAATGATTTCATACCCGACCAAGTGGTATTATTATAATACCATATCCCAAGCCCGTATAGGGAAAATAAGTTAAAAGTATTTACCTGAGCTAATGTGATAGGTAACTCAGCCGTATAATTCTAAAGCTTTATGATGATACCTTCTACCGGATGTTACTTAATC
Organism: Helianthus tuberosus; assembly: GCA_030545235.1. NCBI lineage: Eukaryota > Viridiplantae > Streptophyta > Magnoliopsida > Asterales > Asteraceae > Helianthus > Helianthus tuberosus. The sequence continues at coordinate 38,310,065 of CM060366.1, read as the reverse complement.
TGTATGGAAGGTTTAATAACCTATTAGGATGCTAACGGGTCTTTAGTTAAGTCAAAGACTTAGACCGGCTAGCTAGAAAGAAACTTTACGGTTCTAATCGCTAGATTAAGCGGAGACCGGAATAGAATGTGGTTTAGACCCGACAAGCTTGGATACTTGTATAATATGGGTAAACTAATCACATTCTGGAATTTTGAGAATTAAATGATAAGGTTAAACCCGTTTCGGCTATTTCACGTAAACTAGTCACATAAACCGATCCGAACGCGTAACGGGTAACCAAATGAATTATATATTGGTCTCTAATGTTATTATGCTTAAAATATGTTAATAAATCAGTAGGACGTTAACATATATGCCCAAAAAGTATTTAAGACCAATTTAAGTCCCGTAAGGGCATTTTGGTCATTTAATCATTATAAAAGAGATTTTATAACAAACTGAAGTTCTGGTCTTTTGTAATCAGTAAAAATATTTATTTTATCTCATTACATCAGTAAGATATTACATATATGTGAGGTTTACCATTTATGGCCAAAATATGCCCCGAAAGAGCATTTTGGTCATTTCACATAGGCTTTTAAGGGCATTTTTGGACATCTGAGTTCATGACTTATACCTACTGTAATTATATTTAAATTTGTTTTAAAATTCAGTAGGTAACAAGTCTTAGGTGTCAAATATGGTTTTAAACCATACTATGCACCTAATTAGTGTAAAACTCGCTAATTGACGATAATCAAGATGTTTATGAAATTATGAGATTTTGATCAGTTTTAAATGCTTAAAAAATTTATTTAATGTATGAAATCAGTAGGAAAAGATTTGCCATTCAAATCATTTGTTAATCTCATTTTATGCTTAAAAAGGGTATTATCGTCATTAACCGAATTACACATGAACTCTATGTTTTAAATAGATTATAATCTGACCAAAAATCTTAAAATTCCTTAAAAATAATATCTTAACAGTAGGTAATGAGTTTTGGTTCAAAATCTAAGTTTAAACACGTATTATGCATGATATCGCAATTTAATTAATAAAAAGCTTCTAATTACGATATCGCGCATAACTCCTATTTGAGATCAAGAACTGATGTCAAATTTTCGGGACAAGCTTATATATCAGTAGCAAAGGTTTTTGTCTACTCACATTTCTAAAATCTCATTTGTATGTCAAAAGGGCATTTACGGCATTTATAAGCATATTAACAAACGAGTGCATATAATTCAAATTACTAAGGACCAAGCAACATAACTCTAGAGGGTTATACTACTGAATAATGTGGTCCTAATGGAAGCTTAAAACATGGGAGAATTAAGCTTGAACGGGTCAGAACTGAAAGTCAAAGCAAAAGTCAAGCTTTTGCGACTTTCGGTTATAAACTGACCTTAGACTGATAATTGTCGGGTTAGGCCTGATTAAACATGTTCTAATATTAATTACCAAGTCATTAGAATGTTAAAATATAATTTAGAACCTCTGTTTTATTAATTTAATTCATTTTAAAACTTTCTGTCCAGTTTGACTTTTTGTCAAACTAGTTTGACCCGACAATTAACTAGTCAAACGAATTAATTAGGAGGTGCCCTTTTAAGGGTTAATCATCTACCTTAATATGGTTCCATAACCACTTTCGTTTTGATTAGTGGCTGGACCATTTGTGATTAAACCGAAAGTCAAAGCTAAATTACGATATGTTTGACTTTTCGGTTTTTATACTAATTATAAGGACTAAGCAGGGATTAAAACTCTTACACAAGGTCCTTGCTATCTTTTCTACACTTCTAAGTCTTCTCCCAATGCTTGCTAGCTCCAGAAGTGGGTATTGTAGTGTTGCAAGTGAAGTGAGCACTTGAACAATGGCACCAAAGTGCCTTTATATAGGTATATGGCATGAAAGGAGATCAAGGCAGGTGTTTTGGAGGTATCTAGGATCACTCCAGGTGTCCTAGTGGTATACTAAAACCATTTACATGCCCCTGGTATCGAATTGGAAGAGATTAAGTCGGTTAGAGATGGAAACCTGCAGCTGTCCAAAATTTGCTGCCCAGATACCGTCCTTACGGACCGTATCCGTAACCCCTTACGGTCCGTAACTGACTTGAATTTTTGTATCGCCCAGGTACCCTTCTTACGGACCGTAAGCCTTGGCCCTTGCGGTCTGTAAGAGGTTGATCAGAAACATAGTTCCTTTTGGTCTTGACACTTTTGATCCTTCAACTTTCATGATCATTCTCAGTTATTTCCGAGAGTGTGTTTCAATACTATAAGGTCTCGGATTTATTAAAAGGTCACTCAGAGACTTAAATTAGCATGTTGACACTTTTAGTCCCTTCGCATACAAAGTCAAAGGTTGTCAAGTTTAGTCCTTCGGAATAACTCCGTCACCTGGTTAGGGTTTAGGACACGTATCTTCATGTGATTGGACACGTTTTTTACGTGGTGTTACAGTACCTAAGCAAGGAGATTTAAGAAATAAAATTTTAGAGGAAGCCCATAAATCTAGATATACTATGCACCCTGGAAATAATAAGATGTACCAAGATTTAAGAAATAACTTCTGGTGGATAGGAATGAAAAAGGACATAGCTAGATATGTATATAAGTGTCTAACTTGTTCGCAAGTTAAGGCAGAACACCAGAAACCTTCAGGGTTACTCCAATAACTAGAAATGCCTGTATGGAAATGGGAACTAATAACTATGGATTTTGTTACTAAGTTGCCTAAAACCAGGAAGGGCAACGACGCGATTTGGGCAATTGTGGATCGATTAACCAAATCAGCTCATTTTCTGTCCATGAAGGAAACCTTTAGCATGGAAAGATTAGCAAAGTTGTACGTAGACGAGGTAGTATCCTTACATGGAGTCCCACTCTCCATCGTGTTGGATAGGGATAGTCGTTTCACTTCACATTTCTGGACAAGTTTCCAGGAAGCCATGGGGACCAGACTGAATTTAAGTACTGCCTACCATCCCCAAACAGACGGACAGAGTGAAAGGACAATCCAAACCCTGGAAGACATGCTCAAGGCATGTGTAATAGATTTTGGTGGAAACTGGGATGACCACCTACCTTTAATCGAATTCTCCTATAACAATAGTTATCATTCAAGCATTGAGGTTGCCCCATTCGAAGCACTGTATGGACGAAAATGCCGAACACCAGTCTGCTGGGCGGAAATAGGAAAAAATCAATTATCAGGTCCTGAAATTGTACAAGAAACCACCGACAAGATAACTCAAATCAAGGAAAGACTGAAGACGACTCGAGATCGCCAGAAAAATTATGCCGACAATTGACGTAAGCCATTAGAATTTCAAGTTGGAGACAAGGTACTCTTGAAAGTTTCTCCTTGGAAAGGAGTAGTTCGGTTTGGTAAGAAAGGAAAGCTAAGTCCAAGGTACATAGGACCATTTCCAGTAATCCAACGGATAGGACCAGTTGCCTATCGCTTACAACTACCAGAAGAGCTAGCCGGAGTACATGACGTATTTCATGTATCCAACCTCAAGAAATGTTTATCTGACGAGTCCCTGGTAGTACCTCTTCAAGATATAGAGGTAAATGAAAAGTTGAAATTTGTGGAGAAACCGCTTCAAATAGAAGACAGAAAGGTCAAGTTTCTCAAGCATAAGAGACTGGTGCTAGTCAAAGTCAAATGGGAGTCGAAAAGAGGACCAGAGTATACATGGGAACTAGAATCGGAAATGAAGCGAAAGTATCCTCACCTATTCCAGTAAATCTCGAGGACGAGATTTTAAATAAGGTGGGGAGGATGTAACAACTCTTGCCAAAATTATTATTTCTTATCTTAATAATGTCCATTAGGAAACCCTAATTGAGACCCCTAAATAGTATGGCATGACCCATAATTTTTCAGAACAATCGAAACTAGGATCAGGGCCCCCTAAAACTCAAAGGGGGTATCCCCTAATTGATAATTATCCTTAAAACTGCATCTAAATCACGAATTTTGTTTGGGGTTGACTCATCTGGGCTATGTGGGACACGAGGCTACCCTACCCTAAAAGGGTAGCCGTCGCGCCACGCGCACGAACCAGGTGGTCCTGGCACGACGCGCGAGAGGGGCCAAATTTCAGTATAAATGCAGGGGTTTGGCACTTGCATGGCTGTTGTGTTTCGACGTAAAAATTCATTTCGTACGTTGAGATATTCGCTATTTCATTCAAAAACACACACAAGCACGAATCTCTGCAACGATAACAGGGTAATAACTCGATCACTGCTACGATACAATGTTCGATCGATTGAAACCGATCCGATGGATGTTTAAGTGCTGCCCGAATCCGGGCTATACTTTGTCATTCGTCGTGAGGGTTTTGATTTTGTGAGTTTATCGTAAATGTTGTATTAAGTTACTGACCTAGTTTCTTGTGCATTGTTATTTACCTAGGTTGTGAGACTAAATCAGTAGGCAAGGTTCTGTCCAATTAAACTTGCAATGTGAGTCATTCTCTTTTTATCAACAATGTTTTATAGTACCCAAATTATTTTCAAAAGTTATAATTACATGGATTAAGTCTTGGTTATCTTGAATCACTGGCAAGTGGGGTATTGTGCCCATTACTAATTTCTCATGGTTAGGTTCACCAACCTAACAGTGACAATCATCACTACTTGGGTGAAAGGACCCAATAGTGGTATGACCATCGTCACCAGGGTGTGACACGGGGCCAGATAAAAATAAGATAGTAGCCATTGTAATCGCTCTTATGCTGTAATCTATAACTAATGTGTCGTTTTATTTAACCTGAGTGACTCGGCAGTATTTCCCCGCTGATAAAATCTTTTTAAACATGTTTCAGGTGATTTACTGTGACCCAGGGAAAGTGCCGCGTAGCACTAAAAAGCTTGAAGAAGTGGCTCAGTAAAATAAATAAACATGTTTTGTAAAGCAAGGAATTTCCTTGTGAAATTTCCTTTATTGTAAATTATGAGGTTTTTCCCAAAATGTGAAATAAAATAATTGGGAATTTCCAGTTTTAAAAAGATCCTGTTGAACTTTCCGCTGCCAAAATAAACAATACCACGGGTTTCTGTCTCGCGGATCTTGAAACGGGTAAAACCAGGCTGGGGGTCATGACAACATCACACGTTGTACGTGCTGGTTATACGTAAACGATTTCGAACTCTATTATACTATCAAACTTGTATGCTCACCTTTACACTATGTGTATTGACTTTTACTTTAACGTATGTGGCAGGTGCTTAAGATGCTGGGATGCTTGATTTGCTGTGTGATTAAATCAAGGCTAGGAAAGAGTCTAGAAACAACCAAATAAAATGTCTATATTGAAATCTGAGTTGTCGGATCAGTACTTGTTTGTGAGACAATTATCTGTAATAACTGTTTTATTTGGATATGTTATGGTATGGGACATGACGTTTTAAGTATCTGGTAATTAATAGTCGTTATGGATACTCATGGACAATCTGTTTCGCTCAGTGCCGCTCTCTGATGATTCCGCCATCGGTTGGGGTGTCACAGATTGGGATCAGAGCCATAACTATAGGGAATTAGGCAAGACTCGACCTAGTCCGGGTCGATGTCTTAGAAACGACCTAGACTATAGTTAAGTACCAACAGACCGACTTGTGGATACCCTGCAGGGGTTTTGTACGAGCTTACCTGCTATTTCTCGCTATTCTCGCTCGCACAACACTATCACTACACTCAAACTTTCGAAAAATGAACGAGTGATTAGGTTGAGATTAGGTGTGAAAACCGCAAACTCTCGACTAAATCACTTGTTCGACCCACATTTTTATCTACAAATAGGAAAATTGCGCTGAATCAGGAGTGAAATCCGTACTTTGACGCAAATTTCGTCTCTGTTTTATCAAAACAGGAACAAAGTTATTAAGTCAGGGGTGAAACCCGAATCTTGATGACTTGTTCCATGCTCTATTTTGTTTTAACAAAACTCTCACCAAAGTCTCGACGGATTCCAACGACTTGTAGTCACACTGTAACTGAAAGGATGTGTGCCGATCGCCCGAAACCGAGGCAAGAGCACAGTCTAGAAGGCCAAAGTGTGCACTGCAGGTTCTTGAGAATAGTCGAACCACTTTTGGGTAGTTGACATCTATCCAGCAATAGACAATCTATTTTCGATTTCCAGCTCGCAATCGTCGATTTTATGTGTTTCAATTCTGAGCCGCAACTGCTGTCACGACCCTCGACCACGTCCTGGACGGGAGCCGCGAGTAGTCAAGTGGTACCAGTGGTTATTTTAAAAAATATTGCAGCAGAAATTTCATCAGGACCGTGAGTTAGGAAAATACCAGTGTTTAGAAACACCGGATTTTATTTATTAAACAGATGGGAATAAACCCATGTTTTATAAAGGTAGCTTTAATATGGGATAAACCCGAATATATGAAACGATGTTTTCTTAATTTAATTTAATTGATAAAATAAGCCACTTCTTTAAGCCTTTCGGTGCCGTATCATCACTTTTATTCCAATCTACTGTAATCACCTGAAACATGTTTAAAAAGATTTTATCAGCGGGGAAATACTGGCGAGTCATTCAATTTGTACAAAACGACACACTGTTATAATTTACAGGACTAAGAGCGATTACAATTGCCACTATCTTACAATTATCTTGTCTAGTGTCACACCTTGGTGACTATGGTCATACCACCATTGGGTCCTTTCACCCAATAGTGATGATTA